>CM064551.1:14035172-14630172 GCA_032716605.1 Paralithodes platypus
TTGTGTTTTGGTTGCAGGTATATGTTAACACAGGGTGGTATTAGTAAGAGGTAGTGTAAAATAACAGGTAAAAGGTAATGAGATGGGTTGGGTGTGAAAGGGGATCTGCCTTATGTGGGCCACTTGGCTGTCTGGCAGACTCCAATATTCATATTTGGTTGAATTGTGTAAGGGATCTGGCCTTCATTTGTACCCCCCCCCAGTGTGCAAAAAACAAACAACCGAGGCGAGAGAGGAAAGAGATTGGCTGTGTAAGGGATATCTGCCTCTATTCGCTTGCTAAAAGATTGTTGTAGACATGTGGAAATAGGGTATACTGAGTGCTATAGGTGGGGAAATTCAATAAACAAATAGAGCCTCAAACATTAAAATTTGAAGGGACGAGATGGGGTTTTTTTTTTGGGGTCGTGAAAGGGATTTTTCTGCCGTGTGTGGGCCAAAATCGGCTCTCTTGGAGACTCCCCGTTTTCTTATGTTCTAAATTTGTGTGTGTGAGTGAGAGAGAGAGGAGGAGAGGAGTTTATGAGATGGGTTTGGTGTGAGAAGGAGAATTTGTTTCGTGGGGGCCAATTGGCTTCTCTGGCATTACTACCTCCCATTTTCTTATGGTTTTTCCTATTTCTTGCAAAAATGAATATCTTGGTTGGCAGGTACCACTTGAACCTCCCACTTCAACGGAGACCCCTCCCTTTAACGGATTATCGCCTTTAAACGGGACCGGAACCTGCTGGTCCTGGTTCTCATCTATATTTAACATGTATATACATTGACTTTTTCACTTTGATATTTTCTATTTATTTCTATCTCTATTATCAATGGACAAAGGCCACATTGCTTGTATGGTTCTCTATTTAATCGGGGGTGTTCATTTTTGATGTGACTGGGCAAGTAAAAAATATATAATATAGCCAACAACAAAAACACTGTTTAAAACCACAAAAATAACCACAAGTTATTACAACAATATTTAAAAACTCTTCCCCCAACTGTTCTCAATTTGGTCCCACATGAGGAAATTAATAAATGGGATAAAACAAATCCACCCAAATGTAATGGCAAAACATGTTACTCCAGTCAATTGAAGCTCCGTGCCAGAGGGATAAGATGGGGAAAAAATCTTGTTATTTGGGCGTCTTGGGGAATAAATTTGATTTCTATTGAGTTGGTGGGATGTTCATGGTTTTCAATTTTTCCTTCACATTAGAAAATATTCACCGATTTTAATAACATGGGCCAAAACACTATTATTTCTGTACATTAAGAGGAAGATATAAATGGACACAAAAGATTAAATAAAAAACAACCAAACTACTGTTTGTTGAACCGAAAAAAACAAAAAAGGGAGAATGCCATTTATGGGCATGACATTTATAGAAGGAAGGTACCATTCATTTTACAGTATAATTTTGTATTTTTTTTATTTTTTATCACTTTCAATAAATCTAAACATTAGATCTATTCTATTACATTAGAAATTAATCACAGACTAAATACATTCCAAACAACTAACATTGTTGTACTTTAATAGAGAGATATCAAAGAAAACAGAGGATAAATAACAACAACCCCAAAAAAACAAATGTGTGTGTTGAAAACCAAAAGTAATGGAGAGGGGGAAACCTTGTCACATGAATGTAATAACTTTTCTTAGCACCGGGACCGGACTGGGTCATCCCCCCTTTTAGGGTCTATTAAATGGGATCGGGTTGGAGTGTATAAAGAATAAAAACATTTGGGTGTGATGAGTTAAGTTGTGTAACCATATCACGTTTATGAGATGGAGTTGGGTGTGAAATGGATTCTGGCCTTGTGGAGGCCAGTTGCCCCTCTCTGCAAAACTCCCATTTTCATCTTGGTTTAGCATGTGTAACGGGATCTGCCCTCATTTTGTAAACCAGTGTGCAAAAAATAAGAGAGAGAGGAGAGGGAAGATTGGCTGTTGTAAGGGGATCTGCCTCTTCCGAAAACACAGAGTCGTAGGTGTGTGGAAAAGGATACCCCTAGTTTTGCTATGAGTGAGATCAAGAACAATAGGAGGAATTTTTCCAGATAAAATCAGATCGTCATTATGGGACGCAATAGGGTTGGATGTGAAAGGAATCTGCCTTCTGTGGGCCACTTGTGCTCTCTGCAGGATTTCCACGTTCATCTTGTAAGGGATCTGCCTCATTTCGCTTAAACACTCAACCCCGAGCAGCCTAGGCGTATATTTGGAACGTGCCGCCCCAGCGTTGTTTCCGGTTGCATTCCTATTTCATTGCATAGACACAAGAGTCCTGACGGGAGCGAACTGTTTTTACAAGTGAGTTTAGTGTATCCGTGAAAGGGCGATAATTGGAGCCTTTTCCAAATGAGTGACACCCAGAAAGTGATCGTCACCATGCCTTGTGCCTGTACGATCCCACTGCGCCGGTTGGTATGGTGCAACGATCGTTTGCTCCTGCCGATCCACAAGTCTGCCGACTCTGCCAGCAACCCGAAGATTTGAGGGCAAAAATCGCTGAAGCAATTACAAGGTCATTTCGTTTATAAGCTGGATTACGTCCAAGTGTCTTGGGGGTCCATGGCTGCCCGTGGCGAGCGGTCATGAGGTAAACCCATTTGTTTCAACTCCAGCATCCAATGCCCCAACGTCATCTGCCTACAATCCCAAAACACCTGCAGTTAAGCCCACTGCAGCAGATTGTGCTTCTGATTTGAAAAAATGAGCCCGAAAATCAAACTAGGGAACAGCCACCCTGTTCCAGCTTAGGTTCTCCTCCCCCACTCCTAGTTGCAGGAAAGGCCTGCTAGCACGGAAACCGTTACCAGCCCCCTCGCCCCCCGTTCTAACCACTCCTCTCCCCAACCTGTACGCAGAGTCTCGCCCACCAAAGGTTTCCAGATTTACACCACTGAGGACCAACGGTGCACGGGCCCAAACGCAGCAGAAAGAAAAGGTCTCATCTAACCAGTCACAATGTCCAAAACAGATTTGAGAATCTTGGTTAGGAGGATGGAAGGGACGAACAAAGAAGAGGGGGACTAGGTCACTTTGGGGGGGATTCCATTGTCTTACGGAGCGACCAGGTCGAAGAGTTCTGCGACACGGAGGTTCCCAAAAATCCCCCCCCCCCCCCGGGACCCATAAAAAGAGTTTTGCATCCCAGGAGCTGGGGACTGGGGGGACGACATTTGTGGAAAGCCCTTTCGGAAGATACCCACAAAGGATGCACGAACAATTACCCCTTTTTGGTCACCACACCCGCTGGTTTTTTTTTTTTTCCCCCCCCCAAATGGGGACGTCATGCCGCACCAGATCCGAAAGGAGTGATGGAGAAAATACATTCGCCAAGATTAGATCCAGCACTACAAAAACAAGTCAAGGAATATGCATTCATCTCAGGCAATTCTCCCCCCAAGATCGGGAACGGCACCTCGACAAAAGCTCTAACAAAACAAGGGCCTTCAGCACAAATTAAAGCCGACCTTTTCAAAATATTTGTGTCTGAAGGAAGAAAGTTGTAATTCATCAAACCTCTATGGGGGATTAAATTTCTATAAAAACCAGCCTAACTCTGGTGGACGCAAGGGATGGGCACACTTCATCTAAACCCATGTGGGGTTCAGGCAACACACATGGGTCGTCTCCTACCATGAAGCCCCCCCCCCCCCCCCCCCCCCCCAGTCCGCAGCCATGGATCAAAAAACGCAGCATCCGAGGGACGGAAGAGAAGCAGCAAGTGAACATAAATTCATCTTAATGTCCAAGCAAAAAAAAAAACAGAGGCAACCGAGGGGACCACCAGCGATTAAGGACCGAAGGACAGCACGGAGGGACCGAGGCACCTGCCCCACTTTCATGTTTTGCCCACATGAAACATAAATGTAGATCCGGGACACAAAGAACAAAAAAAAGTATTAAAGGAAGCGTTCCGGTGAGTTCTAAAACAGACCAAAATTTAAAGGGTTTTCTATGCAAAACGTTCGTTAGCATACGCAATAAATGTTCCAGATTTAGAGGATCTATTTGTGTTACAGAAAACTTATGATGTGATTTGGCATAAACCCCAGAATCTTGTGCTCAATACCGAAAGATAGAGACGTTTTTAGCAGGGAAATATTCACTTCCCAGTTAATTGTAATGTTTGAGAACAAAAGCTTGAATAAAATTAGAAATGGAAGGTGCGCTGTTTTACTTTATTCAAAGAAAGTCTTAACCCTACCCCATCTTGTCAAAACCTCAAATTGGTGAACGTCCCCCCGACACATCTTTTTGTGCTAATAAAAGAATAATAAAGGTACAAAAAAATAATACTTGCTTTAATATAGAGATCTCCAGCTCAATAAAGTGCCAAAACTGGACCCGAGAAATTTACGAACCAAAATTGCAGATGTAAGTATGTTCAACCAGGATTACACCGTAAGGTTTTTGGTGCGACTTTAATTTACCTGTGACCAAGTGGGGCCGATACTCTTACCTTCCACACTCCTGGGGACATGGACGTTGATACGAACTTGCAAGAGGAGTTCGGCTTTTATAAAATCAATCTTTGTTCAGAACGCCACGGACCCCCGTGGTAATAAAACCGTTCCTTGACATTGTCCTTGCAACAAAAGAAGACATTAATAGAGGAATTTTGCAATGTTGGTGATGAATTCACGTAACAGCGACCATCGTACGAATAGAAACTGTTCACTTTAAAGTTTACTAGTAAAACGAACAACCAGAATTAGTAGCATTTCCCCCCCCCCCCCCGAAAAAAGTCCCTAAGTTTCAAGAAAGCAAACTTTATAAACTTAGAGCCTATGTTGTAAAAGAACAACTGAGTGGAAGCTTTTTTAATTAAACACAATAACGACATAAATACCATCCTTGGAAAGTTATTCGAAAACACCACTTACCATAAAAAAGGCAGTGCAAAGGGGACTGCCCTAACATCGGAAAATACACGGGCAGTGCCCAGGCCATAATTAATAAGCCCAAATGGTGGGAATTAAAAAGATATTTCAAAAAAAACTGTCTGCTTGCTTAAAGATAGATTAAAATCCTCACCAACACGGACGAAAACGAAACGGGTTGATGAAATTTGTAGAGCTCTACGACGCAGAGCCAAAAAAAATATATTAAGCAAAAAGTAAAACAGATCCTAGGAGTTACATAATTGCGGAATCAAAGTAAAACAAACCGAAAGAATTCTATAGTTTATATCCAGAAAGAAAACAAAAAAAAAAGTAGTTACTTCAAACTGTTTGACCGTGTAGTCGATGAAAATGTGACGAATACACCAAAGACGATCTCAAGTACAAATGAGGTCAACAAATGCCCTCAATACCTTCTTTGCAACAGTTTTTTACAAAAAACAGAAGGGGACGAAAGACTTACAGTGATTTATCCCTAAAACATCCCGCCGATTCAGATTGATAATTTTTCAGATTGTTCTAAAGCCAAATTAATTATCGTCAACAGAGAGAGGGAAAAAAGTATTGACAAAAACTGTTTTAGATAAACTCAAGGTAAAATAAAATGCCTGGGGACCTGATAACAATCTCACCATAGAGTTCTAAAAGGGAATCTAAAGGGATGAAGCTCCTCCAAAACCCACTGGACATTACTATTCAATAAATCCCTTGCAGTCCTGGAACTACTGCCTGATCAGGTGGAAGCTAGCCAAAACACGTACACACCCGATAATTTTTTCCCCCCCCCCCCCCCAAAAAATGGCAGGGCAAATCCCTACCCCCCCCCCCAGGTAAACTAATCGTCCAAGTAGCTTAACCTCAGGTTGTAGTGTAAACATGCTAAGGGAACAACGGTTCAAGAAGAGCACAGGACTCGTAAATAACCTTAGAGCAAAATACATACTTAAAGATTTTACTCAAACACGGCTTTCCGTAATTAAACTTTCCTGTTTAAAACAAAACCTCTTAGTACTTTTTTTTTCCCAACGGATTTATCCTCAAACCTCTACCGATGAGAGTAAAGGCTATAGATATTATATATACCTTGATTTTCAAAACGGGCCCTTTGACAAAGTTCCCCCCACAAACGTTTTTACTTCCTAAAACTAAAAGGCGGCATTGAGAATACAAGGACGGTGTGTTTGAAAATGGATAGGTAAAAATTGGCTAAGCGGGGACAGAAAGCCCAAAGAGTAGGTCATAAAACGGGTAGTAAGGGCATCTAATTGGGGGACCTAATGTAAGTAGCGGGGTACCCCAGGGATCGGTACTAGGGACCAATTCTACTTTTCTTAATTAAACATCAACGGACATAGATTGAGGGGTCTCACCTTTGTACCCCAATCTCACACATTTGCTGACGATACCAAAAAAATTGCAAATAGGCGTACTCTCAACAGGAAAAATCAAGGTTGGACGGATATGGCAAACAAACAATTCTAGATAAATTGTCATGTTGGGCCCAAATTTGGCAAATGAGTTTCAATGCGGATAAATGTAAAGTACTACATATCGGATACCTAAATGAGAAAGCAAACTATTCGATGAATGGCACTCAGCTTAAGAATGTAAACAGAAAAACCGATCTGGGAGTAACAATATCGAGTAACCTAAAACCGAGTCAACAATGTTGAGAAGTTGTTAAGAAGGCAAATAAAATAATTGGCATTATAGGCAGGTCATTTAACCCGTTGAGCCCCGGCTAGTTATAATATTTTGTTCACCCCAGTCCCAAGCCATTTTCACTTATTTTTTTTTGTTTGCTAAAATGGAAGACAAGGATGAGAAATGAAAAAAAAACAAAAAAAAATCACCTCTGACCTTTTTTTTTGGGGGGGGGGGGGGGGGGGGGGGGGGGTGGGGGTTAGGGGGGGGAGCTTCAAAAAAAATGTGTTGAGCCAAAATGGAAGAGAATGGTGAGAAATGAACACACAAATAAAACAAAACTCATTTCGGTCATTTGGGGGGGGGGGGGGTTTAATAGTTCGTCTCCCCCGCATGCCCACCCGCCCGGGAGCACTCGGGTAAAAACTGAGTATGGCATTGTACGGCATACATCCTAAGGAGTATCTCACATAAATCTCAAGCCTCTAGCTCCCATACGACCGGAGTAATGAAGGTTCAAAGTGGCGGTAAACTAGGGGTGTAAACTATCCCCACTAAGCCCACCACCACCAGCCGCGCGGCTGTCTCGGCCCGCTCACACCTACTGGCCCGCTCCACACACTACGGTACCGCCCCATCCTATTCTCCCGCCATTTCCTACCTTACGAGCCACGTAAGTGTTTTTTATATGTCGGACGCACGTGATGCGTCGCTGGGAGTTGGTGATCAAAGACTGCCGACGCAACACGTGCGACGCTGGGTCTCAACGGGTTAAGCATAAATCCAAAGAAGTTATCCTAACCCTTTACAATTCCTTAGTCCGCCCTCTTCTGGAATACTGCGTTCAATCCTGGTGCCCATATTACCAAAAAAGATTTAAACAAGCTAGAACGAGTTCAACGTAGAGTTACCAAAATGATACCTAGCCTAAAGAACAAACCATACGAAGAGCGTCTTAGAGAATTAAATCTATTTCCTTTAACCCAGCGCAGATGAAGAGGTGACTTAATTCAAGTGTTCAAAATCATCAAAGGCATCGACAATATGAACTGTAGTAAGTACTTCACTATCGACCAATCTAATTACATGCAGGGAAACGGTTGCAAAATTATTGGTAAATCTTTTAACTCACACGAATCTAAGAATTTCTTCTTCAATCGAGTTGTCAACATGTGGAATGTGCTTCCCCGAGACGTTATAGACTGCAGCACCGTTGATTCATTTAAACTCCGCCCAGACAAATATCTCGCATCAAACCTGCGACTGACTGCGTTTGTAAATGAATAACTTTATTTTATCCTCCCCTCAGTTACTAACCCATCTGTCCCCTACTAACTTCCTAATCCTGCCACGGACATTAGTTCCCTTTCCAATGTTCCCTTACTCACTCTAAACCACTGTTTGGACACTTGATCCTCAGTGTTTTGGAGGACAAGCAGCCTAGAAGGGTCACTAGCATGTTGTTGCTTGATTTCCTTTGTACTCCTCCCGTCGCTCGTCTCTCTCTGAGCCAATATTGCGCCAAAATTGCACACAGACTAAAGTTTGCCCCCGCCACATAGTCCAAGTTTTTCGATACAGACTTAAGTCCGCCCCCGATGATTAGGGGTTAATTGCATGTGTAAGGGATCTGCCTCATTTGTACCGGTGTGCAAACAAACGAGCGAGAGAGAGAGACTGTTTGTGTAAGGAATCGGCCTCTATTAGTTTAGTAAGAGAGTTGTAGATATGTGGAATAGGCTACCGAGTGCAATATGGGATCAAGAACAATAGAGTTCAACATAAAATTAGATAGGACGAGATGGGTTGGGTGTGAAAGGCTGCCAAGGGATGTGTCTGGCCACCATTTTGGATATCATATCAAAAGTTGTCCAATACAAAAATGCACCTTGTGTCAAAGTTTGGTCCCGATCCGACAAGCGGTTCCGGAGTTATTGCGTAAAAACCGGACTGTATAAAATATTATGGAAGAATGCCTTATATTTTGAAGGTTCATAATATTGTGATTAACACCTTATTGGCGGGCTAGGCGGTCTATTTGACCGTACCGTACAGCGTTTTTTTTTTAACCCTAAATAGGGTTGTTTACGTAATAATTGTCATGCCTAAATAAGACCCAGAGCGTAAAACAAATATATATCCCTGAAAGGGCATAAACAGAGCTTTCCAATGACACCCGAACCATCCTTGTACGACTACTGGTTCTCTTGCAACGATCGTGCAACACGAGTGCAAAAACCCTGAAATAAGGTAATTTCCTTACATAATTCCCTGTGTAGCGAATAAGAAAGGAGGGGGGAAAGTAGAATACAGTTCAGTATGTCCACGGTGGTCGGGGGGAGCGGTCATAAGGTTACTACGCTCGTCCCACCGCTCAGCTCTCTCTCTCAGCAACATTAGGTGCTGAAAATGGCGCTCGACAGCTGTCGTGCACCGCCACTTAGTCCAAATTTATTTCACTCGACATATGTTGCGCGCCGCCAGTTAAGGGTTAAAGTAAGCATTTGGCAAAGGAAGGAATTGTTAAAAACCTTGGCCAATGCTCTGCTATTCACCAACAATAAATTTGAAAATCATTATTTTTTGGTAGGGTAGGTATGTACAGGTAGCTTGGTTAAATAATTGGTGGACTTCGTAGGGACTTGAACTATTTTGAGAGAGTTAAATTTAATAAAATGTATGGATCTGAATGATGAAATTAAGAATTATTAAGCAAAACTAGGGGATGCGGGAAAGCCTATAGACTGAAGACCGAGAACGTTGTGTAGGTACCGAATACGGTTTTAAAGTAATTTAAGAATAGACAGTTTTCAATGCTGCAGCCAATACTTTCCACCAATTTCTATTCTTTTGGTACCACTCACCTACGCAAACATGGCTTTGATCATCCGTGTAGTTTTCAAGATGTGGATTTTCAATTGTATTTTTAGGTTTTTTCAAGGTTGCCGAAAACAAACCCATGTGCAAAGCAAAACCTTTTCCATAACATTTGCGGAGCATTAGTAGTGGAGTTCATATGCCAATGAGTGGGAGAGACGGTATTTAGGTTTCGATTTTTTCGGGAAATCGGGAAATCGGCCGCCATTTCAGATGTTTAGCATATAAAAAGCTGCCCAATACAAACATGTATCTTGTGTGAAAGTTTGATCCCGATCCAAAAAGCGGTTCTGGAGTTAATGCGTAAAAACCTTTTTACCGGCGTGGAAAAATAATTTGGAAAAAATAAGAAGATTTAATGATTACAATAGGGGTATCCCAATAAAGAGTGAGAGCAGTGGAAATGAATTACTTAAGGAGTGCGTGCGGAGTTACATGGAGGGATAGACAGACTAATGAGGAAGTAAGAAGGAGTGTTAGGTGTGTGCTGGAAGTTAAAAGGAACAACTTGAGATGGTTCGGGCCATATGGAAACGTATGTGAAAGCGAGAGAATGACTAAGAGGGTGTACGAGAGCGATGGACAGAGGGGGAGAGTAGACCGAATATGAGGTGGAAGGATGGAGTGAGGAACTAACGAAGGCTGTGGTGGGGGGAGGGGCGTTCGACTGACTGGGGACAGAGGTGCATGGGGGCGGTTCGTTCGTGGCCACCCCTTCGGGGATCACGGCATCAGGCAATAGATAGATAAAATAGGGGTTCCCCGCAGGGCTCGAAACCCTAATAATAATAACACCGAGAATCATCTAATCCTCAGTTGCCACAAAGACCTATAAACCACAAAAGTGACACTTGGTTGGACCCGCCGTCACAGCCCTACCAATACCACTTGTGTGTTCTCGCTATACTGGCTTTTATTTAAAATGGAGGAAACCATTAAGCTTCATCTGGAAACAATAAATGTTATTGCACGTGGGTCCCTTAATGTTCCTACACATATAATTTCATGAAGCCCAATCAATAACATCAGCGAGGTACGGCTCCGATTGTTTCAGTGTAACTTCTGTATAACCCCGGTATAGGGTGAGGGCTGGTCCTGTATAGAGTAAGGTTTGGCATCCTCTACCCAACCTTAGCCATTTCTGTCTGTCTCTTTTCCTGTACTACTTTTCCTACTTTTGGGGCGGGAGGCTAGGAATTATCTCTCTCTCTCTCTCTCTCTCCCCCTCCCCCCTTGTGAAATTCACTTACTAGACGAGACAGAGACAGGGACGAGGGAACGCTAAAATGGTCCTGGACCCTAAGAATTGGAACTTTACATGTTCTTTTTGTTCGGCTCTATTTCGACTCGGCCACCCCCAGCCATGGGGTATATGTGCCTAATTATATACATACATACAATACATAACTCCTTAAACTATTTCATAATTATAATTATAATCTTGTGCATAATGTGAATTCATTAACAACGATTGTGCATCGTGGTTCTTGTTGTATCCCATTGTATACAGGCCATATCTGAGCTTAACAACATTATCTTGTGTTGATGAAATACATAAACACAAGACAAACACTGAGAGTTATTCGAGGTTGTATTAAACCCTGCCTTTATAAAACACAATGCTGGGCTGAGTACATTAAAGGCATTTCATCTAATTTAAAATGGGAGAAATCAAACTCATAAGGTTAAACATTGTTATATCTTAAATATTTGCCAGTCATATATTACTAGTATCTCAATTTGTTTTATGTAACATTGATATTTCACTATTCACGTATATCAATATTGATTTAAATTGTATATAATTAAGGTAATCATTACCATTGATTATATATACACAACAGTTATATTGTTCACAAAATGTGTACATTCCTGGTCAGGAGATTTTGAACATATCTCATAAAGACATGACGATGATCGTTAACAAGTGAATCCCAGTAATATGATTTTTATGGTTGAAGCTGTTTGTCACAATAGTTTGCCACTGTATAGTAATTGCTCTTCTATTTTTCCGCATAAATGCAGATCAAAGATATTGCATCCCTTGAAAGTAATTGCTTAAGAAATTATTTATGTCATGTGAATTAAATTGATATGTACCGTTATGTCTTTTTATGAAGGTATTAAACCATTTCAGGATAAGTCAAGTAATTCATCATAATTTATGAGATTTTCACTATAATATCTTGACAAAGGATGTAGTATTAAGTTGTTAATATAGCTTGGTTTTATATTCAATTCAATTATTACACGAGGGTAAATAGTATGAAAGTTTTCAAAAGCAAAATCAGGCATAAAGCTGTATATAACTATAATTTATTGCACACTTCATAAAGGTGGGCTATAGTACCCAATTGATCTTATGTTTGACAGGAAGGGAAGATTGATGCATATGAGCATTGTCGATTTAGTGTTAGTAGTATTTGGAAAACTTTTACATTACAGTAGGGTACTGTACTATTGCCGAAACAAATTAGCATAGAGTTCTGAGTGTTTTTTTATTTACAGGAAAGGATTAAAAAGATACTAATGCATGTGTTAGTACATGTGTTGCTTCATTACATTATACCGTGTCAACTCTGTGTAATCAGAAGGGTATCACGCACACAGATCCCGGCCATATAATGTGCACCACCAGACAGCTTCTCATAATATGGCTTCCTTAAGGGTTGCTCTACTTTTGATCTTATTTCACATCTTACTAACTCTTGGCCATACTCCTTTCAGGATTTCGGTGAGGCCTTTTCTATTGCACTAGACTTATCAAAGGCCTTCAATAGAGTCTGGAACAAATCGTTAATTTCTAAACTACCCTCCTTCTGTTTCTATCCCTCCATCTGTGCCTTTGTCTCTAATTTTCTCTCCGGCTGTTCCATAGCTGCGGTTGTGGACGCCCATCGCTCACTTCCTCATCCTATCAACTCCAGTGTTCCTTAGGGCTCTGTCCAATCTCCCATTCTCTTTCAAATGTTTATAAAGATCTTCTCAACTGTACCTCCAGTCCCATCCAATCATATGCAGACACAGACGACTCTACCCACTACTCAATTAGTTTTCCAGAATGCCCCAACCAGTAATCCCTCAAAAACAAACGTAATGAAGCCATAGAACACTTATCCTCTGATCTAACTACTATTTTCAACTGTTACCTTTAATGCATCCAAAACCCAATTTCTCCATTTTACTACCCATCTGGAACTCCCAGAGGACTTTCCCTTATACTTCAACAATACAAAACTCAATCCTTCATCTTCTCTCAATATTCTAGGTGTCTCTTTTTCTTCTGCTCTCAGTTGGAAGGACAGGACCATATTACTAGTCTTGCTAAGGGAGCCTTCCAGAAGCTGGGTGTGCTCAATAGCCTCAAAGTTGTTTTTTTACCCCTGCACAGCTCCTTGCTCTATACAGGGGCACAGTGCTTCCTTGTATTGAGTATTGTTCACATGTGTGGGGTGGATCCTCTCACACCGCACTCGTAGACAAAGTAGAAAGGAAGGCCTTTCGTATCATTAACTCTATTCCACTCACCAACTCTCTGCAATCTCTCTCTCTTCGCCGCAATATTGCATCTCTCTCGCTATTCTATCGCTACTACAATAATCAGTGTTCCTCAGAGCTCTCCCAGTGAATACCACCTCCTCTACGTAGGTTATGTGGGACCCGTCTTGCAACACAATCCCACCCCCACTCTGTAAAACTCTCCAACCCAAGAGTGAAACGTTACTCTCAGTTTTTCTTCTATTCAACAGCTGAGCTCTGGAACCCTCTCCCAGAATCAGTCTTTCCTTTTTCCTATGATTTAAATTGCTTTAAACTTTGTGTGTCCAGGCAATTTGGCCCAAACATCCATTGATTTTGGCCATGTCACTCTTTCAACTCTGTGGAAGGCACTCGTTACAGGCAGTTCTGCCTTTTGTCTCCCTCACTTACATAGAAAAAGAAGAAGCTCTCAACCAGTGCCAAATCAACCAAGACCAACCAAACCAGTGCCAAAATATAGTACTAACCTAACCAAACCTAATCATATTGGTTGATTTGGTACTGGTTGAGAGCTACTGGTTTAAATGGTCTACTGGTTGAGTTGTTCGGTCACCGTAATTATTTACCTCTAGATCGAAGTCAATACCTCTAGATCTAGCTAAATTGGCAACACTGGGCATGATCATTTGCTTATATATACAGAGGGGCTGGCATCGGTGGTGCGGTGGGAGGGGAGTTATATACACACATATATTATGGTAATTTCCTGGACGTGGGCACGATAATATTCTGGATCTGGAGGTGGTGACTGCAGTGGCGGAAGAAGGTAATAAGGTTAAGGTGATAGGTGTTATATTTGTTTATCTATTCATTATTATTTTAGTTTCCTCCCTAGGCCTCCATCATGCTTAAAATATATAAACCACAGGACCCCCTTTCGATATCAATTTTACTTTTTTTCGGTAGAAAAATGTTCCGATCGGAGGCCGCTTCTTTCAAAATTAAAGGCTCGCTGTCGCTTGCCAGGAAAATTATCGACACCTTAATGGCACGAAAGGTCTTAATATTGCCAAATAAATGGGTTGCAAATCCTTAAATTTGAAAAAAATATTGGACCAAGCGTCTTAAAACCACAAAACTATTATGGTTAAACACGGGTGAGAGGGGGTCTAGAAAAACGATATACCTCCTCTTAATACTGTATAGAGCATTGGCTGGAAAGATAGTATCGCAACCGGTCTCCTTGTTGAAGAACGTTCCGCGACGTAATTCTGTGTTCCGGATTCCAAAATATACTTCCAGTAACCTAAATTACCCAGTAATAATCTAATTTATCAACTCTGCGTAAGCAGAGTTTGGTATCGCCCCCCCGTATAGTGGGTACCACACGAAAAAAATGTCTGTCGTCGTCGTCGTCGTCGTCGTCGTTGTCGTCGTCGTCGTCGTCGGCATCCGTCTGTCTCGGAACTCCTAGACCGTTGGACGGATTTTCACCAAATTTCACACAAACATTTGTTGCGTGAATGCTAAAGTCAGTCAAAAAAGATTTTTTTAATTTATGCAATAGTTATGATTTTAGGTCCAAAATATGGTTTTGCTTAATTTGATTAATTAATGAAAGCATAATTATGATCCACCAGTGATTCGAACCTGGGTTACCACATACTTATGTGAGAATAAGTGCAAACCAGTATGCGGTGGTTGCGTTGTGCTATGTGATTTAACCCTTAAAAGACCTTGTTATGCGACGCTATAATTTAGCACGCATCATAATAGTCCGTTATTTCCACCATAGTTAAAATCAAAACTGTAAACACTCTATGGGAACACAACTGACTTTAATACATACACCACCAATGTCAAAGAATACACAGTTTCGGTACACAAGTTTTATTTCTTTAATAGCTAGGGTACAAGTATAGACAATTGGATCGAGTCTCATCTATATATAATGAGCTTAATGTCATCATATTATAGTAATATAATAAATATGAATATTCCTGCTTAACCCAGGAGCTGCGGGGAGACTCATAAGAGTTCCCCCGGCGCACTGCGGGGAGACTCTTAAGAGCAGAGACTTTGAACACGTACCAAAACCGCGCGTTTATAGCCAGGCGGCTGAAAATTGGTGTGGGTATAGTACTACATGTCAACTCTCGATACCACCCCGCCAAACGCTCGCCCCGCACTCGTGCAACCACCACCGCGCCAGTAACCACGCACTAGTCATGGAGCCCACACGTCCCTCACGCTCGCTCCCTGATGACACAACCAGCCCTCCTTCTGGTGGTGTTAGCCGCCGTGGAAGGCAGAGGGTGGCTGCCAAAGACCCTAGCTACCAGTACGACACGCCCTACAGCTCAGAGGACGAAGCACCAGCACCCAAAGCACGAAAAACACGTGCAAGCAGGGCAATGGCACAGAGGTCATTGGTCTTTCGGGACACTGCCACCACGACCCAGGCCACTGCAACAACCACTACCACCACCACTGCAACCACTGCCACCCCTGCCACCGGTACCAGCGACGCAGGAGGCCGCCCTAGGGCTGCATTACCTGCGGGGGCAGGAAAAATTAAAGGCACGGGCGTAGGGAAGAGAACCCGTACGCCAGCCACAGTGCCCCTACCACCACCACCACCACCAGCCGCCCCTGGCCCGGCTGCCCCTGCCGCCCCTGCTGCCCCTGCCGCCCCTGCCGCCCCTGCTGCCCCTGCCGCCCCTGCCGCCCCTGCCCAAGGAACAGGGAAGGGGAAGGGGAAAGGGAGAGGGAAAGTGACTGGGAAAGCGACTGCTGGCCCTGGTGTCCTTGCCGGCCCTGCTGCCCCTGTTGCCCCTGCCGCCCATGCCGCCCCTGCCCAAGGAACAGAGAGAAGGGCGACAGGCACCACCATCATCTTGCCATCAAGGCCACGCACCACTGCTGCTCCTGCCGCCGCCGCCGCCGCCGCCGCCGCCGTCCCTGCCGCCCCGCCGCCCCTGCCTCCACCTCTGCTGTCCCTGTCCATAAGACTCCCGCACGTGCCAAAGTGACCCGGAAAACTCTTACACCATCTAAGTATGCCGCCCTGCTGTTTGATGGTGATTCGCAGGACATTGGCAGCCCGGGTTTCGACGACGAAGCCCTAGCACGGGACCAAGGGTGGGGGGATTTGGGAGTGGACAGTGGGAGTGAGGCCGACGTCGGTGACGAAAATGAGGAAGGGCATCGTCTGTCAAGTGAAGAGGAGGGTAATGATGATGAAGTGCTGTATCGCGACCATGGAAGCAATATTTCAGACGATGAAACAGACGCAGACGACATTCCGATCCCTGAGCTGCCTTCGTTCGATTGGTCTGACGGGGTCAATTTTGTACCTGACGTGCCCCAGTTCAATCCTGGGACGTCAGGAACAACTGACGACTGGCCCTGTGATGATCAAGCGAACAAAAGCGACTTCTTCCTCGCTTTTTTCGACATGGAGGTAATGACGTACATCGTTGCCCAAACAAACGCCTACAACAGGTGGGTGTTTGGCAGATTGGACGTCCTTTCTCCAAAAGCGAGAATACGAGGCTGGGTGGATACGACTGTGGAAGAATTTCTGACATTCTTTGCCTTGTTGTTCCTCATGCCTCTGATCAAGAAGCATGTGTTGCAACACTATTGGAAGCACGACCCTCTCATCGCCACCCCAACTTTCAATAAGTTCATGACTCGTGACAGATTTTTGTTGCTGCTAAGATTTATGCACTTTGCAGACAACGAAAATCCTAACAGGATTGACAGGATATGGAAAGTTCGGGATGTGTTCACCATGTTGTTGGAGAGGTATAGGAAATACTTTTACCCCTTCCTCAATTTGGTGATTGATGAGTCGCTCGTGCTCTTCAAAGGACGTCTTGTTTTCAAGCAGTATATCCCCTTGAAGAGGCATAGGTTCGGAATCAAGCTCTTCGTGTTGTGCGACTGTGAAACTGGAATAGTGCTTGACATGATCGTGTATACAGGAACTGACATTGACGTACCGAAAGCCGCTGCCAATGACCCCATGGGCATGTCAGGTGCCATCGTCAGGAAAATGTTGGCACCTTACCTGGGCAAAGGCCACATCATCTACACTGACAACTGGTATACTTCTCCTGCTCTCTGCCAGTTTCTTTATGACAACCAAACGGGGTCACGTGGGACTGTCAGAAAGACAAGAAAGTTTATGCCAAAGTTCACAGGTTATGTCATTCCTCTCACAGATGCCTCCTCCAGTGACACACCTTCAGAAGACGACCTGGCCCAGGAACACCGCGAGAGGCATGTGCGAAGAAGGCGACGAAAGGGGCAGAAATACAAGCAGCTCGAGAAGTGTGGGAAACTGATAGCACTGAAGTGGAAGGATAAGCGAGACGTCCACCTGCTTTCCACCGTCCACACAGGTGCCCAGGTGGATTCTGGCAAAATCCACTACCGACATGGTAGTGGACTACACAAAAAACATGCGCCTGGTGGACAAGTCTGACTGTCAGCTGTCAGGCGTTGAGTGTCTGAGGAAGACTGTGAAGTGGTATCACAAGCTCTTCCTCCACCTAGTTGACATAACGATGCTGAACGCCTACAACTTGTGGTTGGTGAAAAAGGATATGGCCCCAAACCAGAAGCTGAAATTCCGGGAGTTCGTGTACAACGTCTCCTACCAACTCCTGGAGAAGTATGGCACCACCACTCACAGACGTACGGCATGGCGTGGGGATCACGTTCCTGACCGCATCCAGCTGGGTGTCGAAAGACACTACCCCATCAACACTGATATGCTTGGCACACGCCACAGGCAGGCGCAGTGCACCGTCTGCAGCTCCAGTGTCAGGAAAACCCCATGTCACGAAAAGAGTCACCTCAATGTGCGCCGAGTGCAAAGTTCCACTCTGCCTGGGTGACTGCTTCAGGGACTACCACACCTTCAAGAACTACTGAGTGTCGGCCCCTGCCCTGCCCTGCCCTGGACTCGCCCCGTGCCCTACCCTGGACTCGCCACCTGCCCTGCCCTGGACTCGCCCCCTGCCCTGCCCTGCCCTGGACTCGCGCCCTACCTTACCTGACCTGACCTAATTGATCACGCTACCTCATAATGTAACATATATATTATATAATGTATAAGTTCCAAAGATGTCCCTGTGATATAGCTTTTACATTATATAATTGTATGTTTCATTATTTAGTTTATAAGTTTCAAAGATTTACATGTAATAAGCCTTATTTTTTTAGTATATCAATATATATGTTTGTTATTAGCCAAAGTAATGTGTATATAATTATTTTCTTACCTCAAATGAATTGTACAAAAATAAATATGTTTCAATAAATCCTGTCAAACCTACTAAGATAATAAACAAAAACAATAAAAAAATAAAAATAAAAAAAAAGGTCATGTCATTGTATTCTTACAATATGATATATTCTATGAATATTTCATATTGTTTGAATACAATGGCATGATCTTGTAAAAAAAAAATGTATCAAAAATGTTCTAGACAATATAAAACCTTCCCCATAACCCCCTCCTGGATTCGATCCCACTACCCTACGACACTTTGAGTTTTCCAGTCCACGACCTTACCAACCATACCACAGGAGCTCATACCAAATATCACTCAAAACTTCGTGTCTACAATCGAAATGACAATATACAAAAAAAAATGAATTATCCCACCAATTTACGTTTGTAAATTGATGGGATTATCAATTATATCATGCCAAGGTTTATAAAAGTTTGTCTCTGTCAAGAATTAGTAATTATATAACTTTATTCTGTCAAAAATTGCCCAAACACTCAGCAAAATTGCCCCTCTCAGTGTGACTCCACTCATTTTCACACGGTCAAGCGGTCACGAGGTGACCCTTGCCGCTCCTTGATGCTCCAGCTACAGCAGCTCTGTCTGGGAACAAAATTGGTATAAATACAATAATGGATAAAATACTCTTCACAAATACATTTGTATTGTATAATATTGTAAATAAAAATGAATAATAACTGTGTGGGTGTCGAAAATTGCTCAACCAGCTTTCTTATGTCTCGCCTACGCGCGTATATTGGATTATACATAGTCATGACTGTCATACAAATAATTGCAGTAGGTCTCGAATATACATTTAGATTGCATATTACTTCGAAATAAATAAGTAAACGTTTCTCTGGTGGCAATCTACCCTTTCGCAAGTGTAAGGAGACACCAGTCTATATTTAGCCCTCTATCACAAAAGGCAATCTGCCTGTGTTGACTCAGCACCGTCGCTGGTGGTCTATAATATAGTACTTTATTTACAGTCAATGGCCTACATGTTTCTGTGGTACTTCACATGTGTCTAAAATGCAATGTCTGCTTGCATAAAAATGCAATTCTGAAGTCCATTTATACGTACGACATACGCATGTCTCAGTTTCTCTCTCTCTCTCTCCATTCCTGACTCATGTTATTGTAGACTTGTTGATGGCAACGAACACCAGCCATCTGGTAGACATAAGGTTCAAAATACCAAACATCAATACGCCTGGGGCGCCTCCACAATTATCACAAAGCTGGTTATCTATTTAGAGATCTGCCTGACTTCCATCTCTCCACGACTCACTCACTCACTTACTGCACCCCTGCATGCCTCCCTCCCACCCACCCACCCCCAACCCACCCTTTCAGGCTTCCGTTTGCTAGAAACACATTCACAATTTGCGTAAATATCGCATCAATTGGGCTGCGGTATATTCCTTGTTATATGGGACGCCTACATATGTACACGTCTTTATTATAGCATGAGAGTGCTCTAAATACAAGATTTACGTGATATTTATGGCGTAACACACCCTCTCCCCCTTTCATTCCCACCACAACTCACTCACACCTTGGTTCACGCATAGAAACTCATTGATAATGTGCGTAAATATCGCATGAATTGGTCTATATGCGGTATATATTTTGATATATTGCACGTATACATACGTATAAGTCTGTATTATAGCATCACAGTGCTCTAAATACAAGATTTACGTGATATTTATGGCGTAACACACCCTCTCCCCCTTTCATTCCCAGCACAACTCACTCACACCTTGGTTCACGCATAGAAACTCATTGATAATGTGCGTAAATATCGCATGAATTGGTCTATATGCGGTATATATTTTGATATATGGCACGTATACATACGTACAAGTCTGTATTATAGCATGACAGTGCTCTACGTACAAGATATACGTGATATGTATGGCGTAAACCACACTCTCAGCTCATAAATTGCCGCCAAACCTCCAACACATCTTCATTCCCGCCTAAAAATTCTCTTATAATTCCCTTATATATTGCAATTTTTGGTCACTATGAGGCATACTCATTGTTATATGGGTGCCCTACACACGTATACATACTCTAAATAGCCTAAAAGGGCTCGAAAAAGGAGATATACGTGATAATACGCGGTAACCCACCCCCTCCTCCCTCTCCTTCTATCCCCTGGGCGCGTGAAAATTCGGCCGGGAAATCTCGCCGCTCGATGACAATCTAGCCGCGCGGTGCCATTCGCTCCACATTTTTCAACTACGGACCGTTCCCCTACCCCCCCCCAGACATTTTTTGGGGGGTCAAATATATATGGGCCGATGCACGCAAACATTCCCTACACGATGATGTACTTTTTATCGAAATTGGCAATAGGTCCCAAAATCATCATAGGTGCGCACAGTCTTACCCTGTAGAAAAACCCCTGTGCGCCACGGAGAGGTTAATACACTTGCAGGAATCAATAACATGAAATCATGAAATAGCACAATTAAAGATATACAAGATGACTATGTAAATCACAATATAAATAAACACAGAGAGGTTAGTCTTAAACAATAATTAATATCCTGAAGGTAAATGGAAAATACGGCGGAGGCACAAACACAGTGACAAGGTTATATGTAAATAAGGATACTAAATGAGGTGCGAATAACTTTACATTAATTCAACAAATAGAAGATATCAATCTGAATCAGCTCATAGAGTTACAATAATGAATATAAATTCAATGAACTAGTAAATAATTATAATGGCCTGTATGCGGGGCTGAAGATCTCGCCGAGGAGAAGTTAATGTGAAGGGACAATGAGAAGAGTTTATATTCAACTCAAACAAGGCTTAAACTGAGTTTGAAGTCAGGAAGCATAATCTATAATAATAAGTCTAACTAAGAGACTGACATAATTATAAACACTCTCTGTAAACACTGATACATGCAATCGCGTACCCAGCTAATAACAACACATAGAATAAGATCTGATTGAGTGTTCACTGGAATTTACATATATTGTGCATGTATATATTCCGAACGAATATATGTATAGCTCTTATACGGAATATAGGAAACTATATCCCAAGAATTATATATATATATCAATCCCACGTATAGAATTTGTTCTGTTCTCTCAAAACGAGTGGCGATGGCTAGGAGAAGGAGAGAAGTAATAATCTCAAAGATGACGTTAAATTGAACACTAACATTATCTTAGATAACCCTTCACAAATAATCATCAAAACACTATCGAACGTGAGGCACTTAATTCGTTTGAAGTATAGAAGTAGGAGCCCATGAGATATCTGGTCACACGTGGCGACCGAGTCCGTTGTCCACTTCTGTTGACACCAACGGAAACTTCCTCTTCACACGCTCTCACTAGAATATGCACTTCTAGCTCACCTACACCACTTCTTCTGGTCACTTCACACACAGCCGTTTGTAGATACCTTTTAAGGGGATTCTGGCTAACCCCTACGGAAGTATATTCCGAGTTGAATTTATCAGCTATTAAGCACGTTCGCCCCGAGAGGAGAGGTACCCGAAAGTGGGTTGAACTTTGCCTACCAAATTCTTGGCTCGGGCAGGTAATGTTCCGTGTTAATTCAGGTATCTGGTTGGTGCATTTCGAAATATGAGAGGCATGAGAATTATAGTTTTTGATTATTGCTAAGGTTATTAAGGTTCTTAGAATTATAATACATATATTGTTACAAAGGTAAACACATTCTTTATTTATTAAAATTAGATGGATGGATGAAGAAGCTTTGATGTATGGGTGATAATTGAATTACAGTTTTGGATATCTACAGGTATTTGGCACGTTATATGGAATGTATTTATTATGAGGGGGAATATGAACACTGTAATTGTTTATTCCCTTAGTAGTTGTAGTTGTAGGTATTATATTCTGGATGAATATTCAGGAATTGAGGAGGTTGATGCCGTAGTTGCATAAACATCTCTTCATCGTAGTACTCTAGGTCTGGCTCGGGCAGGGAATTCTCACCTCGGGCAGGGAGCGGCCATTTTTTATCCCACGGTTGGAGGTGATTAAGGTGAGGGAGCTGCCCGTGTTGGCTCACACAGGTAGTGGGGCTTTGTTTACCTTGATGCTGGTGTTGGGGGGAACTTATTTATTGGTGTCTCTCTGCATTGGATGGTAGCAATGCGGCATTGTGATGGCTGGGGCTTTTCTAAGTACAGGAGCAGGTTCTGGTGACGTTTTGGCTCATTATCTTCGAGCCCCGTCATCTCAGACCCGATACGCATATATTTTCTGTCTATTATTAGACAATTTTATACAATTTAGGAAGGACCTGTGGGAATTATAAGGGTAAAGACTATCTCAATTAAACCTATGACTTCTATATACCCTTCCTAATCTAAATAAAATCATCGAATAATAGGCAGAAAATAACTGTGTATCGGATCTTCTAAGGGTGAAAGACTGGTCATATTATTGGTCAGTATCTCAGTTAATATTGTAATATTATTTTTCTTATTAAATAACCACTAAGGTATTATGGCTAAATACGGCCAAGGCCTAGGATATTTTGAAGCAAGACTCATTTCTTGTATATGATATAGATTACAAATACATGACACAACAGTTTGTAAACGTGGTATCAAACCAAATCTAAACAATTTGTTAAACTTCCACCCCTCACTTTCTGACTGCTAAATTGCTGTTCACCTACATACACGCGACAATAAATCAAAGTAGGTTTTATTCCCCATTTTTACAACGATATTGTCATGAATAGGGTAATGATCCCAACAGTTTGGGTCCAATAGGGCATTTGAATTTGGCGGTATCATATCGCATGTACGATTTCGGCTAGTTCTTTGTGTATTGTAGTTTATTATTAAGTTCAGGTTAAATATTAACTGTAATGTATAAATATCTACATCAGCTCTAGATGTATCATGAAACCAAGTTATGGGTTATAATTATTATGAGCCGGCAGCCATATGTAAATTCGCGAAGCGATCGGACGCCGGCCCTTTAGTCTCTCAAAAACCACCATACCGCCAACAGCATCCCCCTCCCCCCCCCCCCCCCCCACCCGGCTCTGGCTCAACCCATATTTCACCTACTTGAGGCGTCCCGGATTTGCGGGCAGGCCCGTAAAGAAGTGAGAGGAGACTATTGGAAGAAATTTGCAAATAAGATTGGGAATACCACAAATATCAGTGAAATCTGGAGAGAAGTTAATAAAGTACGGGGGAAAAGGAAAAGTAATGTCGCACACCCACATCCACAACAAAAGGCAAACGAATTAATGGAAAAGTGGGCAACTGCCGCTAGTACCGATTCACTGCCGCAGGACGTCAGGGAGGGATTAGAGGGTTGGGAAAATGAGAGGAGAGAAACTATTGTTAACGCATTAAATATAGCACACATCACAGATGTAGATATAACAAGAGATGAACTACTTAGAGCAATTAAACAAGGTAAATCTACAGCTCCCGGGGAAGACGGTATAACTTACGATGTATTAAACTGCCTAGCCAGTATAGAAGATAGCCCCCTCCTTCGATTATTCAACATGAGTCTTAAAGAGGGTAAACTACCTAAAGCGTGGAAAAAAGCTATAATCATTCCCATCCCTAAACCAAATGGGGAGAGTAGACCCGTTTCCCTCACATCGTGTATGTCCAAAATGATGGAGAGAATCGTGTTGGAGAGGCTATTATATATCACGGACGATAAATTGTGCAACAATCTGTTCGGTTTTAGAAAAGGTAGGGGTACATCTGATGCAGTCATAAAGTGTCTGGCCAACGATAATGATTACTGCAGGGTATACGTGGATCTCAAGGGCGCCTTTGATAAAGCAAATGGAGAGGTAATTTTGTTTGAATTAGCTAACATGGGTGTAAAAGGAAAATTATTACATTGGATAGGAGATTATTTATTTGGAAGGAAGGCGCAGGTGTGGTATCAAGGGGCTCTTTCTGAGGAAAGGAAACTTGACCTGGGTACACCACAAGGCGGGGTATTAAGTCCATTCCTCTTTAATGTCCTAATGAATAGGATAGCTCAAGATATGCTAGGTCCAGGTGTTAAAATAACAATATACGCAGACGATATAATGCTGCAAAGCAGTAGCGTTGAGAATATGCAATTGGCCCTCAACAAATTTGGGCAATTAACCCAGAAGCTAGGGCTAGTAATTAATGAAGAAAAAACTAAATTTCAGTGTCGTGCTATGGGCGATAAACAATTAGCTGTGAATGAAAAAAATATTGATAGGGTTAGGAGCTATAAGTATCTAGGCATCTATATAGGATATACATCAGACAGTAAAGATGCCGAGTTACATCATATACAAACACAATGTAAGGCACGTATGGCACCCTTGAAATCCCTAGCTTGGAGTGGTACAGGTGTTGGTGTACAGGTACTGCGGATGATGTACCTCACCACTATTAGGTCAGTGGTGGAATATGCCAGCCCCGTTCTCTCTTGCCTTGGTGAAGGAAGGTTGGATAAAATAGAAACTATCCAAAATGAGGCTATGCGGGTTATATTAAACTGCCCCAAAAATGCGATGGTAGCTGCTATGAGATTATAATTAAATTTAACAACCTTGCGACACAGAATAGAGGAAGTAAACCTAGTATCGGCAATGAGACATATACGGTCAGGTAGTGGTGAACAATTGGCACAAGACGTCAACGATGGCATACGTAAAATTGGAACCTTTAGGAGGCAAGGCAAGAGGGGATACCTAAAAGAACTAATACATAAAGTACACAAATTTGACCTAATACATTTCTTTCTGGTCGAAGAGAGGGCACAAAAACCTCCACCCTGGGAAGATAAAGGCGTGGATATAAATATTATCAAGCTGGGGAAAAAGAAAAGTATGTACGAGACTGGGGAACTTAAAATAATTGTTGAAGAAAAGATAAATTAATTAAAAGATGATAATGTTGCGCAAGTATACTGCGATGGCTCTGTCACAGCAAATGGGAGAGCAGGATGTGGGATACTGGTGAGTGACGATGTAGGTAACGATAACATATACAGTGAATATTATTATAGAATAAGTAACAACGTGTCCTCTACGCAGGCAGAAATATGTGCTATGTTATACGGGTTAAATAAAATAAGAGGGGGAGAAGGTGATGTGTGCTTTTTCGTAGACAGTCGAAGTACTTTGGAATCTATGAACAGCAAAAAACCCGTGTATGAAAAGCTGGTATCTCAGTGTAAGGTTATTATAGATGAACTACGCAATAATGGGAGAATGGTAAAATTTACGTGGATACCTTCACATGTTGGGATAATAAATAATGAAAGAGCGGACGAACTTGCTAAATTAGGAACGGAGAAAGACACAATAGATTACGAGTGCATTCAATCTTTAAGACAAATTAAATCAACAATTAGAAAAAAACAAAAGGATGCGGAACTTTTTATGATGCAAGAAAAACACGCGAATAGTGCAACATTCTATCACTATAATAACGTTGCACGGCGAACTAGCTTTGTATACGGAAACTTAAGAAGTGCTTGGAAGGACTCCTTGTGCACACGACTTAGGTTAGGATATTGTTACATGTGGGAACTTGGTGTTCCTAAAGGAGAACACGAAATATGTTGTCAACTATGTAAAAAACCAAGAAGTCATACCTTAAATCATTATATACTGCACTGCCAACACCTAGCGAAATATAGAAACAATGTCATAGATAAGGTCGATGAACAAATTATATGGATGTTCAATCATAATATGATTACTCAAATAATAGCCAAATGCAAAAAAATACAATACATCGTAAGGTAAATATACATAAAACAAAGTTTAGGATTTAGTGTTATGATTAGTATGTAATTGATAGCCTCATTATATCATTATTGTTATTATAATAATAAATGTGTATGTATACACTGTATTGTGAAATGTGTGTGTTATTGTATGAATTATTGTGTGTATAGGTATGTATGTAGGTATATGTACATGCATGTGTGTGTGTGTGTGTGTGTATGTATGTATGTATATGTATGTATATGTGTATATATATATGTATATACTGTATATGTATTTATGTGTGTATGGGTGTATGTATGTGTGTGTATATGTAAGCATGTATTAAACTGGAGTGGGAGGGTCATTCTATGACATTAAGGAAAGTAGAAGGATTATAGCAAACCCACGCTAAGCCTAAGCCCAGCTTAGCTAAGGGTCCTTCTTAAACAGTTAGGGACAACTGGTTTGCTAACAAGTATAGAGATAAAAACTTACTAAATGTTGTATTCATGTCTGTGTTGATATTGTACATGTATAATATGAGTAGGGTAAAAGACTGTTTTATCACCTTTGCCCTTTTGAGACGTGTAATTATGTATTCCCATGTATTTATGCTTTCTCAATAAAGAATCAATCAATCAATCATATTTCACCATGTGCTACAAATATTAGTCAATATCAACAGTCCTACATTACCAGTCCTCTAAGCTAAGTTCATTGTATCGATATTGTATTATGTTAACATTCCTACATGTCATGCAATTGAATGAGCCGTGTGTGTGGGACTGGATTACACCCATCGAATACTTCGTTGGTAATTATTATATAACTATTTGTTGGGATATTTTCATGTACCAGTGATATGCAATTTAACCTCTTTATCTATATTCCCGACAAATAATGGTCCTTCGAACTCTAGTACTTAATTTATTACAGTAATTAATTAATTAATTTATTTATTAATTTTGCCGGTGAGGAGGGTTCTCATGTGACTCATTTAATTAAATTTTATAGCCTAGTTGCCTAATTACGGTCATGGGGTTCGGTCTCTGTTGATTCCTAAGCGATTGACAGCCAACAGACCTCATGATTGTGGGATGGGCAGCTGGGCTAGGCCGAATACTTATTAATAGTCAGTTCTTTTAATTTACCCTTCTTTCTCTAGCCCTAGTTTGTGTCTGCTACTTGTCAATTTGTCTTATTAATTCAATTAATTCATCCTACTGCAGCTAGTAGCCTAATGACCGTTTCCAAATTGGGAGTGGCAATGCTATTGCCCCATTTTGTTAATTTAAATTAATTTGTGTAACTAGTTTGCTTTATAGTTTTAGAGAGTTAATAGCCTAGATTCAGACTTTAACGATGACAGATATAAAGAAGCTTAGGATTCTGAAGGGAGGGATGAAGGGAAGTTTAAATTGGTGTTTAAGAGATCTTGATAACTTTTTATTAAGTGCCTCGGCTGATCAAATTAAGGGTAAATTTGCTACTGTACCTAAATCGCTAGCCACTTATCATAATTATGCTCAGCAGGTATATGGTTTATTGACAATTACTGACGATGTGGAAGAAGAAATGTCAGCAGATCTTGAGTACTTTGAGGATGTTAATACAGCCTTAGCCAAACTATCTTCCACACAAGAAACACACAATGTTAAGGATACCGGTACTCAAAAGGCGACTGGTTTAAACCTGCCGAAGCTTACTTTGCCTACCTTTTCCGGGGATTCGGCTACCTGGACTGGATTGTGGGATATCTTTGAGTGTTCCGTCCATAGGAATAAAACACTCACATCCATCCAAAGGTTCACCTATCTCCGTGGTCAATTGAAAGGGGAGGCATTGAAGTTGATCGATGGGTACAAGTTAGAAGCTACAATCTATGAGTCTGCAGTGGAGTTGCTGAAAAGAACTTACGGGAGAGAGGAAGTCATCAAGACCGCCTTAATTACTAAATTCTTCACTCTAGATCCTCCATCCTATGATGTGACGGACCTAAAGGAGTACTATGCCTCCTTTGAGAGCCTCCTCCGAACTATGGAGACAATGACCATCACCAAGGAGGAAATATTTAGAGTAAATATCTTGAACAAGATACCCTCTCCTCTAAAGGAAATCGTAAGACGACAACTAAGCGACTCTCCACTAAACTTGGAAGCGTTGGTGCAGGTGTACCAGACTGAAGTCTTCAATATGGAGAGTAATGGACACTACCGACCAGTGGAGATGTCGCCATCCACTGCAGCTTTCCCGGTACAGACTTCTCCTAAACAGAAAAGCCCAATATCATTAGGTTGCAAGTTGTGCAGTGTCCACGGTCATCTGTGGTATCAGTGTCCTAAGTATCCTAATGCCCCTTTCACACATACAGGACTCTGGTGCCGCATGCAGCAGAATAGCTAGTCGTGGCGTTTTTTTCCCCGACTTGGTGGAGCTGGCTCGGTAATGCCGCATCCAAAGGACTTCACCAGACTACAGAAGATTACAGCCGCATACAGCCGACGTTGTCGTCTTGACTCCGGAGAAGTCTTGAGACTCGAACCGACAATGGAAATAACGGTCATTTGTACATGCCGACTACACCCGCATCTATAAGACTTCAGACGATCGACTTCAGAGTCGATCCGCATACACTCGCATAAAGCCGACACATACAGGTTCTGTGGCCAACGGAAATATATGAAGGGCGCTCGACCAGGGGTGGACATCATTACAGTCGACAACGTCCTCGCCGAAAAAAAATCGTAGCAGCGAAACGACTTCACCTATGGCTTTCATATTTTTACCATATGTACCTTACCCTTTTGGGTACCCACCACAAAAATCCCAAATCCCTCCTCCCACCCACTCGCTGACTGTCGGTCCCGTCAGAAGGAAAAAAAAGGAAAATATGTGGACCAATCGGTTCCATATTTGTGTGACAAGTCCCTTACCCTTTTGCCTTCCGCCCACCACACCCCCAACTGCCTCCCACCACCCACTTCCAGCGTATCCGTACGAAGAAAAGGAAAAAAAGGAAAATCCGTGGTGGCGAAACTACCTCACCAATCGGCTTCATATGTGTAACACAAGTCAATTACCCTTCTACCTTCCCCCCACCAACCCCAAAACCACCCTCCCACCCATACATTCCGATACCATAAAAGTCTCTGTAGTCTATAGTGTCTTTTCAGCTACTTTCGGGGGACCATCGGGGACCTGATTTCTGGCGAGGGGAGTGTTTTGTTTACCATTATCCTTCCTTTCTCTCCCAACTTGATAGATTTAGCCAAAAAAAAAAAACTCTGGCACTGGCAGAAGCACACCGTCAAAATTGGCTGGCACTCAGCGGGTTAATGAGAGGGAAGAGAGTAGGAAGAGAAGAACAGGGGGTAGTAGGGAGGTAGTGAGGGAGGGAAGAGGTGGAGGAGAAGAAGGGAGGAAGAAGGAGGAAAAGAACGAAGACAGGAGGAGAAGGAGGAAAATAAGGGAGAGGAGAAAAAGAAGGGAGGGAGGAGAAGGGAGGGAGGGAGGAGAATGAGAAGCAGAGAGGAGGAGGAGAAGGGAGGGAGGGAGGAGAATGAGAAGCAGAGAGGAGGAGGAGAAGGGAGGGAGGGAGGAGAATGAGAAGGAGAGTGGAGGAGGAGAAGGGAGGGAGGGATGAGCATGAGAAGCAGAGAGGAGGAGAAGGGAGGGAGGGAGGAGAATGAGAAGAAGAGGGAGGAGAAGGGGAGGGAGGGAGGAGAATGAGAAGCAGAAAGGAGGAGAAGGGAGGAAGGAGAATGAGGATCAGAGAGTAAGAGAAGGCGGAGGAAAGTAAGTAGACCTATGCGGCTGTACTCGTGTCTGTCGGCTGTATTCTGGTGTATGCGGCTGTAGTCTTTATGCTACACATGACACACAATTCGCTACGCTATACTCAAGGACTACAGCCGCATACAGAAGACTAATGACGACTAGCGCCGACTAGCGCAGACTACTCCCCGCATCCACCAGACAAATGTCAAGTCTGGACGAAATTTTGAAACTCACAAACATTTTGTTCTGGGGCCACGACTTGACACGCATTGCCAGGACTTCACCAGACTACAGACGACTACAGCCGCATGGTCAGGACTAGGTGCCGACTCGGGTGCCGCATGCAGCAGAGTAGCTACTCTGCTGCACTCTCAGCACCCTAGTCCTGTATGTGTGAAAGGGGCATAAGGCTACACAGAAAATTGGCAAGGCTAAATCGCTTAAGTTATGTACCAGCTGTCTGGCAAGAGACCACTTCAACAGTAATTGCACCAATTGCTACATCAAACCTTGTAAGTATTGCAAGGAGAAACATTGGTTTTCCCAATGCACCCAGTCTGATCTGCACGACGGCAAAGAAAACGGGAGAACCACCAAAGAGTCACATGAGAAAAGTAAGAGCGAGGGTGATAAAGTATCTGCCATGTCCATTGCTTCTCGAGAATGTCAATTGCTTCCTACTATGATGTTGCCAGTAGTGGGGAGTAATAATATGCCTATAATGACGAGCACCTTACTTGACCAGTGCTCACAGAGGTCATTCGTTCTGCAGTCATCATTACCCCAGCTTAAGTGTACCAGCAAGGGTCAAGAGAATTTGCATCTCCATGGTTTCACTGGTGAAGTAGATTCCAGTGACTATGATATAGTGGAGATTTCCTATGTTTATAGAAGAAAGGTATGTCCCATCAAGGCTGTTTTGGTCGACACACTACCCAGTTTCTTCATAGCATCAGAGAGTCAACCACATTTGAAATATCTCAGAAGCAAGGGGTATAAACTGGCTGATGATCAACTCTGCTAACAATGGTATTATGCTACTGGTCGGAGCTGATTATTACTACGACCTGGTTCACCCTGGATATCGGCGGGTAGATAAGCTAATAATGCTCCCCACGATCCAAGGGTATGCCATTTCTGGATCCTATGCCACTTCCTCTCAAGACACACAGGTGGAGGTGGTTACGGTCCTCAAGGTAGCAGTAAGCCCCATAGATAAATATATTAGGCCAAATGTGCCTGATAATACATGTACTGATATAGATAAGCTATGGGACTTGGACAATATTGGAATTGACCCACATGAACTTGATCGTGAGTCCAAGCTAGCGCTAAGCTCGTATGAAGAGGCTGTAACGTATGACTCTGGCAGGGGTCAGTATGTGGTAAGGCTCCCTTGGAATGATAACAAGAGTAAATTACCTATTAATTTCCATCTAGCACTTGGTAGATTACGTGGCCTTCAGAAGCAGTTTGTCAAGGATCCAAATTATTGCGAGACCTAGGCGGCAGTTTTAACCGAGCAGGTACAACGTGGATTTGTGGAGAGAGTAGATCTCAGTGAGTATGGGGATAACATCCATTACCTTGCTCACCATGGGATTAAAAAGGACAGTTCCACCACTCCTGTTCGTATTGTGTTTGACTGCTCTGCTAAATCCAGTGATCGCTCCTATAGCCTGAATGATTGTCTATACACGGGTCCGTCCCTGGTCTCTGATCTCACGCAAATTATGTTGCGCTTCAGATGTCATAAGTTTGCATGGGTCGCCGATATTGAGAAGGCCTTCCTGATTCTTTAACTCCATCGTGAAGACAGGGACTCGACAAGATTTTTATGGCCACGGGACCCAATGGATCTAGATTCAGAGTATCTGGTCTACAGGTTCAGAGTCGTCTTATTCGGGGCGACCTGTTCCCAGTTCCTTCTCAACGCTACTATCTTGCGACATCTTGAGTAGGCTGGACTAGATCCTGACTTCAAGAATGAGATCAAGCAGGGGATCTATGTGGACAATCTTCAAGGCACTGGAGACGATGAAGATTTATTGCTCGAAAGATGCTGGGAGATCCGCGATATATTTGCCAAGGCTCATCTATACTTGAGAGAATGGGCCACTATTAGTGATCTTTTGAAAGGTCAATTTGCTTCTGACGGTGTAGCTACTGAGAATAGTGAGGTGAAGTTTTTAGGCCACAAATGGGACACTACCACAGATTGTATATCCTTCTGTCACACCCCATGCGGCAGTGAGCTTATGACTAAGCGAAACTGCTTAAGCTTGTCAGCGAGGTTGTTTGATCCCCTAGGTTTTTTGCTAGCTGTAACTATCCATGCTCGTATGTTTTTACAGCAACTGTGGTGGCTAAAACTAGATTGGGACACGCCCCTCCCGACTGAGTTACAAGATACTTGGCGGTTGATTCAGTCGGACCTTTCCACATGTTGCAAGGTCCAAGTTAATCGTCAGGTTATTAGTGGTCAACAGGTGGATCTACATGACTTTTCTGATGCTAGTAATAGTGCGTATGGTACTGCCATATACATATGCAATGGTAGTGAAGCAACACTGGCTATAGCAAAGGCAAAAGTAGCCCCTATAAAGAAAATTACAGTTCCTAAATTAGAACTTACTGCATTGCTTCTGTCTGCTCGTCTAATAAAGTTTACACTGGATGCTTATACAGACATTCTTCAGATTAATAACGTCTATGTCTGGAGCGACAGTCAAATAGCACTTTCATGGGTACACAGCCAGAAAGTGTTACCTGTTTATGTTTATAATCGCACTGATGAGATACATAACTTAGTTCCTACAGCTAAATTTCGCTATGTGAACACCATGGATAACCCCAGTTACATAATTTCCTGGGGGATCTCGGCGCAACAGTTCAAAATAAACAAAATTCAACAAAATTCAAAATAAAGCTATTAGATTAATCAATAACCCTGCAATCACACAGGACCTTCCTACATTATCCATACGAAGAAACGTTGCATCCCTTGCATTATTCTACAGATATTTTCACAGCAATTGTTCCGAGGAACTTGCTTCAATTGTGCCGCCTCTCCACATCTTTCCCCGTAGAACTAGGGCAGCTGAGAGCGCCCATGAATTTACACTTTCTCCTCCACAATGCAGAACTTCTGCTTATCAGAATTCATTTATCCCCAGAGCTACTACTCTTTGGAATTCACTTCCCTCGAATTGCTTTCCACAACTTACAATCTACAAATGTTTAAATCCAGTTGTTACAAACATTTTATGAATGGAGGATGCCTTTAGGCACATGGACCTTTTTGTTTTATCTGTGTTTTTCCTTCCTCCGTTCATTGTCTCTTAAAAAAAAAAAAAAAAAAAAACAGTTTATGTCGTCCTCTATTTGGTGGCATGGACCTCCATGGCTTATGTCTCCAACTGAATGGCCTCAGGATTTCAGGGAATGCATATCTGATCCTTCAAGTCGGCCCCAAGATGATCTGTTAAGTAGTTCGACTGTGAGTACTACACATCAGGATAACAAGTTGGTAGAGTGGGAACGTTACGGCAGCTATGATCAAGTAATACGGGTATTTGCATGGATATACCGTTTCATTAACAACATGAGAAGTCTGGCTCACGGGTCTTTCCTTAGTGAAGATTCGAAGCATATCAGACTTCATGAATTGAGATCAGCAGAAGCGAAACTAATATGTTTAGTAAAAAGGGAATCTTATCCTACTGAACATCAAATCCTGAGCAAGGAGTCAAAGGCCAAACCCTCTAACTTAATGAGGCAGCTAGGATTATATATGGAAGGAAGCATAATTAAGTGTAGAGGCAGGATACAAAAGGCAGACATTATTGATTCTGCGAAATATCCTCTCCTCCTTAGCTCCTCTCATTTGATTACCAAACTGTTGATTCGCCAATGCCATAGGACCTGCCTAAATTTTGGCGTAAATTATGTTTTGGCGTATATGCGATAACGTTGGTGGATCCCTAAGATGCGACAGGTAATTAAAGGGATCCACAATAGCTGTACTATCTGCAAAAGAATACAGGGTAAGCCTTACTACCCAGTAGATCTACCTCCCTTGCCTGAGTTCAGGGTACAAAGGACTGAACCATTTCAGGTAACCGGGGTAGACTACACCGGAGCGATTCAAGTTAGAGAATCGCCCGGTAATATCATAAAGGTATATGCAATTCTATTCACATGTGCGGTAACCAGAGCGATTCATATTGAATTGATTGACGACCTATCCAGTGAGGGGTTTTTGCATACTCTAAGACGCTTTGCAGGCCGCAATGGTTTCCCTCAAATTATTATGAGCGATAATGCGACTTGTTTTGTCGGGGCCTCTAAATATCTCCAGAGTTTAATGGATGACCCGCAAGTTGTGGCTACCCTCACTGGAATGGGTTGTCAGTGGAAATTTATACCAGCACGTGCACCATGGTTTGGGGTGATTTGGGAGAGAACAATCGGTATTGTTAAATCTGCCATGAAGAAGGTAATAGGAAGGGCACTGGTGACCAGAAGGGAGTTGCAAACCATCTTAATAGAGATTAAGATGTCAGTCAACGACAGGCCCTTGACCTATACCTCGGCAGATGTTGATGACCTCTTACCTATTTCGCCTTCTATGCTAACACGTGGACGAACCCTTAATACCTTCCCTAGATCGTCAGTAACTGACGAAGATCTACATGACCCTACGTTAGGTGATGCTGACGCCACCCGTCGTCGCATCCAGTATGTGAACAAGGTGTCGGACGATCTATGGAAACGGTGGACCCCAGAATATTTGCTGTCTCTTTGCGAGCGTCCTCCAATAAAATCAAAGGGACGAATCGACGATGGCCTCGTATCGGGGATATCGTACTGATTAATGATGAGCGTCCTAGGTTATTTTGGAAGCTTGGGAGGATTGTCGAATTTTTCCAGGGCATTGATGGTCTTATAAGGGTTGCTAGATTACGAACTTCGACTGGGGTTACTACTCGCCCAGTCGTAAGGTTATATCCCTTGGAGCAGGATGTAGAACTGCCGGATGACATTGGCGTCTCTACTGATACCCCTCCGCGGGAGAGTGCTGGTGACAGTGCTCCTCAAGGTGGGGCAGCTGATGATGAGAAGGATGATCCTCCTCTTCCTTCAGGTGGCGCTCGTCCCAAAAGGACGGCGGCTATGAGTTCCGTGGATCTTTGGAGAACTAAGATCAAACAAGGTGATCTTTGAATCTTCGATGTCCTTTTGTTCTCTGTATAAAGCTACTGTATATCGTTTTGGGTGGCGGGCAGTATGTCGGGAATAGGGTAATGATCCCGACAGTTTGGGTCCTATAGGGCATTTGAATTTGGCATATCGTATGGCATGTACGATTTCGGCTAGTTCTTTGTGTATTGTAGTTTATTATTAAGTGTAGGTTAATTATTAACTGTAATGCATAAATACCTACATCAGCTCTAGATGTATCATGAAACCAAGTTATGGGTTATAATTATTATGAGCCGGCAGCCATATGTAATTTCGCGAAGCGATCGGACGCCGGCCCTTTAGTCTCTCAAAAACCACCATACCGCCAACAGCTTCCCCCCCCCCCCCCCCCCTCCCCCCGGCTCTGACTCAACCCATATTTCACCATGTGCTACAAATAGTAGTCAATATCAACAGTCCTACATTACCAGTCCTCTAAGCTAAGTTCATTGTATCGATATTGTATTATGTGAACATTCCTACATGTCATGCAATTGAATTAGCCGTGTGTGGGGGACTGGATTACACCCATCGAATACTTCGTTGGTAATTATTATATACCTATTTGTTGGGATATTTTCATGTACCAGTGATATGCAATTTAACCTCTTTATCTAAATTCCCGACAGATATATATATATATATATATATATATATATATATATATATATATATATATATATATATATATATATATATATTTTCATATATATACATATGTATGCCTATATATATATATATATATATATATATATATATATATATATATATATATATATACAGTATATATATATATATATATATATATTGATAAGTTGATATGACATATGTATTTGCCTCTCAAAATTAAGCTTGGTATCTAAAAACGGCATTTAATATATCGTCCTACCCAAAGCTGATTTTATAATATAACTTAATTGTATATAATAATAATAATCATATATACAGTATATACATAATATTTATATATATATATATATATATATATATATATATATATATATATATATATATATATACGGTATATATATATATATATATATACATATACAGTATATATAATATATATATATATGTATATATATATTATATATAATTATATAATTATATATATATATATATATTGTTATGAAGGGAGGTTGGGGGGGAAACAGATGCTCAGAGAGCCTAGCCCACAGCCCCCTAACCCTGCAACAGACACGCTCTTAATGTCTGACTCAAATACCAAGACACGCAGGTTCTCTAGGAAAAATGGTTATCTTCCTCTGAGCTCTATTAACACCTTACGAGCGGCCTATGCGGTTTATTTATATGTACCGCACAGCGGGGTGTTTTTAGCCAAAATAGGGCTGTTTACGTGATCATTTTCATGCCTAAATAAGACCCAGAACGTAAAACAAGTACCTATCCCTGAAAGGGCATAAACAGAGCTTTCGAATGACACCATAACGATCCTTGTATGATGGATAGTTTTCTTGCAATAACCGTGCAACGCGAGTGCAAAAAGCAGGTAATTCGGTAGTTTCGGTACATAATTGAGTATGTAGCGAGTGAGAGAGGGAGGAGGGAGCTGAGATTTGTGTCAGTAGGTTCGCCGCGGTGGTCTGGAGCAGTCATACGCTCGCTAGTCTCCTGCCACCACTTGTCTCTCTCTCTCAGCCACATTACGTGCTGAAATTGCCACTCGACCTATGTCGAGCGCCGCCACATAGTCCAGCTTTATTTAACTCGACTTATGTTGCTCGCCGCTAATTAAGGGTTAAAGCAGCAACAAGGAGCCACAAACTATCGATTGCCCTCGAGTCAGGTAGATAATGCGTATAATATTTAAGAGTACTCCTCTTCTAGACTGCACCAAACTGAGGAAACATAACACTGCCAGACTCCCAGACACTTCATAGTATGCCCAATCGCTTAGGAATTAGGAACACTAGAAAGCAGAAACTTGGGGGAGTCTGAAGCACTAACCTAAGACATGGAACACAAGAGTTGACATTCCAGTAGGTTGGGGATATGTTACCCTGGAGCATACCTCCAAACCACTGTGAATGTCAACTTCAATAATAAATGAGAAATATACATGTAATATCAATTGGCAATGCAGTTAAACATGGGAAAGAATGCATGGAAGAACAGGGGGAAACTTATTTTTAAGATTGCCAAAGAAGACAAGAATGCAGTAATTAAGATTAAACTAAAGATGTTAAAACAAAACAATATGCTCAATATGACTCCAGTCCCTGCTATGCTCCAATCAACTAACGAACAAAAAGAAATATGCGGTATTCAAGGGAAACACGAAGCAAGCCAACACCGACAGACAACGATGTTGCTATATCAAGGGGCGGAACTGAAGTGCAGGTCCCGTAGCCGCGAGAGTCAGGCAGGGGCCTCGCGTGGCGGGGAAGGGCTCCAGGCGTCGGAAGAATACTTAATTATCTCCGGCAGCCTGTGCTCTCATCAACAACAAAAGTAATAAAATAAATATGATTCATGATTGTATGACTTATTATAAACTGCATTAATCACACAAGACTAAATAAACTAACTAATTCATAGGCTAACAAGACGGCAACATATCACAGGGCGCCAGCCAGCTTCACAAGGGCTCGCTCGTGGGAACAAAGCCAGAGGCTAGCCCTGCCCCAGGCCCCTGCAATATAGGCCTCGTACTTGTAACTCACTCACAAATAATATACTGCAGGCTACAAACTCATTTGGGAGTGACACCCTCACACCCAGGGGGAGTCTGTTGGTGCATCTTGAAACAACAGACTGCTCACCCTTCAAATAACACTACAAGGCATACACAACTACATTTTTTTTTTTAGTATTTTTATAGTTTTTATTATTTTTGTATTTAACCCTTAATTAGCGGCTCACCACATAAGTCGAGTTAAATAATGCTGGACTATGTGGCGGCGCTCGACATAGGTCGAGTGGCAATTTCAGCACGTAATGTTGCTGAGAGAGAGAGACAAGTGGTGGCAGGAGACTAGCGAGCGTATGACTGCTCCAGACCACCGCGGCGAACCTACTGACACAAATTTTGTTATCAATATTCAGACCTTTCGTGGCCTCTATGTATTACATATCACTATTATACTATTTACTATGAATCATTTATTACATCTCTCATATAATTTTAAGGAGATTTAGGTACAGTGTCTCTATTTTTTATGTGGGGGACTGTACATCCTTGGAGGTTATTCACCCCTTCGAATTCTTGACTCAGAAACCGCTCAACTTGCATTTCTGAACCTCTTTCCATGTCTGGATCACATGGATAGAAATGTACTGGAAATTTTCCACCAGGTTTAAGCTGTAGCAAGGGAGCTGAGAGGTACTGAAGGAATATTTGAGTTAGTTAGAAACAGACCTCATACACAACAGGAGGTCTGGGAGATATTATCTCTCTCGAAGGAATATATTATCCCTTACATATTAGTACAGCTGGATACATCATTCAGTTGTGACTTAATAATAAAAGTGGTTTGGATACAGAGAACCTTTAATTTCCCTTATACCTATATTACATTTATAAGGTATAAGCGGGATGGTGGCGGCGATATACCTATCTATCTTAATCTATGCAGGACGGAGAGCTGAGATTCAACCTACAACATCAACCTACAATAACCTAGCTATAACTCAGTAGGAAAGACACCTTCAGTCTTCTTACTTGAAGTTAATGGTTAACCCTTATCATAAATATAGGATCGCACTTCAAAACTCAAAACGTCTTCCTAATACTCCTTACTTGGAGTTAACCCCTTGAATATTTTGACTACCTAAAGTCTATGTAACGTGGTGTTCTTACGGTGGTCCTCATTGAATTGATAATTGAGGAGAAAACATCACGTTCTTCGAAGAATTATCCAGTCTACACTACCATTATCTACCATTCTCCAGTTTACCCAGTTCCGGTGACCAGTTTTATCCTGTTCCTGAATGTTCCTGAGTTCCTCTTCAAGTTATCCCTGAATATTTCCAACCAAAACCACTTCAACACCGAGTTTCTACCAGTCTACAATTTTCTACCAGTCTACCAGTCATCTACCAGTTCATCGACGGTGATTCCTGTGTGGGAAGCCCACGAGTGGACGAGTTGGCTGCCGGCAGACAACATCAGAGGGAGAGAAACTGGATGCGTCAGCGGAGCTGAATCAGCGTGTGCTGAACCCTCAACCCTGACCTGCTCAACCACACTCCCTCTTCACTGGCTGCCCTGAGAAAATCGCCGATCATTCAACACTCACTTCAAAGTGTTTTATAGGTGTATATTTCGATATAATATGGTACAGTGAAATTCAAACATCTATAATATGTTTCACGGTAAAAAAAATTACGCATGTCTAGCGAGATAGATTTAATTTGGCAAAGATGAGCTTTTGTAGCCATTGTTCTTTGTGTAACTCATGTAAAATTGTTGGTCAAATGGCGGTCACTTCAACATGTCATACAGTCACTGTTCCAAATTATCGTCATGTCACTTCATCTCGGTATACTCATATGGACGTGAGATGTGTGAGGTGTGGCTTGCGCCCTCATGAGTCGGTAAACAGTCAATCACTCAATGAGTTTCTCACTGTTGCGATGGGTATAAGTGTGTTCAGTATTTCTCCCAGATGTTTGCCCTAAGTTTGTGTTCATAAGTGTTAAAATTGTTTTAGTACTATAGGGAATTAATTTTCCAAGTCCAGTAAACATTATATTTTATCTTCTAAGTTTCTTTCTCCCGCACGTTGATCTAAGCGGTTGAGTTAATTTTCATTTGGGAACATCTGTGGTTTTAAAGTGATTCTAATGTTCATTAATTGAACACTTTTTTTTTTTTTTTTTTTTTTTTTTTTAAGAGTGCTCGTGTGGTTAGGCCTAATGTCGAATTCGTCTCGCTAGAGGCAGCCAAAGTAATTGAGTATCTTTGTATTATTTCTCAGTGCACTATTTCAACATCATTATGTACGAACATTTTTGTTTTTCTTAACTTCAATTTGGATTTATAATGAGTTTGATATTCCATCTTAAAAACAAATTATTTAAATCGCTGGCATATTCTTCAATTAACACGATGGTCAATATTAAGGTAGAAAAGCTCTCCACCAATCACTGCGCTCCCTTATACTTGCTTGCCTCGCCAGCTGATTTTGACTGTTCTAAACATTAACACGCCACACCTTCCCAGCCAGCCAATCAGCAGTCACCATTCTCGGAGCGCAAAGCTGAGTTCTCCACCTCACCTCTAAAATCGCTCTCGTTCTCTTCACGGACAGTTTCCTCTGGTTGCAATAGGTTCAATACCTCAGTGCCAGCCCTATACTCCCATAAGCCACTGGAAAACAATTGCAACTAGCTTCCAGGAACTTATTATGAGGAGAAGAGAGCGGAGGTGGAGAAGTCAAGAAATCAAAGCGAGCGGGCTGCCGCGCGAGCTGCTCAGCCAATCACAGCGCGGGAGAGCGGGAGGCGTGACTATAAAGGGAGGTGGGGGGGGCAGGTTGCAATATCATTCGCCGGCCGGACGGCACTGGGCAAGTTACTCCCAACCTACTTACTCTCTCTCGCTTGGGCACCCACGGGAACTCGGCTCCAGCCTCCCAGCCCTCGCCCTTTGTTCCAGAAGGCCCACCTCAGGTCTATCATCAGCTCTCCTCTACTGAGGCAGATACACCTTCAGTGTCTGGCCGCCTGTCGTCGTATCGCAGGCTTGCATACCTACAGCCAAGCGATTCAAGAGGACGACAGATAGTAGAGGGAGCAAAGATTTCCAGTTGATGTAAAGAAAGAGAGAGAATGCAGAACTAACCCAGTGGCCACCAGAAATAATAATTGATGTGTCCTTATAGGACAAACTAAAGAGAAAATATTCTAGACTTACATGTATATAAAAGGATGATGTGTTGAGAATAGTAATTTTTGTTAGCAAAGGCGTAATGCCGAGAGTGTAATTAGATAGGATCTGATAGGAAAGATTTAAGTATATAAAGTAAAATGGGGGAAATCATTTATTGAAGACAGATGGGCAACCACTAGTCTCAGGGGAAATAAGTTTTGGGTAAGTTGCCCGATAGGTCAGTTATAAGATAGGAAAGGACAGTCATCCACATAAATAACGAACCTGCTTGTTAAAAAGGATACAATATCCATTATCATTTGCGAGTAAATTGGGATAGTTTTGAGGGAGCGTCTCGTCAACTATAGTAATGTATTTATGAGAAGTTATATAAAGGATTATAAACGTGACGCTTTTCCATATAGAATTCTTAAGGTATAGTTTACCCATTTAAGAAATATTATAGATCAAGTGTGTATTGTGGATATAGCTTATTTGTAATAGGATTAACCGTGACGCTTTTCCATGTAGAGGACTTGAGGTATAGTTTACCCATTTAAGAAATATTATCGATTAAGTGTGTATTGTGAATATAGCTTATTTGTAATAGGATTGCGGGAGTGTATAAGTGGGAAGTGTTATCAATTAGATTTATCAAGGTAAAGAGTGTAAACAACCTGTTCATGTGAGTAACTGTATACTAGACTCCAAGATTGTATTTGAGAAGGAAATGTAACTAACTTGTAATTCCGGCCAGTTCATTTGTGAGAATCTATTGTCTATTCAGAGAGTTGTTACGACCGGCACTACGAAATGAACAAGGGCACTTAAGAATGTACTAGATGATAGGCTATAACTGCAACAACGGTAAGCTAATTCCAAACCCTCAAACTATTACGCCGGTGAACAAAAACCCTCAAACCCTCCAGAGTTAATCTCCTGGATAATGGGGTATCAATTACTGGGTTTTAGTGCACTTCTACAAAGGCTTGCCGATGACGGCAAGCCTACTCACAACAGGAGTACTGTCGGGAATAGGGTAATGATCCCGACAGGGTTTGGTCCAATAGGACATTTGAATTTGGCGGTATCGTATCGCTTGTACGATTTCGGCTGGTTCTTTGTGTATTGGAGTTTCTTCTTAAGTTAGGTTAAATATTAACTGTAATGTATAAATATCTACATCAGCTCTAGATGTATTATGAAACCAAGTTATGGGTTATAATTATTATGAGCCGGCAGCCATATGTAATTTCGCGAAGCGATCGGACGCCGGCCCTTTAGTCTCTCAATCAACACCGTACAGCCAACATCTCCTCCCCCGGCCCTGACTTAACCCACAGTTCACCATGTGCTACAACTACTAATAATATTAACAACAGTCCTACATCACCAGTCCTCTAAGCTAAGTTCATTGTATCGATATTGTATTATGTGAACATTCCTACATGTCATGCAATTGAACTAGCCGCGTGTGGGGGACTGGATTACACCTATCATAATTATAATATAACTATTTGTTGGGATATTTCATGTACCAGTGATATGTAATTTAACCTTTATCTAAATTCCCGATAAATATTGGTCCTTCGTGCCCTAAGGCTTCCTTACTGTAGTACCGTTTTGTTTGCTTCCTTGACGCTTGTGGGCTTACAAATGGCTGCCGCCTCGCGCGTTGTTGGCCGCCTGCCATTTCCCTAGTTTAGGTCCAGCTTCTTCCCTCGTGTTTTTTACCGTCTAGGCGCGTCTCTATCTTTTTTGGGACTAGTTTCCCGTTTTTTTTAGGCGTGTGATCCTTGGCGGTTTTTTGGTGGGTTAGCTGGGCTGGAGATTGGGGTAGGGGTAGTTTCGTCGGTCACCATTTTGCGCTCATAGGCTAGGCTAGGCAGTCTAGGCCTGCAGGTGTCTGTGGTGGCTATTCATTTCGCTATGGTGGTGTGCCTGTGGTGTTAATTGTGTTTTGTCTTTGTGGGACTCATTATTACTTTTGCTGGAGGGGAGGGTTCTCGTGTGACCTTTTATATTTAAATTTCATAATAGCCTAGGCCTAGTTGCTTAAAGTGGCGGTCATGAGTGTCGGTCTTTGTTAATTCCTAAGCGATTGACAGTTAATAGTCAGACCTCATGATTGTAGCTTAACCAACTAGGCTTACCTATGAAGGGCTTACAATAATTAGTGCTTCACCTTACCCTTTCTTTTAATGGATTTAGTATTTAATTCTTTTGTCTAGTTAGATACTTTCCTTTCGATAGTTTATATTACGGGGATGTAAGTATTATGTAATTCTTTTTGAGTAAATTTCTTAAGTAATGGGGGTTTGCCGCTGTTGATTCAAGCGATTAACGGTTTGTAGTCTGACCTCATTGTAGTTTAAGTTGCTTAAAATTAAACCTTAACGATGACAGATTTGAAGAAACTTAAGATTCTTAAGGGAGGGATGAAGGGAAGTTTAAATAGAGGTTTAAGAGATCTTGATGAATTTTTAATAAGTGCCACGGCTGATCAGATAAAAGGTAAAATTGCTACTGTTACTAAATCGCTAGCTGCTTATGATAGTTATTCTCAGCAGGTATATGGTTTATTGACAGTTACTGACGATGTGGAAGAAGAAATGTCGGCAGATTTTGAGTACTTTGAGGACGTTAATACAGCCTTAGCCAGACTATCTTCCACCCAAGGTTCAACCTCTGTTAAGGATACCGGTACACCAAAGGCGACTGGTTTTAACCTGCCGAAGCTTACTTTGCCTACCTTTTCCGGGGATTCGGCTACCTGGACTGGATTTTGGGATATTTTGAGTGTTCCCTCCATCATTATAAAACACTCACATCCATCCAAAGGTTCACATATCTCCGTGGTCAATTGAAAGGGGAGGCATTGAAGTTAGTCGATGGGTACAAGCTAGAAGCTAACAGCTACGAGTCTGCAGTGGAGTTGCTGAAGAGAACTTACGGGAGAGTGGAAGTCATCAAGACCGCTTTAATTACCAAATTCTTCACACTAGATCCTCCATCCTATGATGTGGCGGACCTAAAGGAGTACTATGCCTCCTTTGAGAGCCTCCTCCGATCTATGGAGACAATGGCCGTCACCAAGGAGGAGATATTTAGTGTGAATATCTTGAATAAATTACCCTCTCCCCTAAGGGAAATCTTAAGACGACAACTAAGCGACTCTCCACTAAACTTGGAAGCGTTGGTGCAGGTGTACCAGACTGAAGTCTTCAATATGGAGAGTACTGGACACTACCGACAAGTGGAGATGTCGCCATCTACTGCAGCTTTCCCGGTACAGACTTCTCCTAAACAGAAAAGGCCAATATCATTAGGTTGTAAGTTGTGCAGTGTTCACGGTCATCTGTGGTATCAGTGTCCTAAGTATCCTAAGGCTACACAGAAGATTAGCAAGGCTAAATCGCTTAAGTTATGTACCAGCTGTCTGGCAAGAGACCACTTCAACAGTACCTGCACCAATTCCTACATCAAACCTTGTAAGTATTGCAAGGGGAAACATTGGTTTTCCCTTTGCACCCAGTCTGATCGGCATGACGGCAAAGAAAAGGGGAAAACCCCCAAAGAGTCACATGAGAAAAGTAAGAGCGAGGGTGATAAAGTATCTGCCATGTCCATTGCTTCTCGAGAATGTCGATTGCTTCCTACTATGATGCTGCCAGTAGTGGGGAGTAATAATAATACTATAATGACGCGCACCTTACTTGACCAGTGCTCACAGAGGTCATTCGTTCTGCGGTCATCATTACCCCAGCTCAAGTGTACCAGCAAGGGTCAAGAAAATTTGCGTCTCCATGGTTTCACTGGTGAAATAGATTCCAGTGACTATGATATTGTGGAGATTTCATATGTTTATAGAAAAAAGGTATGTCCCATCAAGGCTGTTGTGGTCAACACACTACCCAGTTTCTATATAGCATCAGAGATTCAACCACATTTGAAATATCTCAGAAGCAAGGGTTATAAACTGGCTGATGATCAACTCTCTGCTAACAATGGTATTATGCTACTGGTCGGAGCTGATTATTACTACGACCTGGTTCACCCTGGATATCGGCGGGTAGATAAGCTAATAATGCTCCCCACGATCCAAGGTTATGCCATTTCTGGATCCTATGCCACTTCCTCTCAAGACACACAGGTGGAGGTGGTTACGGTCCTCAAGGTAGCAGTAAGCCCCATAGATAAATATATTAGGCCAATTGTGCCTGATAATACATGTACTGATATAGATAAGCTATGGGACTTGGACAATATTGGAATTGACCCACATGAACTTGATCGTGAGTCCAAGCTAGCGTTAAGCTCGTATGAAGAGACTGTAACGTATGACTCTGGCAGAGGTCAGTATGTGGTAAGGCTCCCTTGGAATGATAACAAGAGTAAATTACCTACTAATTTCCATCTAGCACTTGGTAGGTTGCGTGGGCTTCAGAAGCAGTTTGTCAAGGATCCAAGTTATTGTGAGACTTATGTGGCAGTTTTGGCCGAGCAGGTACAACGTGGATTTGTGGAGAGTAGATCTCAGTGAGTATGGGGATGACATCCATTACCTTGCTCACCATGGGATTTAAAAGGACAGTTCCACCACTCCTGTTCGTATTGTGTATGACTGCTCTGCTAAATCCAGTGATCGCTCCTATAGCCTGAATGATTGTCTGTACACGGGTCCGTCCTTGGTCTCTGATCTAGCGCAAATTATGTTGCGCTTCAGATGTCATAAGTTTGCATGGGTCGCCGATATTGAGAAGGCCTTCCTGATGCTTCAACTCCATCGTGAAGACAGGGACTCGACAAGATTTTTATGGCCACGGGACCCAATGGATCTAGATTCAGAGTATCTGGTCTACAGGTTCAGAGTCATCTTATTCGGGGCGACCTGTTCCCAGTTCCTTCTCAACGCTACTATCTTGCGTCATCTTGAGGAGGCTGGACTAGATCCTGACTTCAAGAATGAGATCAAGCAGGGGATCTATGTGGACAATCTTCAAGGCACCGGAGACAATGAAGATTTATTGCTCAAGAGATGCTGGGAGATCCGCGATATATTTGCCAAGGCTCATTTATACTTATCACTAATAGTGATCTTTTGAAAGGTCAATTTACTTCTGACGGTGTAGCTACTGAGAATAGTGAGGTGAAGTTTTTAGGCCACAAATGGGACACTACCACAGATTGTATATCCTTCTGTCACACCCCATGCGGCAGTGAGCTTATGACCAAGCGAAACTGCTTAAGCTTGTCAGCGAGGTTGTTTGATCCCCTAGGTTTTTTGCTGCCTGTTACAATCCGTGCTCGTATGTTTTTACAGCAACTGTGGCGGACTAAACTAGATTGGGACACGCCCCTCCCGATTGAGTTACAGGATACTTGGCGGTTGATTCGGTCGGACCTTTCCGCATGTTGCAAGGTCCAACTTCCTCGTCAGGTTATTAGTGGGCACCAGGTGGATCTACATGCCTTTTCTGATGCTAGTAATAGTGCGTACGGTACTGCCATATACATATGTAATGGTAGTGAAGCGACGCTGGCTATAGCGAAGGCCAAAGTGGCCCCTATAAAGAAGATTACAGTTCCTAAATTAGAACTTACTGCATTGCTTCTGTCTGCTCGTCTAATAAAGTTTACACTGGATGCTTATACAGACATACTACAGATTAATAACGTCTATGTCTGGAGCGACAGTCAAATAGCGCTTTCATGGGTACACAGCCAGAAAGTGTTACCTGTTTATGTTTCTAATCGCACTGATGAGATTCATAACTTAGTTCCTACAGCTACATTTCGCTATGTGAGCACCAGGGATAACCCCAGTGACATAATTTCCTGGGGGATCTCAGCACAGCAGTTTATGTCTTCCTCTATTTGGTGGCATGGACCTCCATGGCTTACATCTCCAACTGAATGGCCTCAGGATTTCAGGGAATACATATCTGATCCTTCAAGTCGGCCCCAAGATGATGTGTTAAGTAGTTCGACTGTGAGTACTACACATCAGGATAACAAGTTGGTAGAGTGGGAACGTTACGGCAGCTATGATCAAGTAATACGGGTATTTGCATGGATATACCGTTTCATTAACAACATGAGAAGTCGGGCTCACGGGTCTTTCCTTAGTGAAGATTCGAAGCATATCAGACTCCATGAATTGAGATCAGCAGAAGCAAAACTAATATGTTTAGTACAAAAGGAATCTTATCCTACTGAACATCAAATCCTGAGCAAGGAGTCAAAGGCAAAACCCTCAAACTTAATGAGGCAGCTAGGATTATATATGGAAGGAGGCATAATTAAGTGTAGAGGCAGGATACAAAAGGCGGACATTATTGATTCTGCAAAATATCCTGTCCTCCTTAGCTCCTCTCATTTGATTACCAAATTGTTGATTCGCCAATGCCATCGGACCTGCCTACATTTTGGCGTAAATTATGTTCTGGCGTATATGCGACAACGTTGGCGGATCCCTAAGATGCGACAAGCAATTAAAGGGATCCACAATAGCTGTACGATCTGTAAAAGATTACAGGGTAAGCCGTACTCCCCAGTTGATCTACCTCCCTTGCCTGAGTTCAGGGTACAAAGGACTGAACCATTTCAGGTAACCGGGGTAGACTACACCAGAGCGATTCATGTTAGAGAATCGCCCGGTAATATCATAAAGGTATATGCCGTCCTATTCACATGTGCGGTAACCAGAGCGATTCATATTGAATTGATTGACGACCTATCCAGTGAGGGGTTTTTGCATACTCTAAGACGCTTTGCAGGCCGCAATGGTTTCCCTCAAATTATTATGAGCGATAATGCGACTTGTTTTGTCGGGGCCTCTAAATATCTCCAGAGTTTAATGGATGACCCGCAGGTTGTGGCTACCCTCACTGGAAAGGGTTGTCAATGGAGATTTACACCAGCATGTGCACCATGGTTCGGGGCGATTTGGGAGAGAACAATCGGTATCATCAAATCTGCCTTGAAGAAGGTATTAGGAAGGGCACTGGTGACCAGACGGGAGTTGCAAACCATCTTAATAGAGATTGAGATGTTAGTCAACGACAGGCCCTTGACCTATACCTCGGCAGATGTTGATGACCTCTTACCCATTTCGCCTTCCATGATGACACGTGGACGAACCCTTAATACCTTTCCTAGATCGTCCGTAAATGACGAAGATCTGCATGACCCTACGTTCGGCAATGCTGACGCCACACGTCGTCGCTTCCAGTATGTAAACAAGGTGTCCGACGATCTATGGAAACGGTGGACCCAAGAATATTTGCTGTCTCTTCGCGAGCGTCACTCTCATAAGATCAAAGGGACGAATCAACGATGGCCTCGTATCGGGGATATCGTCCTGATTCATGATGAGCGTCCTAGGTTATTTTGGAAGCTTGGGAGGATTATCGATTTGTTCCAGGGCATTGATGGTCTTATAAGGGTTGCTAAAATACGAACTTCGACTGGGGTTACTACTCGCCCAGTCGTAAGGTTATATCCCTTGGAGCAGGATGTAGAACTGCCGGATGATCCTGGCGTCTCTACTGATACCCTCCGCGGGAGAGTGCTGGTGACAGTGCTCCTCGAGGTGGGGCAGCTGATGATGAGAAGGATGATCCTCCTCAGGCTTCAGGTGGCGCTCGTCCCAAAAGGAGGGCGGCTATGAGTTCCGTGGAACTTTGGAGATCAAAGATCACACAAGGTGATCTTTGACTTCGATGTCCTTTTTTTGTTCTCTGTATATAGCTCCTGTATATCCTTTTTGGTGGCGGGCAATATGTCGGGAATAGGGTAATGATCCCGACAGGGTTTGGTCCAATAGGACATTTGAATTTGGCGGTATCGTATCGCTTGTACGATTTCGGCTGGTTCTTTGTGTATTGGAGTTTATTCTTAAGTTAGGTTAAATATTAACTGTAATGTATAAATATCTACATCAGCTCTAGATGTATTATGAAACCAAGTTATGGGTTATAATTATTATGAGCCGGCAGCCATATGTAATTTTGCGAAGCGATCGGACGCCGGCCCTTTAGTCTCTCAATCAACACCGTACAGCCAACATCTCCTCCCCCGGCCTGACTCAACCCACAGTTCACCATGTGCTACAACTACTAATAATATTAACAACAGTCCTACATCACCAGTCCTCTAAGCTAAGTTCATTGTATCGATATTGTATTATGTGAACATTCCTACATGTCATGCAATTGAACTAGCCGCGTGTGGGGGACTGGATTACACCTATCATAATTATAATATAACTATTTGTTGGGATATTTCATGTACCAGTGATATGTAATTTAACCTTTATCTAAATTCCCGATAAGTACTTTACGTTAATAAAATATTCTTAAGTAATAACAATGCTTGAATAAACTATAAATAAGATTTAATAAAGGAGTATATGCTTACGTTAACTTTAGTGTGAGTCTGTACTCAACACTAAACTCTTCAATGCTCTATGAAAACACTGGAAGTCTAGTCCTACAGCAATCAGATAAAGAATCTTCTGAAAACGTCTGATGCTCTAAGATGCTCGTTAATACAGAACAGAAAAAAATGCAGGGGCAGGACACCAAAGCATGTATTTTAAATACACCAAAAAGTAGGATACATATATATAACAAGGGAGTGCAATAACTCTGTGACAGCACTAATAATCGCCACTGAAAAACAGTACTTCCTTAGCCAACGTAACAGCCAAACTGGGTTGTGCACTATGCATCAACCTAGGCTAAAATAAGGCGTGAATAATTCCTAAAGCATACACAATTAAAGTTAATAAACACAATGCTGTCTTTCTCACTAATAAAGTCTAGCAGTGGCATAAAGGTACAGGAACCCTAGGCAGAGCGCAAGCATGCTCGTAGCCTACTGTCTCCCCTTGAACAGATTTCCCTTATGTTACGTTAAGTGATTTGGAGGCTCTCTTGGTAAGTCCAGATCCCAAGTATCTGATCTTACCCTGGCGCTCCACAAAGGTCAACACAATGAGGTAGCAAGTATACAAGCAAGAGTAGGCAAAAACCCTTCACCTGTATACTGCTACACTCGCAAAGGAAAATATGCACAAGGGTTACAGGCTAGCTAGCTTCGTCGATGTTGTACAGGCTCTGACTTGCCACATACATAACTCAAACAACGACCAAAGATGCCTTCCACTGTCTAGCATTAAATAGTAATAAAGAACAACCAAATAATTAGAAGCACCCAACACTATGAATCCATGTGATTATGATTCTACTGACCTCTAAAACTAGTGCAAACATATATGTGAGAACAGGTGCTGGTAATACGACTGGCCGACTATGGAAGTCGTATGCGAGAACCAGAAGGGATGGGTAATTGAATAAAGATAAGAAGTATTGGAAAGAAGGAGTTCAGAGAGAGGCAAAGCAGTAAAGGGGGTTAAATATGAGAAAGAATGCGAGGGACATGTAGGACCGAGCACGCGATACCATGTTCAGAGGAGAGGGAAGGGTAGGAGCCCCACCACTGGGCAAAGGAGAGCGGCGACCAACCACAGGCCACTACGTCACAGGAAAAGCAGACGTCATAGACCACGCTAGGCACGCCGACCAATAGCGAGCGGGTGGGCCCACCAAGCGAGGAATGCACACGTACATACGCACACACACTGCCTCCTCGCTCTCAAACTCTCTCTCTCACGCGCTGCATGTTATAATCACTACTATGGATATAAAATACTTCTAAGTGTCACAGATAAGAATAAAGGCAAACACTGATATGTCTGTGACAACACGAATACTAAGAAAGCAAGAATATCATTCTACAATTATTATAGCCCATTTCACTGCCGGAGCGAGTGTTAGCGAGTCACGAGTACATTCTGGCAAGCTGGCCAGCGTAACACTTCGGGCTCACAACATAAACATGCCACGCCTTCCCGGCCGACCAATCAGAAGCCTTCATTTTTTGAGCGGACGGCTACGTGTACCGCCACACCTTTAAACTCGCTCTCGCTCTCTTCACCGGCCATTTCCTCTGGTTGCAATTGGTCTAATACAGCAGTATTATACCCCCGTAAGCCACTAAAAGACATTTGCAACCAGCTTCCAGGAACATATTATGAAGTGAAAAGAATGGAGGCGAAGAGAGAGAGAATTCAAGACGCGCGGGGGGCCGAGCGGCCGGCTCAGCCAATCACAGCGCCGGAGAGCGGGAGGCGTGACTATATAAAGGGGGTGAGGGAGGCTGCAGTGGTCATTCACCTCTCGGAACCCACTGGGCGCGCTTTTTGCAACCCACTTCCTCTCTCTCGGCTGGGCACCAAAGGGAACTCGGAACCACTTATTCCAGCCACCCAGCCTTCACCAAATGTTCCAGTAAAGACCACCTCAGGTCTAGCATCGCTCTCTCCTACTAGGCGGATACACCTTCAGTATCCGGCCGCCTGTCGTCACATCGCTGGTTTGCATACCTACAGCCAACCAATTCAAGAGGGACGACAGATAGTACACAGAAGCGAGTATTTCCAAAAGAGCTATTGGCCTGCTCTGAGGTGGTGAAATTGTTCCAGTACACACCTAGCAGTATACAATATATATATTTTTAAAGGACCCATATTGGGCCCGAACCAGACTTAAAGAAAGAAAGAAAATGTGTGACTAACCCAGTGGTTCCATAATAATTGATGTGTCCTTATAGGACAAACTAAAGAGAAGAGATACTAGACTTTTGTTTATAAAGAAAATTATGTGTGTTAAGAGGGAAATAGTTATTCTTGTTAGAGAAGGCTCCATGCCGATTAGCTATAACTAGTATAGGATCTGATAGGACAGCAAATAGATATTAATAGTAAAGTAAAAGGGAATAATTCTTGAGGATAGACACGCAATTATAAGGCTCGGGGGAATAAATAATAGTAGCCATTAGACTAGCTTTAGTTTGAGAAATAGGTAGGAAGGACACTAGTCCGCATGATCAATGAAATCTTTGGTTATAAAGGAAACATTACCTATTATCATAGTTAAAGGAATATTCGGTCAGTTCTGTGTTAAGCATTACGGGTGTTAAGTCCAGGATAATATTGTAATCATAAGAATCTACACTATGTAAAAGAATAAAAGCGGAGTATCATGTCCATGTAGAATTATTGAGGCACTGCTTACATTAGGTTAAGAATTATTATTGACTAGGTGGTATATGTGATTTTTTTTTTTTTTTTTTTTTTTAAGAGACAATGAACTGAGGAAGGAAAGACACAGATAAAACAAAAAAGGTCCATGTACCTAAAGGCATCCTCCATTCATAAAATGTTTGTAACAACTGGGTTTAAACTGTTGTAGATTGTAAGTTTGTGGAAAGCAACTCGAGGGAAGTGAATTCCAAAGAGTAGTAGTTCTGGGGATAAATTAATTTTGATAAGCAGAAGTTCTGCATTGTGGAGGAGAAAGTGTAAATTCATGGGGGCTCTCAGCTGCCCTAGTCCTACGGGGAAAGATGTGGAGAGGCAGAACAATTGAAGCAAGTTCCTAGGAACAATTGCTCTGAAAATATCTGTAGAATAATGCAAGGGATGCAACGTTTCTTTGTATGGATAATGTAGGAAGGTCCTTTGTGATTGCAGGGTTATTGATTAATCTAATAGCTTTATTTTGAATTTTGTCCAACTGCCTCAATGCAACCACTCCACTTCCACTCCACAGAGGTGAACAGTAATCCATCTAAGAACGCACATGACTTTTATATATTACGGCCAACTGCTCGTCAGTGATGAATTCTCGAACTCTGTACAGGAGTCCCAGTTTTTTAGAGGCATTCTTAGCAATGCTTCTAACATAATGTGTCCAGCTCAGGTTAGTAGTTAATGTTACACCGAGAATGTCAATACTAGGGGAAGTGGGAATATTTACATCATTAAAAAATATATGGGAGTCAGTGAGATTCTGTCGGTTAGAAAATTGAATGTACTTGGTTTTCTGTGCATTAAAGGGAATTAGATTTTTTTTGTCCCCATTCATTAATTCTAGAAAGGTCCTGGTTCAGAGAAATTGCAATGTTTATTTTTGAATTTGTAAGATCGGGTTGGGTGAAAGAATTGGTAAATGTGAAGAACTGTGGAGTGTTGAGTCATCTGCGTAGGAATGTATTGGATTATGAGTGGTAGATATAAGATCATTGATATGAATGAGGAACAGAGTTGGGGCCAAAACTGATCCCTGGGGAACACTAGCATTTATTGAGTGAAATTGAGAATAAAGGCCATCTACCTTTACACACATTTTTCTGTTATGAAGATAAGATGAAATTAGTGGAACTAATGATGCTAGGCCGTAGTGTGACATCTTCGACAATAAGGATTGATGCCAGACTCTATCAAATGCCTTTGATATATCCAGTGCTATTGTATGTGTTTCACCATGTTGGTCTGTAGCTTGGTTGATTTGATGCGTAAGAAGGCAAAGAATGTCTGCAGTTGATCGACATCGTCTAAAACCATATTGCCTATCACTGATTAATTTATTATTCTCAAGATGCTTAATTATGTGATTATTTAATATAATTTCAAAGATTTTACCAAGAGTGGAAGTTATAGTTATTGATCTGTAGTTTGATGGATCTGAAGAAGCACCTTTTTTAGGAACTGGATGGATGTTTGCTTCTTTCCAGGATACTGGGAAGCATGAGGTATGAGTACACAGACGGACATTTTTTGCCAATACAGGAGCGAGCATCAAGGAGCAATTCTTAAGTACTGTTGGAGGAATTTCATCTGGACCAGGAGCCTTATCTACTGAGAGATTCTGCAAAATAGTTTTGACATGTCTGGTGTGGATCGTAAGTGAGGGAATTTCAGGCGAATTAAAATTAAGTACAGGGACATCTTGATTTATTTCATCTAAGGTTGAGTTAGTGGAGAAAATATCCGCAAGAAGGTTAGCTTTACCTCGTGGGTCACTTACAAGATTGCCAGTCGGAGATTTTAGTGGTGGAATGGATGAAACAGTAGTGAAGTTGGATTTGAATGAGTTAAGAGTAAACCAAAATATTTTGTTATCATTTGGATTATTTAGAAGTTTATTTGCCTGCTTGTGGAGAAAGTTTGATTTAGTTAGATTTAATACAATTTTGGCATGATTTCTGATGTTTCTAAAGTAATTAAAGGCTTCATGTGTTTTTGATCTTGTGTATGCATTGTAGGCTATTGCTTTTTGTTCAGTTACTCTAGCACAATTATGGTCAAACCATTTAGGTGAATTAGATCTTTTACTGTACTTTTGATGAGGAATAAATGTTTCCATTCCAATTTTTATAAAATCTTGTATGTGGTTCAAGGTGGAAATTAGAAAACATTTAGGTCCAGGGAATATCAATAAAGAAATCTTGAAGACCCTCCCAGTCTGCCCTATCGTAATGCCATTTAGTCACCAAAACAGGTTCAGAGTGGGAAGGTGTGGTAGGTGATAGACAGGTGGCCTGTATCAGACAGTGATCAGAAAATCCAAGCGGGACCTCAATGTAACATCATAATTTTCTGAATTGGTTGTTAAAAATAAGTCCCGTAGGTGGGAATTATGATCAGGATTATCTGGTACACGGGTGGGTTGGTTGACTAGTTGAGTGAGATTAAATGAGTCTGCAAATAGCTCACATTCAAGACCAGCATCATCAGTCTTGGCTGAATGAGTGAGCCATTCAACATTATGGACATTAAAATCACCCAACACAGTGATTTCAGAAGAAGCATTTTAGTTGAGGACACTGAGCTGGGAGGACAGAGAATCAAAAAGACTTTGCTCTGGAGGAGTATTTGGGGAACGGTAGATGCAACATATGTATTTAAATTTACCAGCAGAAATTAATTTGTATATAGAATAATCAAAATAGGGACAATTGAAACTAGTAACCTCCTCCAGGGCAATTTCAGATTTTGCGAAGCAACATACACCTACTTTAGGTCTGAAATTTTGGAGCAGTTGATAACCTGGAAAATTAAATCTAGATGTGTCAGATGTGGATGTTACTTGAGTCTCTGTCAAAAAAAGGAGAGTAGGGGATTCTGCTTGAAGAAATTGGTGTACAGATTTGATGTTAGAGTGAAGTCCCCTTATATTGCTAAAGAAAAAGCTGCACCGACGAGCAGCTTTGGGACGTTGCAATGCTGTTGACACAGGCGCATGATGACGACCGGGAGGGCCCTGTGTCGATGACCCAACCCTGCCGGGGGTGGATATCTGAGGGACCACCAGGTTTGCTCTTAACAATTGTACTGCCATGATTTATAAGGTAAAGATATGTATAGTGTTGCATGTATGATATGTAGTGGGAAGAGTAGTGTTTTATGGATAGAGGATAGCGATGTAGGGCAATGTCGTGAAGTTGGATGTGTATGTTATATAAAGAGGGTTTTCCTGATACCCCTGATGTGTGAGGCAGAAAGATATGTATCCAGCTACCAAGGCCTGGGAGAGAAAATGGAATTCAGGCTATTCCCTGAGTCTTCCGAAACCTTAGCGGTAGTACTTCCCTGGGCGGGGCTGCCTACCCCTACTACCTACGAATATAAATTGTTTGTAATAGGATTACGCGAATATATAATCTGAGAGTGTTCTCGATAGGGCAATCGAGGTAACTTGTAACAACGCCCTGGTCATTTGAGTAAAATGTATTGTATGAAGTAACAAGAATATTATATAATCAAAGAGTATTTAGATAAGGCAATTGAGTTAAAATTGTAACAACGCCCTTGTCATATGAGTAAATGTATTGTATATGGTTAAGAGGAAATATTAATTAAAAGGTCATATGTTGTAACGCCTTGGTCTTTGGAGTAGACATAGTAGGCCCGGTAAAAGTATATCATTCCGAAGTTTAGTTTAGGAATTTAACTCTTGTTTTAGATAAGTGATTATAATTAATGGATGGGGACAAAAGAATCTAGTTTCCTTTAATGCACAGAAAACCAAGTACATTTATTTTTCTAACCGACAGAATCTCACTGACTCCCATATATTTTTTAATGATGTAAATATTCCCACTTCCCCTAGTATTGACATTCTCGGTGTAACATTAACTACTAACTTGAGCTGGACACATTATGTTAGAAGCATTGCTAAGAATGCCTCTAAAAAACTCGGACTCCTGTACAGAGTTCGAGAATTCTTCACTGACGAGCAGTTGGCCGTAATATATAAAAGTCATGTGCGTTCTTAGATGGATTACTGTTCACCTCTGTGGAGTGGAAGTGGAGTGGTTGCATTGAGGCAGTTGGACAAAATTCAAAATAAAGCTATTAGATTAATCAATAACCCTGCAATCACACAGGACCTTCCTACATTATCCATACGAAGAAACGTTGCATCCCTTGCATTATTCTACAGATATTTTCACTGCAATTGTTCCGAGGAACTTGCTTCAATTGTGCCGCCTCTCCACATCTTTCCCCGTAGAACTAGGGCAGCTGAGAGCGCCCATGAATTTACACTTTCTCCTCCACAATGCAGAACTTCTGCTTATCATAATTCATTTATCCCCAGAGCTACTACTCTTTGGAATTCACTTCCCTCGAATTGCTTTCCACAAACTTACAATCTACAAATGTTTAAATCCAGTTGTTACAAACATTTTATGAATGGAGGATGCCTTTAGGCACATGGACCTTTTTGTTTTATCTGTGTGTTTCCTTCCTCAGTTCATTGTCTCTTTAAAAAAAAAGAGAAAAAGGTATGATTCATTGATGTCCTGGTCTCTGGAATAGACACAGCAGGGCTCGGTAAAAACTATAATATTGTAGAAACTAGAACCGTGCCTTTGGATCGAAGCCAACTTGAGTCAATACCTGAATATTGGGAATCCAAATAGGGAGTAACGGGAGTTCTAGGGTTCCAAAGTACAACCTATGGTGGGTCGATGTAATATTCAATCCGCGTCTTGAACTCATCTCGGCCCGAACAGAGAAACAGTTATTAGTGTAGTAGCAAGCTTGTTAAGTAAAGTATACAAACTTCTAAATGACTGTCGATTTATCGCCCACTCTAGTAGTATATTCGAAATAAGAAAATAAGTACTACATTTTGGTGGCAAGCGGTGGGATTCGACAAATCATTTAGATTGAGTATAATTATCTAACAGAACAGACACAATGACGGCCGTATTCCCATTCAGATTATTGGAAGAGTGGAAAGAAGAAATCGAGCTATGGATCGAACAATTAGAATGTCAGTTCATGCTACTTGACGTAGGAGAAAATGGAAAGAAGATCGCCTATGGAAAGGCACACTTAGGCAAGGCCCTGAACGATGTAAGAGTACGTGTAGAGGGACTAGTGTCATGGGCAGAAGTTAGGAGTGCCCTAATTGAAGAATTTGGCCGAGAAACCACCAGGAAGGTTAGAGGCAAACTTAAGAGTCTGAAACTAGACGGCCAAAATGTGAGAGCCCTGAGGAGGGAAATCGCGAAAAACGTCAAACTTGCGTATCCCCATATGGACCAAGAGAGCCAGGAAACAGAGATCAGAGAGATTATGATCCAAGCATGCCCTGTGGAATTTGGAAGGCACTGCATTATCCATGAAGTGACTACCACTAAGGAACTCATGGAGGTAATCAAGAAAATAATGGAAGCCCGAGAGTTAAGAGAGGAGAAAAAGAAAGGGGAGGAGGAGAACCCAAACAAAGGGTATCCGAGAACAATGATCCGATACTTTATATGCAAACAAACCGGACACCTAGCTAGGAACTGTTCCAACCTTCCTCAAACCCCAACCTCTAGAATTAACTCCAGGCCCGTACTTCCAAACGATCGACCCCTACCAAGGGGAACCGATCCAAACCAGGGAGGAATGCTTCCAGTAGAATATAGGGAGACGAAACTCGGCCAAAAATCACGATGCCGGCAGGGGGAGAACATTTTCCGTTAAACCTCACATAGAAAGGCGGTATTGTGAGGTCAACATATTAGAAAGACAAACGCCTTGTGAAACCATACTAATAAATGGGAAAGCCGCAAACATGTTAATTGATACAGGGGCAAACAAAAGTTGTCTTTTGGAGAATTTTGTGAGGAATAGTCAGAAAGAGATTGGCCCCTTATATCAAACTGGTATTCAGTTGTCAGGAGCCGGGGGTCAACCACTGACGATTCTAGGGAGAACTAATACGGTGGTGGTACAATGGAAAGGAATTAAATTGACCACAGATTTTTGTGTTCTATCAGGAAAATCAAATAGCGGAGTCGATGGATATCTGGGAATAGATCTCATGACTCAGTTGGGAGTAACTATACAGTGCGGGCCGAAAGACACGACGACCACCCTACGACCTCAAATAGTAGCTACCACAGGGAAACTTTCTACCCCGCCTAGATCTTGGAGAATGATAGAAATTCCTCAAGCCCCGGGAATGACTGCCGGGATTTTTTAACCTGAAGCACAGAATAAAGTGAGAATATCTCCCACCTTTATTACTACCGGCCAGAGAAAATTAGTTCTAGCCAACTTTGGCGATGACAGGATTAATTATCAAAAAGGAAAACTGTTAGGACAAGTTACACACGCACACCCAACCAATGTTGGAACTGACGGACCCGTTAACTTACCTGAGATTCCGAAACAATTGACGCCAAAACAAGCTAATACCTTACATAAATGGCTCTGGACTTACCGAGACGTGTTTGCTCAAAATGAAGGGGACCACGGATCGGGCCGAACCCGACACACTCACGAGATACATACTCAAGGGTCCCCTATTAGGCAACCCTATAGGCGACAATATCCCATTATGAGACAAAAGGAAAAGGAACAAGTAGATGAGATGATTAAGCAGGGGATAGTAGTGGAATCCTACAGTCCATGGTCATCTCCAGTAGTCCTGGTAAAAAAAAAGATGGGTCTACTCGGTTCTGTGTAGATTATAGGAAATTAAACAACGTTACCATCAAAGACGCGCAGCCCCTACCTCGTATTGATGGCTCGCTAGAATCACTCAATGGGTCAACCTGGTTTTCTACCCTAGACCTACAAAGCGGATACTGGCAAGTACCGGTTAGGTCAGGGGACCAGGAGAAAACCGCATTTGCCACGAGCGAAGGCAAACTCTACCAGTTCACAGTTTTGCCTTTCGGAGTTTGTAATGGACCAGCCAGTTTTACTAGAGTCATGGACGAAGTGCTGAGGGGATTAACCTGGAAAACCTGCTTAGCTTACCTGGATTATATTATAATTTGTTCAACTAGTTAGGAGGAACATATCAATCGACTACAAGAAGTATTAGAGAGAATCAGGGGGGCGGGACTTAAATTGAAGCCTTCCAAATGCCAATTAGGGGCCCGCGAGGTGGCATACCTAGGGCATGTAGTTTCAAGTAAAGGAATCCAACCGGACCCCCATAAATTGAAAGCTATTGCAGAGATTTCACCCCCTTCCTCTGTCAAAGAGATCCGAGCATTTCTGGGAATGGCATCTTATTATCGGAGATTCATACCCAGCTTCTCAAAAATTGCTCGCCCCATGACTAAGAGACTGGAAAAAGGGAGGAGGTTTGACTGGGATCAGAATTGTCAGATAGCTTTTGATCAACTGAAACAAAAATTGACTTCTAACCCCATAGTTTGTCATCCGGATTTTACCAAGCCGTTCCAACTATACACCGATGCTTCCGATGAAGGGCTCGGGGCCATATTGGCCCAGAAAGTGGGCGGAAAAGAAGGCATAGTAGCGTGCGCTAGCCGGACGCTGAATAAGGACGAGAAGAATAACAGCGTTACTAAAAAGGAATGCCTAGCTCTAGTGTGGGCTGTACAATATTTCCGTCCATATTTAGCCGGGGTTCATTTCGAAGTTATCACGGACCACCATAATTTGCAATGGCTCCGGAAGATGAAAACGTTAGACAGATTGTTTGTTAGGTGGAAGGGGATCCTGGAGGAATACTCCTTTGAAGTTAGACAATGACCAGGTAAATTACACACTATTGCCGATGGCCTATCTCGACTACCGGCAGCACCCGTCCAACACGCTCAACCTAACAAGGAACAGAATGATCCTATGTATGGCGACAAAGTAAAATTTTCTGAGGGAGCCTGGAGGGATTCTAAAGACCGGGTAGCATTAGATTATCTGGAGGCTAAACACATGATCCAAATCCTTCACAGACAAGAGGGAAGGGGGCCTCATTTGGGTGAGTCTAGAGTTTTAAATACATTTTACGAAAGGTACTGGACCTCGAGAGCCAACAAAATTGTTAAAGAAGTTATCCAAAATTGTCTGGGATGTCAAAGGGGCAAAGATGGACGGGGACCTAAACAGTCGCCCGGATACATTACGGCCTATGTCGACGAAATTTCCAAATATACGGTTGCTTGTGCCGTTCCGGACAAGAAAGCTGAAACTGTGGCTAGGGTCATCTTGGAGAAGTAATTTTTGTATATGGCACCCCTGGATGCATTCTGAGTGATAGGGGAAAATAATTTAATAACGAAATCTGGCAACACTTGGGAGATACCTTGGGCTACCAGATCCAACACACCTCCCCGTATTATCTCCAAGGGAATGCTGTATGTGAAAGAAACCATAGGGTGTTAGCGTATTGTGTAAGGGCTAGTCTGAGCTCACAAGGGGAAGAAGTAGTCCGAGGCTGGCCGGAACTTCTGCCAGAGATTATCTGGGGGATAAACACCACTGTGTGTAGAACTACTGGGTATTCTCCCTATGAGATTATTTTTGGAATCACGCCGAAACTGCCTCAAGAACGATTACTACCCTACCCCATTCATTCCCCCAAATATTCCCAACCAGAACAATATTTGAGGGAACAAGGGGAGCGACGGCAGCAAGTCCATGACCGTAATACACAGCAACAGCCCAAGAAACTTACTCTAAATAATCCATATTACCGGGGGGAATATATTCTGGTGAAGAGACATGATCCCACCCGAGCTGGTAAGCTGGAAGAGAAATACGAGTGTCCCTTCAAGGTTGTGGAGGTAAACGGGCCATATCAGGTGTTGTACTTGCATCATGGAGGTATTGTGTCGGCTACCCATATCCGTCATACCAAACAGTATGAAGGTATTTTACCGCCAGACCTGAGCGAGTGGAGTAGTGATGAAGAAAGCGAGGAGGAGATAGAATTTGGGGCTGGTGATCCTAGTACTTCCTCGGCTCGACTTAATGCTGAAGGTTCTAATCTGAGAAGGAATTATACCGAGGACTCTCCGTTCTGGTGGCCTTTTAGTCGCAAGCCAAACGAGAGTTTCCCGGAGTTCGGGCAAGAGGGGAATGGGGGAGACGAAGAGGCTACGACCAGTGGGGAAATAGATTACTGGGAACATACCGATGATGAGAAGTCTACGGTCCCCGACAGTGAGGTTTCAGACCTCCCGAGAGATTTCAATAAGACTCTTAAGTAGTGAGGAACAGTGTTTCCGAACAGAGGTAAAAGAGAAAGACGTATTTCTTGAAGACAAAAACCCACTTGGCTCTCCCTAAATTAAATTCAATGAATCAAAGGAAAATCACATGACTAACTTCCCGGGTAAAAGTCCAGCCAAAGCATCTAAGCCCATGGGCCCCGCAGAAACCATTACCCGCAGTGGTAGAATTAGCCGTCCACCAATCAGGTACCCGGACGAGGGTATAAATAGGATCCCCGAGGCGCGTGCCTGTCAGTTGAAAGGCACCATGCCTCTCCCCTCTGACTCTCAGTACCGGTTCCGCCGACTAATAGCCCTGGTCGGTGAAAAAGGACAGAGTAAACACTACCCGAGCATTCAAGCAACTCCTCAGCCAACCCAGGCAAGTTCTATTGGCTAAAACTGCAGTTGGAAATCAAAATCCAGCACTCCAGTTACTCAGATGCATTTGTGAACATAGTGGACTGGTGGATTGGCAGAGTGATGGCCGGGATTTCAAAGGAACGGTATTACGGCAATCAGGAGCTCGCCTTAATTTAGTAAGGAGTGATAAAGAAAAAAAGCCATTCACGAATCAATGCGCCCCCTTTTACCAAATTCACTCTAAATCACCTGAGTTTGACACTTCGGGCTCACAACATAAACATGCCACGCCTTCCTGTACGACCAATCAGAAGCCTCCATTTTCAGAGCGGACGGCTACGTGTACCGCCACACCGTTAAACTCCCTGTCACACTCTTCACCGGCCATTTCCTCCGGTTGCAATGGATCTAATACATCAGTGCCAGCCCTATACTACCGTAAGCCACTAAAAGACATTTGCAACCAGCTTCCAGGAACATATTATGAAGAGAAAAGCGTGGAGGCGAAGAGAGAGAGAATTCAAGACGCGCGGGGGGCCGAGCGGCCGGCTAAGCCAATCACAGCGCCGGAGAGTGGGAGGCGTGACTATATTAAGAGGATGAGGGAGGCTGCAGTGGTCATTCACCTCTCGGAATCCACTGGGAGCGCTTTTTGCAACCCACTTCCTCTCTCTCGCCTCGGCACCAAAGGGAACTCGGAACCACTTATTCCAGCCACCCAGCCCTCACCAAATGTTCCATTAAAGACCACCTCAGGTCTAGCATCGCTCTCTCCTACTAGGCGGATACACCTTCAGTATCCGGCCGCCTGTCGTCACATCGCTGGTTTGCATACCTACAGCCAAGCAATTCAAGAGGGACGACAGATAGTAGACGGGAGCGAAAATTTCCAGAAGAGCTATTGGCCTGCTCTGAGGTGGTGAAATTGTTCCAGTACACACCTAGCAGTATACAATACAGTATATATATTTTTAAAGGACCCATATTGGGCCCGAACCAGACTTAAAGAAAGAGAGAAAATGCGTGATTAACCCAGTGGTTCCATAATAATTGATGTGTCCTTATAGGACAAACTAAAGAGAAGAGATGCTAGACTTTCGTTTATAAATAAAATTATGATGTGTTAAGAGGGAAATAGTTATTCTGGTTAGAGAAGGCTCCATGCCGATTAGCTATAACTAGTATAGGATCTGATAGGACAGCAAATATATATTAATAGTAAAGTAAAAGGGAATAATTCTTGAGGATAGACACGCAATTATAAGGCTCAGGGGAATAAATAATAGTTGCCATTAGACTAGCTTTAGTTTGAGAAATAGGTAGGAAGGACACTAGTCCGTATGATCAATGAAATCTTTGGTTATAAAGGAAACATTACCTATTATCATAGTTAAAGGAATATTCGGTCAGTTCTGTGTTAAGCATTACGGGTGTTAAGTCCAGGATAATATTGTAATCATAAGAATCTATGTAAAAGGATAAAAGCGGAGAATCTTGTCCATGTAGAGTTATTGAGGCACTGCTTACATTAGGTTAAGAATTATTATTGACTAGGTGGTATATGTGAAAATAAATTGTTTGTAATAGGATTACGCGAATATATAATCTGAGAGTGTTCTCGATAGGGCAATTGAGGTAACTTGTAACAACGCCCTGGTCATTTGAGCAAAATGTATTGTATGAAGTAACGAGAATATTATATAATCAAAGAGTATTTAGATAAGGAAATTGAGGTAGAATTGTAACAACGCCCTTGTCATGTGAGTAAATGTATTGTATATGATTAAGAGGAAATATTAATTAAAATATCATATGTGGTAACGCCTTGGTCTCTGGAGTAGACATAGTAGGCCCGGTAAAAGTATATCATTCCGAAGTTTAGTTTAGGAATATAACTCTTGTTTTCGATCAGTGAATGAAGGTATGATTCATTGATGCCCTGGTCTCTGGAATAGACACAGCAGGGCTCGGTAAAAACTATAATATTGTAGAAACTAGTAACGTGCCTTTGGATCGAAGCCGACTTGAGTCAATACCTGAATATCGGGAATCCAAATAGGGAGTAACGGGAGTTTTAGGGTTCCAAAGTACAACCTATGGTGGGTCGACGTAATATTCAATCCGTGTCTTGAACTCATCTCGGCCCGAACAGAGAAACAGTTATTAGTGTAGTAGCAAGTTTGTTAACTAAAGTATACGAACTTCTGAATGACTGTCGATTAATCCCCCACTCTAGTAGTATATTCGAAATAAGAAAATAAGTACTACAATAATATACATTACAAAATCTGTTCCAAATAGCTGAAACAAGCCTCCGAATATTACTGCATCTGAATGATTACACACTAAATTTTTGCACCCGACTATAAAGGGGCCCACCTCGCTTTTTTTCTCTTTCTCTCCCTCTCGGTTTGGCTTGTATCCATTCGGCCCCATTCTCGCTTACTGTTTTAAGACGTTTACCCCCATCTAGGTGTCAATATTTTCCTGGCGAGCGGTAGCGAGCCAGCATTTATATATTTTTGTTTGACAGCAAGCTAAATTTGTATATTTTTCGATAGAAAAATTTCTCGGGCGTAGCTGGATTTCTCCCTAAAATGCTGGCTCGCTATCGATCGCCAGGAAGAAATACATACCTGGATGGGGATGTACTTCTTAAAACAGTTGGCTGAATGGGCCCGAATGGATACAACCCCGAGAAAGAGAGAACAGGAGGGAAAGAGAAAAAAAACCCAGGTGACTCCCCTTAAAGCACGACTGTACAGCATAACATGGAGAGAGGCGCCATGAGAAGGGGAGGCCGAGAAAAACGAGAGAAATATGGAAGGCAAAGTGACGTGGGGGGAGGAAGACAGGAACGAAATGCTAAGGGGACAGTGGCTGTTTGTTTGGTCTATTAATTCATTTATTCATTATATTGTTTTAGTTTCCTCCCTAGACCTTCAATCTATCTATCTATCTATTGTCCGACGCCATGATCCCCGATGGGGTGGCCACGAACGAACCGCCCCCAAGCACCTCTGTCCCCAGTTAGTCCACGCCCCTCCTCCCAACCAGCACCGCCTTCATTCATATACTTCCTCACTCCATCCTTCCACCTCTCCTTCGGTCTACCTCTCCCTCTGTCCTTCCACCTCACTCTCGTACACCCTCTTAGTCATTCTCTCGCTTCCCATACGTTCCATATGGCCGAACCATCTCAAGTTGTTCCTTTTCACACTTTCCAGCACCTCTACCTCCACACCACACCTCCTTCTTACTTCCTCATTCGTCTGTCTATCCCTCCATGTAACTCTGTACGCACTTCCCAAGTAACTCATTTCCACCACTCTCACTCTTGGTCTGAGTCTCTCCACGAAAGTCCATGCTTCACTTCCGTAAGTTAGTGTCGGGATTACCACACTGTCATGCAAGGACTTCTTCACTTCCATACTGACCACTCTATTTCTTGTTACTGCTTTCAACATTCCTACAACCCTCTTCCCCTGTTGCACCCTCTCCCGCACTTCTTCATCCACAGTCCCATCTTTACTCAACACACTGCCCAGATACTTAAAAGAGCTGATGATATCCCGACACTGACTTATGGAAGCGAAGCATGGACGTTGGTTGAGAGCAGTGGAAATGAATTACTTAAGGAGTGCGTGAGGAGTTACATGGAGGGATAGACAGACTAATGAGGAAGTAAGAAGGAGGTGTGGTGTGGAGGTAGATGTGCTGGAAAGAGTGAAAATTAACAATTTGAGATGGTTCGGCCATATGGAACGTATGGAAAGCGAGAGAATGACTAAGAGGGTGTACGAGAGTGAGGTGGAGGGACAGAGAGGGAGAGGTAGACCGAATGAGAGGTGGAAGGATGGAGTGTGGAAGTACATGAACGAAGGCGGTGCTGGTTGGGGGGAGGGGCGTCGACTGACTGGGGACAGAGGTGCATGGGGGCGGTGCGTTCGTGGCCACCCCTTCGGAGATCACGGCGTCAGGCAATAGATAGATAGATAGATGATATCCATAGTCTGACCGTTCAACTTCACCTCACACTCTGTGACTTCACCCCTTTCAAAGACCATAACCTTGCTTTTCCCCACATTTACCTTCAAATTCCATTTTTCGCACACTGTTCCAAACTCATTTACCAGACCTTCCAACTCCCATTCATTATCAGTCATCAGAACTGTGTCATCCGCAAACAGCAGTATAGGTAGCTTCCACTCAATTCCCTCCCTTTTCAGTGATACACCAACATCCACTGCTCTTCTTAGTATTTCGCTCATGACTCCATCCATATATGCAGTAAACAACCATGGAGACATCACACACCCCTGTTTCAACCCAACACTCATGTCAAAGAACTCGCTCTGCTCATTCTCCACACGTACCGCCGCCTTTGCACCCTCATATGTGCTCTTCACTGCTCTCAGCAACTTGCCATCTACTCCGTATATTCTAAGTACTTTCCACATGCCTTCTTTATCCACTCTGTCATAGGCCTTCTCCAAGTCCATAAAGGCAACATACACCTTTTGTTGCTTCTCCAGATATTTCTCCACAACACAATTAAAGGTAAAAATCTGATCTACACATCCTCTTCCCTTCCTAAAACCTCCCTGCTCGTCGCCTATCCATTTCTCCGTTCTCACTCTCACTCTCTCAATCACTACCCTACTGTACACCTTCCCTTGTACGCTTAAAAGACATATTCCTCGTTTTATTTTATTTTTTTCTAGGTGAGTGAGGGAGGCAAATGGCAGAACTACCTATAGCGAGTGCCTCCCCAAAAGCTGAAAGAGTGACAGGGCCAAAATCAAGGGACGTTCGAGCCAAAACGCCTGGAGATACAGAGTTTGAAGAAATTTAAGTAATAGGAAGAGGGAAAGACTGATTCTGGGAGAGAGTTCCAGAGCTCAGCTGTTGAATAGAAGAAAGACTGAGAGTAACATTTCACTCTTGGGTTGGAGAGATGCACAGAGTAGGGCTGGGATTGTGTTGCATGACGGGTACCACGTGCCCTATGAAAAGGAGGTGGTATACACTGGGAAAGCTCTGAGGAACACTGATTATTATAGTAGCGATAGAATAGCGAGAGAGATGCAACACTGCGGCGAAGAGAGAGAGATTGCAGAGAGTTGGTGAGTGGACGGGAGTTAATGATACGAAAGGCCTTCCTTTCAATTTTGTCTAGGAGAGCGGTGTGAGAGGAACCTCCCCACACATGTGAACAATACTCAATACAAGGACGCACTATGCCCCTGTACAGAGCAAGAAGCTGTGTAGGGGAGGTTACCAAACACTCCTCTTTCCCCTTTGCCCCAATATAGGGGGACTATTATGCCAGTCTTCCAGTCATCGGGTGCACTCCCCTTCTCTCATGCTAGTTTGCACATTGTCCATACCCATTCGATTACTATCTCACCACCATACCTCAACATTTCCCCACATACTCCATCTGTTCCTGGTGCTTTCCCCAACTTCACTCTTTTCATAGCTTCCCACACTTCTGACCTCCTGATCCCCACCTCCTCCTCCACTACTTCTCCTCTTCTCCCTCCCATACCATATCCAACTATGTTTGCTGGGTCATCATTCCTTACATTTAGCAACTCGTTGAAGTACTCCCTCCATCTTTCGACTCTCTCTTGCTTCTCGGCTAGCATTCTCCCATTCTTATCTTTCACACCCTTACTGTTTCCCTTGCTACTTTCCCTAACTTTCGTGACTTCTTTCCAGAACAGACCTAGACCTCTTAGACCTCCTAGACCCTCATTCAAGATAGATTTGTAAATTTTTCGGTAGAAAAATATCCCGGCCAAAGGCCGATTCCTCCTAAAATTACAGGCTCGCTAACGCTCGCCAGGAAAATATTGACACCTAAATGGCACAAAGGGTCCTAATATTGACAAAGAAATGGGGTGAAAGGTCATAAAAACCCCAAACTAATAGAACCAACGTCTTAAAATCTCAAAACTAGTGGGGCTAAATATCAGGGAGAAGGGGGTCCAGAAAAACGGTCTCTCTCCCCTTAAGTAGAAATGTTTGATAGTGGAGAGAGATGGAATAGGTCGTGGTGTAATTTATGAAGTACTCCACTCCAAATAAATATGCTGGTGTTAGGAGGTATTTAGTGTGTTCCCTAGACCTCCATCAAGCTTAAAATTATACCCCCTTGAGTCCCTTTCAAGGTAAATTTGTACATTTTTCGGTAGAAAAATGTCCCGGCCGAAGGCCGGTTCTTCTTAAATTACAGGCTCGCTATCGCTCGCCAGGATAAAATCGACACCTGAATTGCACGAAAGGTCTTAATATGGGGTGAAAGTTCTTAAAATCTGGGATTGGGCCTGAGTATATAGATAGATAGATAGATCGTGTTCTATGAGACACAGTAATTGCTATACCAGCACGTTAAGGAAATGGTTTTTTCCATTTTCATTCCATTTCATCTGAATATCCTAATATGATTGTGTCCAGCTTCGGAAGAACGCGCAGAAGTGTTCTTGAGATAGTTAATACCCTTTGATATCTACTGTATATTACCACCCTAACCTAAGAAGTGTTCTTGAGATAGTTAATACCCTTTGATATCTACTGTATATTACCACCCTAACCTAAGAAGTGTTCTTGAGATAGTTAATACCCTTTGATATCTATATTTCCACCCTAAGCTAAGTAGCACAGTTAAATATTGATACAATTAAGGGGGTCACCTGCTTTTTTAATCTCCTTTTCTCTCTTTCTCTGGTTTGTATCCATTCGGCTCCATTCAGCCTACTGTTTTAAGAAGTTTATCCACATCCAGGTGTCAACTTTTTCTGGCGAGCGTTAGCGAGCCTGTATTATATGCAGAAATCCGGCTCCGCCGGAGACATTTTTCTATCGAAAGATGGACAAAATTAGCCTGCTGCAAAAAACATTTTGAAAAAAATATGTTGGCTCGCTACCGTTCGCCAGGAAAAAATCGACACCTGGATGGGGATAAACGTCTTCAAACAGTAGGCTGAATGGGGCCGAATGGTTACAAGCCAGAGAAAGAGATAAAACAAGTAGGTGACCCCTCTTAAGAACACAAAATCATATTGAAACAGTTAATGAAGTCCCGGACTACAAACAGATATGCTTTATTTCAAATGTATACGGGAATAAGTAGTTTTTTTTTTTAGATGATTTCCTTTAGTCATAGGAAACTCCTGTTAACCTTGTGAGATTAAGGGGAGACTGACTTTTTTTTTTGGGGGGGGGGGGGGGGAGTCTAATAATTAATTTATTCTTATATTTTTTAGTTTCCCCGCTAGACCTCCATCAAGCTTAGAAACACCCCCTTCAAGATAAATTTGTACATTTTTCGGTACAAAGGAGTACAAAGGAGTACAAAGGAAATCAAGCAACAACAGTCCTAGTGACACTTCTAGGCTGCTTGTCCTCCAAAACACTGAGGATCAAGTGTCCAAACAGTGGCTTAGAGTGGGCAAGGGAACATTGGAAAGGGAACTAATGACCGTGGCAGGATTAGGAAGTTAGTAGGGGACAGATGGGTTAGTAACTGAGGGGGGTTAAAATAAAGTTATTCATTTACAAACGCAGTCAGTCGCGGGTTTGATGCGAGATATTTGTCTAGGAGTTTAAATGAGTCAACGGTGCTGCAGTCTATACCGTCTCTGGGAAGCCCATTCCACAAGTTGACAACTCGATTGAAGAAGAAGTTTTTAGCTTCGTGTTAGTTAAAAGATTTACCAATAATTTTGCACCCGTTTCCCCGCGTGTAATTAGATTGATCGATAGTGTAGTACTTACTACAGTTCATATTGTCGATGCCTTTGATGATTTTGAACACTTGAATTAAGTCACCTCTTAATCTGCGCTGGGTTAAAGGAAATAGATTTAATTCTCTAAGACGCTCTTCGTATGGTTTGTTCTTTAGGCTAGGTATCATTTTGGTAACTCTACGTTGAACTCGTTCTAGCTTGTCTATATCTTTTTGGTAGTTAGGGCACCAGGATTGAATGCAGTATTCTCATGGTGAGTAGTGGCAAAAGATCTCTTAACTTTCCCCAGCCGCATCTTATTCTGGCGATAGTGGCGGCCTCAGCCCCATTACCAGCAGAGATGGTATCACCCAAGTATCAAAACTTGCCCACCATCTCCAGTGCCTCATTCCTTTGTAGAGGTCCCTTTTTTAGTGCAGCGCTTCTTCCTGTGACGTACCCGGCTGCGGCAGATGCTACACTGGATTGAGTTCGCGCCCACACCCTTCATACCCTTATCATACCTTCAAAGACTGTCTCACAGACCTTCATGAATTAGTCAAGCATTTTCAGTGCCCTGTTATTTTCCCTATCCAAGGAGTCCCTCTTGCCCTTATATATCGTACAGTCCCTTACAGTAGACCCTCTGGAAAAAAAGGCAAACTAGGCCTGTGTATCCAGCTCAGTGCCAGTACTTGCACTGCTGTGGATGTTCACGTTGTTGGTGGCGGCGGCAGCAGACGCAACATTATTACTATTCTGTATTTTCGCTTTGTAATCAAACATCAACTCATGTCTTCCTCATGCTTTTTCAAGATTACTTTCAAACTTATTTACTGATTCGGAATCGACTACATACTGTGGCAGTGCGTTCCACTCATTTACCATCATATATGTTTACTATTACACTACCTCCTTTCTTCCATGCTTTGAAACATCTTCCTTTCTCCATTATAGCATTTTCAACCTCATTACACCACCAGGAAGTCTTATGCCTGGGGGTGGGGGGCTTAGTTTGGGCCCAGACTTTGTCAGTGGTGGCAAGAAGGCTACGTTCAAGGCTAACACCTACAATAGTATATGCAGGAAACGGAATTGCTTATATCAAGGTATCAAGAAGTGTTTGAAAGTGTTTTAACACCCAAGCTTTGCCAAGAGCAAAGACATTACCCGTACCCCTGGTCCTTTGGGCACTCTCACTTGTTACGACTGACAGTAGAGGCTTCTAGTCCATGGACTAACACAGACAAGTAAATACTCAGCACCTCCGTAGCCTCAATTCGTAACACAGCCTACAGCAACAGAACAGAGCTCATTCGCAACGTCCAGGCTCTCTGGGGACCAAAGGTGCACACAATCCCCGAACTGGTTCCGTTTCACAAACAATGCAAATAACTGGAACCCCTAGTTGTGGTGAAAAGATATCTTGAGCCACAACTATCAACAAAACTCAGTACCGAATGACAATACTGAGGAGGATCCTACCTAAGCTGCGCAAAGAAGAGAAAGCTCTGATTAAATTTACGTTAATGCAATTACGTTAAATACATGCCAATAATGAATGCAAACTTAATGAATCAAACACTGGTCAAATAAAACTCTAATCAACCACCACCCACTTAAGCTGTCCAGAGCATTGTTTGGCCTGGGCCGAAGTAATCCTCCCTGTAACAGAAGACTAATGAAGTCCTCCACCCTCTAATTCGAACCAGGCACCCCAATAGTCTGGACCCCTAAATAAAACAATGCACATAAACAAATGAATAAATATCGGCTGGCAATCAACACACGCCACTGAAGGAATAAAATAAACCCTATTATGCCAGCGAGGAATATTTTCTTATCCCTCCACCAATACCGAAGTATACTGGCTACCTTAATAAAGCCAAGGTTGCGGCTGAAGAAACACAGAAAGAAAGACATAATATATCGGAAAGCACATATAAAACTGCAGTTACAATAGGAGGGACAAACACAAGCCACACACACGCCCTTATAATCCGTCTGAGTTACGTTAAAATACAAAATGAATAAACAAAGAAGTAAATGCCAATAAATAAATAAGTATAAACAAATGCCAATATGAGATAATTGCGAGAGGGAGGTCTTGTACCCTCGAATGTCAAATGCGAACTGACTGGTGTTCAGCAGGTATTCACTGACACCACCAGATGGCTCTACCTGAACCAGCTTGGAAGATGGTTCCTTTTTGTACAATGTAACCAATGTAACGTGGTGTACAATGTAAGGAGGACCACATAGGATTAAATAACTAAATACAAAATGTATGCAATGCATAACATATACAGTATATATGCATTGGGTTAATGTATTATTAATAGTCCCCAATAAACTAATACACAATTAAAACATCTGCAGACGACAGCCACTGAGAATGGAAACGCAAAGTGACCACGTCATTGAACGAAATAATAAGAATATGAAGCAGGCAATAATATACTGGGACAGCCGATAATATACGGATAATATGCTTCACGCACTATTGAAATTACAGCGAGACGGTATGATATATTCACCCTGTGAATAAAATATTATGACCAATGCAACATGGTAATAGGCTATATAGACTATTTATTAACTATATAAAGCTTACGATGATGGAACATCGTCACACACTCACTGTAATGGGGAGATTATAGACACCAATCGAGCAGGGCAATACCCAGCGGAGGCCCCAAAGGCATTTGATAAGGAGTTGTTGGAACCCCTGTTTCATTTTTCTGGCCTTCCTCACTGTTTCTGTTTGTGTCTCACATACGCAGAGAATAATCCAGCTAGCTCTCACAAACATATGTTCTTCGACTTACCAAGCACTCTTTTATCAATAATAAATGTACTGAACTATCCAACTCTAGCTCTTCCCAAGCTTTCTGGCATCTAGCCAAAAACCTCTCCAACAATGTGTCTTCCTCTCTTTCCTTCCTCTTTCCACTCTGATGGCAAAACCATCACTTCTTCCTCTGACAAAGTTGAACTTTTCGCTCAAACTTTTGCTAGAAACTCCACCTTGGATGATTCCAATGATATTCCTCCCTCTCCACCCCCCTCTCTCCTACTTATGCCTAATATCCTAATCTCTTCTAAAGATGTACTTTCTACCCTCTCTGGGCTTAATACTAAGAAGACGTAAGGTCCGGACGGTGTTCCTCCTGTTGTACTAAAAAACTGTGCTTCCGTGCTGACGCCCTGCCTAGGCAAACTCTTTCGTCTCTGTCTCTCCTCTAACGTCTTCCCTTCTTGCTGGAAGTTTGCTCTCATTCAACCTGTCCCAAAGAAGGGTGACTGCTCTCAACCCTCCAACTATCGTCCAATTGCTCTATCTCTTGTATCTCTAAATTTTTTGAAATTATTCTTGCTTCTAAATTTCTTCTCATAATCTGCTCTCAGATCGCCAGTATGGCTTCCTTAATTAAGGGTCGCTCTACTGGTGATCTTCTTTCATATCTTACTAACTCTTGGTCATCCAACTTTCGGGACTTCGGTGAGACTTTTTCTGTTGCACTAGACATATCGAAAGCCTTCGATAGAGTCTGGTACAAATCTTTAATTTTTAAACTACCCTCCTTCGGTTTCTATCCCTCCATCTGTGCCTTTGTTTCATTTCCGGCCATTCCATAGCTACGGTTGCTGGCGGCCATCGCTCACTTCCTCATCCTATCAACTCCGGTGTTCCTCAGGGTTCTGTCCTATCTCCTATTCTATTTCTAATTTTCATAAATGATCTTGTCAACTGTACATCCAGTCCCATCCATTCATGCGCAGACAGACGACTTTACCTTACACCATTCAATTAGTTTTCCAGAATGCCCCAGCCAGCAGTCCCTCAAAAACAAAGGTAATGAAGCCATAAAACATTTATCTTCTGATCTAGCTACTATTTCCAATTGGGGTAGAGAAAACCTTGTTGCATTTAATGCTTCCAAGACCCAATTTATCCATCTTACTACTCGTCAGGAACCTCCAGAAGACTATCCCTTATTCTTCAACAATACAAAAATCAATCCTTCATCTTCTCTCAATATTCTCGGTGTCTCTTTTTCTTCTGCTCTCACATGGAAGGACCATATTACCAGTCTTGCTAAAGCAGCCTCCCAGAAGCTGGGTGTGCTCAACCGCCTCAAGGGGTTCTTTACCCCTTTGCAGCTTCTAGCTCTGTACAGGGGCACAGTGTGTCCTTGTATTGAGTATTGTTCACATGTGTGGGGAGGATCCTCTCACACCGCAATCCTAGACAAAGTAGAAAGGAAGCCTTTCGTATCATTAACTCCCTTCCACTCACCAACTATCTGCAATCTCTCTCTCTCTCTTCACTGCAATATTTCCATCTCTCATGTTATTCTATTGCTACTACAATAATCAGTGTTCCTCAGAGCTTTCCCAGTGTATACCATCTCCTCTACATAGGATACATAGTACCCGCCTTGCAACACAATCCCACCCTACTCTGTGCAACTCTCCAACCCCAGAGTGAAACGCTATTCTCAGACTTTCTTTTATTCAACTGCTGAGCTCTGGAACTCTTTCCCAGAATCAGTCTTTCCCTCCTCCTATGACTTAAATTGTTTCAAACTCCGTGTGTCCAGACATTTTAGCTCGAACGTCCCTTGATTTTGGCCCTGTCACTCTTTCAACTCTGGGGGAGGCACTCGATGCAGGCAGTTATGCTTTTTGTCTCCCTCATTCACATAGAACAAAAACTATAAGTCTCTGGCTATCATTTGACGATATACAGTAGTGAGCTTTGGAATGATCTATGTATACTATATACAGTATATCAGAAGATGTAATTACTGCACAAACTCTTTGAACTCTATTAATTCATTTAAAGCTGCATAAAATAATATAATGGTAGCGAAAATAATAGTTTAATCGTGTTGAATAAGTTAAACTCAATCACCCTGCAATCACACAGGACCTTCCTACATTATCCATACGAAGAAACGTTGCATCCCTTGCATTATTCTACAGACATTTTCACAGCAATTGTTCCGAAGAACTTGCTTCAATTGTGCCGCCTCTCCACATCTTTCCCCGTAGAACTAGGGCAGCTGAGAGCGCCCATGAATTTACACTTTCTCCTCCACAATGCAGAACGTCTGCTTATCAAAATTCATTTATCCCCAGAACTACTACTCTTTGGAATTCACTTCCCTCGAGTTGTTTTCCACAAACTTACAATCTACAACAGTTTAAATCCAGTTGTTACAAACATTTTATGAATGGAGGATGCCTTTAGGCACATGGACCTTTTTGTTTTATCTGTGTTTTTCCTTCCTCCGTTCATTGTCTCAAAAAAAAAAAAAAAAAAAAAAAAAACTAATCATATAGCGAAACATCAAACAGATAAATTAGGGATACATGCAAACTACACGTTAGAGTTTATACTTTATTTTAGTGCATTTGTATATGAATTTGTTGATGAACTACTAGCGAACCCTGCTGCATGCAAATAATATAATCATTCTGACGCGTAATCATGTGTACCAGTATTTTTGTCCAATATTTCCTGTGGAATATGGTGCATAATTAGCTATAATGTTGTAGGTTGGTGTGTTGCTGTTTTGTGAACGTGGAATATAAGTTGGAGCCTTTATAAACTCTCTCATGGACCCATTATCTCTCTCTCACTCTATATCTCTCTCTCTCTTTCGCTCTCTCTCCCTCTCTCGCTATATATATTTAATGTATATATATATATATACTGCATATATATATATTCTTTGTATACTGTACAGTCGCGCTAATAAGTGATGACTCGGCACCAAGTATGTGTTGATCAATAATTGGTTTCAGCAATATCTAAGCTTCATTTCTTCATATCGAGTGAAATATACAAACATGTTCCTACACTTACCCACCCTATTCAACATCTAGCAGACATTAATACGGCACAGAGCAAGCCAAACGTAATGACAGCTGGGACATGACTTATTAGCGCGACCGTACATGGACAGATTTTCTCTCAGGGATATATCATTGAAGGTTATGGCAAGTTGGTTGTTGCAGAGCTTCTTGTCTATCGTTTCTCTTTTTCTGAGGGAATTTTTGCCCTCCGTAGGAAGTTGTCTGATTATCTCTCCAAAAGTAATTTTGGGTAGTACTATAGGGTTTAAGGGGGGTCACCGTTTGGGTAGTACTATAGGGTTTAAGGGGGGTCACCGTTTTGGGTAGTACTATAGGGTTTAAGGGGGGTCACCGTTTGGGTAGTACTATATGGTTTTAGGGGGTATATGGTTTAAGGGGGGTCACCGTTTGGGTAGTACTATATGGTTTAAGGGGGGTCACCGTTTGGGTAGTACTATATGGTTTAAGGGGGGTCACCGTTTGGGTAGTACTATAGGGTTTAAGGGGGGTCACCGTTTTGGGTAGTACTGTAGGGTTTAAGGGGGGTCACCGTTTTGGGTAGTACTATAGGGTTTAAGGGGGGTCACCGTTTTGGGTAGTACTGTAGGGTTTAAGGGGGGTCACCGTTTTGGGTAGTACTATAGGGTTTAAGGGGGGTCACCGTTTTGGGTAGTACTATAGGGTTTGAGGGGGGTCACCGTTTTGGGTAGTACTATAGGGTTTAAGGGGGGTCACCGTTTTGGGTAGTACTATAGGGTTTAAGGGGGGTCACCGTTTTGGGTAGTACTATAGGGTTTAAGGGGGGTCACCGTTTTGGGTAGTACTATAGGGTTTAAGGGGGGTCACCGTTTTTTTGTTGTTTTAGCTTTCTCTCCTTTTCTCTCTTTTCCTGACTTGTATCCATTCGGCCCCATTCAGCCAACTGTGTTAAGACGTTTATCCCCATCCAGGTGTCGATTTCTTCCTGGCGAGCGATAGTGAGCCAGCTTTGTATGGAGAAATCTGGCTGCGCCGGAGAAATTTTTCTATCGAAAAATTCACAAATTTAGCTTGCTGTCAAAATCAAATATATGCTGGCTCGCTACCGCTCGCCAGGAAAATATTGACACCTGGATGAGGGTAAACGTCTTAAAACAGTAGGCAGAATGGGGCCGAATGGATACAAGCCAAAGAGAGAGGGAGAGAAAGAGAAAAAAGCGAGGTGGGCTCCCTTAATATGCAAAGTACTTAGGTAGAACGCGTTTGCGTACCTTCTTGGTACTTCATCAGTAGCTTGGAAGTGGCCTCACTACCTCCTACTAATTCTCTACAAACACTCACTACACGCTGTAATGTTGCATCTCTCTCATTCTTTTACCACTATTACAATAATCAGTGTTATTATAATGTAAAACTTGCAAAATAAACAAACCAAAACTTATACGAACAGAGTAAAAAGACAAAACAACTAATCAAAATCGTTATGTGGAAACAACGCTTAAGTAAAGAAATAATTTATAAATAAAAGAACACAATCCACCACACAACTCTTTCGGTGTTTACCTCCTCCCTTACAGAGAGTGGGTGGCACCTGCCTTTCAACACATTCCCATATTTATTATGTGAAACTCTCTAACCCAAGAGTGAACCGATTTTCCCAGTTTTCTTCTACTCATCAAGTAAAGTCTGTATTTCTCTCCCTCAATCTATCTTTGCCTCTTACTATTTCTTAAGGGGGGTCACCTGCTATTTTTCTCTTTCTCTCCTTTTCTCTCTTTCTCTGGCTTTTATCCATTCGGCTCCATTCATCCAACTGTTTTAAGACGTTTATCTCCATCCAGGTGTCGATTTCTTCCTGGCGAGTGATAGCGAGCCAGCATTGTATGGAGAAATCCGACTTCGCGGGAAAAAAAATTCTATCGAAAAATGTACAAATTTAGCTTGCTGTCAAAACAAAAATATATATGCTGGCTCGCTACCGCTCGCCACAGAAATATTGACACCTGGATGGGAGTAAACGTCTTAAAACAGTAGGCTGAATGGGGCCGAATGGATACAAGCCAAAGAGAGAGGGAGAGAAAGAGAAAAAAAAGCGAAGTGGGCACCCTTAAATTGCTTACGTGTATCGAAACATTTTTACTCTAAACCTATGATGAAATAGGCTCCCTATCACTCTTTCAAATTTTAGGGGATTCTTGTTACAGGAAGCTATGTCTTTTGTCTCCTTTATTTAACCCATTCAGTACCAGGGACGTTCTTTTCACCATATTCTGGGAACTATTAGACGATTGAATTCAACTTACTAAGGACCTCTAGCAATAATAAGACTTCAAACTATCTCAACCATCCCTTTTAACTACCCCAGACCCTTCCTAAGCTGCATAATATTGTGTAATTATAGTTAGACTAAAATATAACACACGTGGCTGGTACTCAAAGGGATATAGAACAAATATGCAAATGTATGTGTGTTTCAAGCATTATTCATCCATTATGGAAATCGTAAACGGTCCCACTTACTCGCTTAAGGGACCCCACCTCGCTTTTTTCTCTTGTTCTCCCTCTCTCTTTGGCTTGTATCCATTCGGCCTCATTCAGCCTACTGTTTTAAGACGTTTACCCCCATCCAGGTGTCAATATTTTCCTGACAAGCGGTAGCGAGCCAGCATATATATATTTTTGTTTTGACAGCAAGCTAAATGTGTACATTTTGTGATAGAAAAATGTCTCCGGCGAAGCCGGGTTTCTTCATACAATGCTGGCTCGCTATCGCTCGTCAGGAAGAAATTGACACCTGGATGGGGATAAACGTCTTAAAACAGTTGGCTGAATGGGGCCGAATGGATACAAGCCAGGAAAAGAGAGAAAAGGAGAGAAAGATAAAAAAAAAAGCCGGTGACCCCCTTTAATTGTGACCTATTCATAAAAGTTAAGGTGGAGATTGTGATGTCTACGTGTAGGCCTGAACACAAACTATATACCACATTTTGGGTTTCCGTAACCCTTTGTTTACAGCGGGTTGGAGCAAGTCAAAATACACGAAACTTTGTGAAAGTACATGAGTTCGGCTCGGGAATATCCCCGAGTGAAACAGTATACTTCCCGCCACCACTGCCAAGTGAAGCGATGGTCTTGGAAAGAAAGTTTGCTGACTACGTGGATGATGCAATCCAGTAACTATCCCAAAACTTCATGTTTTGTTTTTGTTTAACTATCTATCTATCTATCTATTGCCTGACGCCGTGATCCCCGAAGGGATGGCCACGAACGAACCGCCCCCATGCACCTCTGTCCCCAGTCAGTCGATGCCCCTCCTCCCAACCAGCACCATCTTCATCCATATACTTCCTCACTCCATCCTTCTACCTCTCCTTCGGTGCACCTCTCCCTCTCTGATCTTCCACTTCGCTCTCGTACACCTTTTTAGTTATTCTCTCGCTTTCCATACGTTCCATATGGTCGAACCATCTCAAGTTGTTCCTTTTCACACTTTCCAGCACATCTACCTCCACACCACACCTCTTTCTTACTTCCTCATTCGTCTGTCTATCCCTCCATGTAACTCCGCACGCACTTCTCAAGTAATTCATTTCCACCCCTCTCACTCTTGGTCTGAGTCTCTTCCCGAACGTCCATGCTTCGCTTCCGTAAGTTAGTGTCGGGATTACCACACTGTCATGCAAGGACTTCTTCACTTCCATACAGACCTCCCAATTTCATGTTACTGCTTTCAACTTTCCTACAACCCTCTTCCCCTGTTGTACCCTCTCCCGCACTCCTTCATTCATAATCCCATCTTTACTCAACACACTGCCCAGATACTTAAAAGAGCTGAAGATCTCCATAGCCTGACCGTTCAACTTCACCTCACACTCTGTTTAACTAATTGCCATATTTACTGATTTTATAGCCACCTAAATACGTCATATTTCATTAGAAAACCACCATATTTTTCTGGTCAGCAAGGATATTTCCCATTGAAGGCCCATGGAATACTTGGGATACATTCCTTGTAAATCTCTCTCTCTCTCTCTCACTCTCTCTCTCTCACACACACACACAGGCAGACAATGAAATATGAGGAAACTTTCTTCCTGGCGAACAAAACTGTGAAAAATATATAGGCCAGTGGAAGGATTCAGAGGAGTGAAAGGAAAAATATTTGGCTAGTGCTTGCATGAGTGTGCCCTGAAAACACGCCATACACCGGGGACTTTGTGTAAACATAGACCTAGATTCTGAAGGTGTACGCTCTCTCTCTCTCTCTCTCTCTCTCTCTGTGTATATATATATATATATATATATATATATATATATATATATATATATATATATATATATATATATATATATATACTGAATATACAGTATATATATATAAGTTTAAAGACCATTTCGTCAACAGATAATGTGGTTACAGTCTCACATCACAAATGGTGGCATTCCAGTCGACCTTGTTATTGGATGCCTCTGATGTCAAGTTAATTTTTGTTTTATATCGGACTAAAGTACCTATTCCTACGTCTGTCTAAGTCTACCCCTGTGTGTAGCTCCTTCCCATGTTCACAGTCTGGCATTTCTTTACCCAGTTTTGATCATCCATTCTCTCCATGTGCCCAACCCAACCAAATCTGCTCGTGCACAACTCTTCACTGACACTCCTAATGTCCAGACGCCTTCTTAGTTCCTCACTCGATACCCCGTCCCTGAGGTTAACCGCACATATCCATCTCACCATTCTCTTCTCGTTCGGTTGCATTTTATCCATATCCTTCGTTTTAACCGGCCGTGTCTCAGAGTCATAGGTCATCGCACTCTTAACACAAGAGGTATCTACCTTCCTTTTAAGGTGAAGTGAAAGTCCTCTCATGGTCAAGAGTGGCAACAGCTCTCTAAACTTCCCCCAGCCACTTCTGATTCTATCAATGGAGCCAGCTTCATCATCACCTTTAGCGGAAACCGTATTACCCAAATACCAGATTTTTTTCATACACGCCAGCGATAGATTGCCAAAATCGATACTATCAGGCAGGTCATTCAACACAAGTTTTCCCTTACAGACTACACATTCAAAGTCTATGATTCTCGTCAAAGGTCCTCTCACCCCACTACATCTCTTGTGTACCCAGTCACTACAGACACATCATTGAATTGAGATACTTCCCACTCCCTTCCCACAAACTGGACATGGAAAGTCGCCACTTCTTTCCGTAGTTTCGCACCCTACTCCACTAATCATGACCTTTGTTATATTTATTGTTTACCATACCCTCCCTACATCTATTGAACTTTACCTCCGCTTCTTGTGCACTATCTACGATAAAAACTAGGTCATCTGTGTGGTTAATTTAGATAAGTGGACTGTATATATTAACCCGCTGAGGACCAGCTAGTTTATAATAAATGTACCACCAGGGACTGGCTGTTTTGAAAGAAAAAAAAATCCAGAAACAATACCGAATGGGTTAGGAATGAAGGAAAAAACACAAAATACCGATCAAAAAGCTCAAAAAATGGTCCTACGGAGCCCCCGAAAATCGATTTTACAAGAGTAAAAAATTGAAGGCAAATGCACCCAAAATACCGGTTTTTGCGCGCTTACGCCCACGTGGTTGGACTTTGAGAGTTTTTAACCATCGTCAAGGTTGCGTGGGATACTTACACAGTTCCCATACAAATCTAAGCCCTCTAGGTGCCATAGGACCGGAGTAATTGAGACCGGACCGGCCAGGACGCATGGTTTGCGTCGCTGGGGTTTAGCGTTACATACATTGAGGACGCATGGTTTGCGTCGCTGGGGTTCTGTGGGTTAATAATTGGAAACGCACATAGAATAAATTTACCTTAATTATGGTGATAACTCAGATGGTGATAGTAAAGATGGCGGAAGGTAGGCTAGGTGAACTCAAGTTGTTAGTGGGATAAGGAAGGCTAAGGAAAGTGACTAGATAGGCTAATTGAGATAGTAATTACGTTAAGGTTTCATGATAGCAAATTATGATGATGTGACTATAAGAATGAGATGGAAATGAAGCGAAAACACCTAACTATGAGACAAAATGAAGAGAATAAGAGTGCTTAGCGTGTGTCTGGGACGGAGGTTTGTTGGAGAGTGAGGTTGAGAGAGTCGTCTTTGAGCCTCTCGTGACTTGTCCGCGCACGCGCATAACGTAAGGTAAATGTATCCCATTCTTACACAATGAGATACATGGGAACAATAATAATAAGTAATACAGAATATATGGGAATTATAATCCTACAATACTTGCCCATATTCAACTGTAGAATAACATTCTTCCCGAAATATGTAACGTTCAACATAAGGTTACGGAAGCGTTCAACTTAAGACTACGGAAGGATACGTAACGCTACATTAAGATGTAAGATGGAATTGTTGATGTCTGATATCAAGAAGTGGATGAGAGCGAGAAAACTTAAACTAAATGATGGTAAAACTGATATTCTCATCATCCGAGGAAATAGAAGAGCTGATGATATAGTAGGTGCCCTCTCCATCAATGTGGGTGGATCTCAGCTGCGACCGGCCAACTCTGTTCGAAATCTGGGTGTATATGTGAACTCCCGATTAGATTTCAAAGAGCATGTAAACCAGATAGTTAAAAGTTGTTTCTTGCACATCAGAAATCTCTATTTGGTGAAGCCGTTTATAACCAGACGTTGCCTCCTGACGTTGGTTCACTCATTGGTCTTCTCTCGTGTTGATTATTGCAATGCCCTGTTGGTGGGTCTTCCAAATTATATTTTAAAGAAAGTTCAGTCTGTTCTTAACAGGGCCGCAAGACTCATTGTTGGTGTTCCACCTAGAACTCCTACTACATCTCTTCACATAGAACTGCACTGGCTGCCAGTAAGAGCAAGAATAGAATTTAAGTTGTGTTTAGTGACTTTTAAGGTTCTCAAATTTGGAGAGCCTAGGTACCTTGCGGAGCTGCTCAGGCGTCCACCGGCACACCATGATGTAGTTGTGCGCCATGACAATGACCCTTTTCGTCTTGATGAACCAAGGGCTCTCCAGCAGTCTTCTTTCTTTGAGAGGTCATTCTCCTACATGGCTCCGAGGTTGTATAACAGGTTGCCGCTGTCTATGAGACAACTGAGTTCTGTTGAATGCTTCAAGAGACAACTTAAGACTTTTCTCTTTGAGAAAAGCTATGGTCTTGAGAGAGGTGTCATGACAGATGGCTCTAGAGTTTAGGCTCTTTTGCCACTGCTAGTGATTGTTAAATGTGTGTTGTATATTAGCTTTCGTTTGATGCATTGATTTTGTTCTTTTTTCTTTCTCTTTCCGAGCGCTAGTGAATTCTTCGGAAAAATTGGCGCTTATGGGAAATAAGTAACATGCTTATTATTATTATTATTGTCAATTAACCCTACGGGAGCCCACCTCGTTTGTTTTCTCTTTCTCTCCCTCTCTCTTTGGCTTGTATCCATTCAGCCTACTGTTTTAAGACGTTTACCCCCATCCAGGTGTCAATATTTTCCTTGCGAACGCTAGCGAGCCAGCATATGTATATTTTGTTTTTGACAGCAAGCTAAATTTGTACATTTTTCGATAGAAAAATTTCTCCGGCGAAACCAGATTTCTCCATACAATGCTGGCTCGCTATCGCTCGCCAGGAAGAAATCGATACCTGGATGAGGATAAATGTCTTAAAACAGTTGGCTGAATGGGGCTGAATGGATACAAGCCAGGGAAAGAGAGAAAATTAGGAAAAGCTAAACAAAAAAAACGGTGACCACCCTTAATTACATTTTAAAAAGGCAACAATTTAAATTCAACTCAAGTTACCTCCATGCAATTATATTAAACTTAGGAAAGACTTGACGGAGTTATAAAATTAACCCATTCAGTACCAGGGACATCCTTTTTATCATATTTTGTCAACTATCGGACGATTTGATTTAGCTTAGGAAGGACCTCTAGCAATAATCAATAATAAGGCCTCAAACTATCTCAACCAACCTATTTAACTACCACAGATCCTTCCTAAGCTGCATAATATCGTCTAAATATAGCTATAATAAAATATAACACGTCGCTGGTACTCAAAGGGTTAATGGAGACATTTATTAACCCTGTTATTTCTAAAGGTTCTTGATAGAATAATGTAACAGAAGGTTAAACAATGAATAATACAATCATTAATGTTTTTGGATGATTACTGAATAATTATAAATAGTGTATGGTCAAACAATGAAACATACTTATTACTAAAGGAGAGCACAAATATTAATCCTCCCTGTAGGCCTACCGGTACCTTAGTTAAGGGGGGTCACCGGCTTGTTTTTATCTCTCTCTTCTTTTCTCTCTTTCCCTGGCTTGTATCTATTCGGCCCCATTCAGCCAATTGTTTTAAGACGTTCATCCCCATCCAGGTGTCGATTTCTTCCTGGCGAGCGATAGCAAGCCAGCATTGTATGGAGAAATCCGGCTTCGCCGGAGAAATTATTCTATCGAAAAATGAACAAATTTAGCTGGCTGTCAAAACAAAAATAAATATATGCTGGCTCGCTACCGCTCGCCAGGAAAATATTGACACCTGGATGGGGGTAAACGTCTTAAAACAGTAGGCTGAATGGGGCCGAATGGGCACAAGCCATGAGAGAGGGAGAGAAAGAGAAAACAAGCGAGGTGGGCTCCCTTAAAGTAGAACTCACCAAGGGAAAAGAAAAAACGATAGTTGCAGAGACAAAAGGAGGGGTTGAGAACAAAGACACCTGCAAATATGGAAACACCAAACACGGAAAACAAGAAAACGAAAACAATTATGACAAAAATACTGAAATAAATAATACTAATTATACAAGTTTGCGTACAACATGGTGGATAAACCGTAAATAAATATATATATATATATATATATATATATATATATATATATATATATATATATATATATATATATATATATATATATATACTGTATATATACAGTATATACACACACACACACATATGCTGATAACTCCTCTACCTTACACTATTCAACTAGTTTTTCACAACGACCCAGCATGCAATCACCCCAAACCTCATGTAACGGAACCACGGCACGGCTTGCTTCTGATCTATCAATTATTTCTTATGTTGGCAGAGAACATCTTGTGGACCGAACTAGAGGTACAGATGGAATGCGTATTATGAAAGATTGCTAAATGTGGAGTTTGAATGAAATAGAGACCAGGTCAGCACTGCAGTCCCAGTATAAGGTACCCCACCTTTAATAGGGTATGACAACGTGAACAGTGCAATAGAGCCCTGGAAAACCACTGCTATAGTCTGTTCGATGTAAGTAGGCGAGGAATCATAACCTCTAACCACTGTAACTCAAAAACGTCTAGAGTAATCGAGCTAATATTTCTACCATTTGGGAAGTGTCTGTCAAGGAATATATGTGGTAATTTACAGCCACTTTGCTCTAGCCCTTTTTGAGTTACAGAGGATAGAGGTTATGATTTCTCGCCTACTTACAGCGAATAGACTATACAGTAGGTGCCAATGGAAGTTATGCAGTGGTCTATGAACAATCTGGGAGTAAAGCCGGTATCACACGATAGCTTTTATAGTCAACATTCGATGATCAACATTTTTCTGGCAACATTTCTGGAATATTTTGCACTAGGATTGGAAACTAGAGTGGTGATAAATGAATTTAGGTGACCGAAATATTCTAAATGTTGACCTTATAAGCTGCAAGACCAGTGTTGAGGATAAATGTTGAGTGAAAAAGCGCTTGTGTGATACCGGCTTAAAGGAGTGGTTAGCGCGTGTGATAATAAGAATGTATGAGGGGCTTTGGGTGTATGAGGGGCTTTGGGTGTATGAGGGGCTTTGGGCAGCAGTTAGTGTGAATGGGGTCTGAGCAAAGAGTTCCCAGTTTGTTTGGTCTATTAATTATTGTATTCATATATTTTCTTTATTTACCTCCCTAGACCTCCATCAAGCTTAGAAAAACACCCCCTAGACCCCCGTTCAAGTTAAATGTTTACATTTTCGGTAGAAAAATATCGCTCGCCAGGAAAAAATCGACACCTAAATGGCACGAAAGGTCTTAAAATTGACAACGAAATGGGGCGAAAGGTGTTAAAATTGCCAAACTATTGGGCCGAACGTCTTATAATCTCAAAACTAATAGGGCTAAACACGAGGGAGAAAGGGTTCCAGAAAAACGGTCTGCCTCCCCTTAAAGTCGGAGTTCTGAACCCTGTTTGTACTGTTTGTTTTAGTCCTGACCACACCGTCAAGAGCCTTTAAAACAGGATACCTATGTTTTTTTTTTTATATGCAGATTGTCCATACTCAATATACTCTATTTAGTATGAACAGTATCAATGCTACGTAATCTGGGTTAATGTAGCGTTACGTATCCTTCCGTAGTCTTAAGTTGAACGCTTCCGTAACCTTATGTTGAACGTTACATATTTCGGGAAGAATGTTATTCTACAGTTGAATATGGGCAAGTATTGTAGGATTATAATTCAAACTCTGGGATCTACCTGACAAGTACGACCCAAGAAGCAAGAGAGCGGAGTCACGCACACCACAATCATAAAGATCACTCAATAACAACTCGTGATCCACTGTGTCAAAGGCCGCAGAGAGATCAAGCAAGACCAATAGTGAGGCCACACCATTGCAAATGTTCTCAACTAGATCATTATGTACTCTAATCAATGCTGTTTCAGTTGAATGATGCTGTCGGTAAGCAGACTGAAAAATTGGGATAGTTTCATTCTGCTGAAGTAGTGGTTGTAATTGGTCAAGTATTGCACGCTGTAATATCTTTGATATGAAGGACAGGTTGGAGACAGGACGATAGTTCAACATGTTCTCAACATCAAGTCCAGGTTTCTTTAGACTAGGTCGGAGTAGTGCATGCTTTTCAGAATGTGGGAAGTTACCTTCAGAGAAGCACTTATTAATTATTATTTTGGAAATAAACTCAAGTGTGTGATCATAGACTTTTGGTAGCTTGGAAACATTTATGGGATCTAACGGGCAAAATGTTTTATTGAGGTTTCTTATGTAGGACGAGATTATGTCCACCTCTACTGAGTGAAAGGATGAGAGGACATTATTAGGAATGTGTCGGGGTTGGAGTACAACTGAAAGTTCTTCACCAACAGAAGCATCATCCAGTTCCTGTCTTATGCGAGTTATCTTGCCAGCAAAAAATGACACAAAGTTGGCAGCCAACTCGGCACCGGGTACAGAAGGTCTTAAACTGACTCTTGTTGTTCCAAGTAAACTGTTTACAATTGAAGCCAACCTCCTCTGGTCGTTACCACATAGCCTGCAACCGTTTTTTGTTTTGTTTTGCCTGCACTATAATATTAAGGGGAGGCAGTTGGTTTTTAGAGTCCTCCTGCTCCCTCATGTTTAGCCCTATTAGTTATGGTATTTCAAGACATTCGCCCCATTAGTTTGGCGATTTTCAGACCTTTTGCCCCATTTCTTTGCCAATATTAAGACCTTTCGTGCCATTTAGGTGTCGATTTTTGTATTGGCGAGTGATAGCGAGCCTGTATATTCGGCCGGGACATTTTTCTACCGAAAAATGTAAACATTTATATCGAAGGGGGGTCTTGTGGGTGTTTTTTTTATTTATCTTGATGGAGGTTTAGAAAGCAAACTAAACCCCCTTCTTAAACCATTGAACCGAACCAGTAAATAATGCTGCACAATATCGTCTGGGCTCCCTCAAGGCTATACACACTAATTGGGTATGTGTATAGTGATTTACCTGTCCATTCATATTTCAAATGGATTTATTGCTACCCATATACAGTACCTTTGTAAGGGTATATTATTATGGACACTTCAACTACCCTTTCCATACCTTACGTCAACTCATCATTATCGACCGTGTATCTTTATATTTGCTTATAATAATTTTAAGGGAGCCCACCTCGCTTTTGTTCTCTTTCTCTTCCTCTCTCTTTGGCTTGTATCCATTCGGCCCCATTCAGCCTACTGTTTTAAGATGTTTACCCCCCATCGAGGTGTCAATATTTTCTTGGCGAGCGGTAGCGAGCCAGCGTATATATATTTTTGTTTTGACAGCAAGGTAAATTTGTACATTTTTTGATAGACAAATGTCTCCGGCGAAGCCTGATTTTTCCATACAATGCTGGCTCGCTATCGCTCGCCAGGAAGAAATTGACACCTGGATGGGGATAAACGTCTTAACACAGTTGGCTGAATGGGGCCGAATGGATACAAGCCAGGGAAAGAGAGAAAAGGAGTGAAAGATAAAAACAAAGCCGGTGCCCCCCCTTAACCTTGTTTGCTCTCCACCTTCAGCAAAGCATCCCTCTCATTCATCCTGCTACCAAACGTGTCAATATAGTACTCTCTTCTTAAGAGGAGATTGGCCTTTTATGTTATGGGTCATTATTAAATGTATTCCTATATTTCTTAGTTTCCTTGCTAGACCTCCATCAAGCTTGGAAACACCCCCTAGAATCCCCTTCAAGATAAATGTGTTCATTTTTCGATAGAAAAATGTCCTGGCCATAAGCTGCATCCTCTTAAAATGTCAGGCTCGCTTACGCTCGCCAGGAAAACTCGACACCTAAATGGCACGAAAGGCCTTAAAATTGACAATGGAAGGGGGTGGAAGGTATTAAAATCGCCAAACTATTGAGCCGAACATCATAAAATCTGAAAACAAATGGAGCTAAACACGAGGACGAAGGGGGTCCAGAAAAATGGTCTGTCTCCCCTTAACCCTTTGAGTACCAGCGACGGGGGTTATCCTGTATTCCAGCTATATTTAGACAATATACTGCAGCTTAGGAAGGATCTGTGGTAGTTACAAGGGTTGGTGGAGATCTGTTCAAGCCTTATTATTGCTAGAGGTCCGTCCTAAGCTTAATATAATCGTCTAATAGTTGCCATAATATAAAGCATAGGACGTCACCGGTACTGTATGGGTTGGGGGGGTCACCGGCTCTTCTTTTTTTATCTTTCTCTCCTTTTGTCTCTTTCCCTGGCTTGTATCCATTCGGTCCCATTCAGCCAACTGTTTTAAGACGTTAATCCCCATCCAGGTGTCGATTTCTTCCTGGCGAGCGATAGCGAGGCAGCATTGTATGGAGAAATCCGGCTTCGCCGGAGACATTTTTCTATCGAAAAATGTACAAATTTAGCTTGCTGTCAAAACAAAAATATATATATGCTGGCTCGCTACCGCTCGCCAGGAAAATATTGACACCTGGATGGGGGTAAACGTCTTCAAACATTAGACTGAATGGGGCTAAATGGATACAAGCCAAAGAGAGAGAGGGAGAAAGAGAAACAAAGTGAGGTGGGCCCCCTTTTATTGTGAGAGTTCCAAGAAGATGAAGATTGGTGACTCCTGTTTCCAGCACACTCCACTAAAGCCGGTATCACACGAGCGCCTTTTCCCTCAACATTTATCCTTATCACTGGTCTGGCAGCTTGTGAGGTTAACATTTAATATATTTCTGCTACTTAATTGTACCTATCATCAGTCTAGTGTCAGATACCAGTGCAAAATAGTCCAGCAATGTTGCCAGACATTTTTTGATTATCGAATGTTGACTATAAAAGCTCTCGTGTGATACCGGCTTAAGGGAAGGCAGACCGTTTTTCTGAACCCCCTTCTCCCTAATGTTTAGCCGCACTAGTTTTGAGATTACATGACGTTCGGCCCATTAGTTTGGCGATTTTTACACCTTTCGCCCCATTTCGTTGTCAATTTTAAGACCTTTCGTGCCATTTAGGTGTCGAATTTTTCCTGGCGAGCGATAGTGAGCCTGTAATTGTAAGAGAAACCGAACTTCGGCTGGGAAATTTTCTACCGAAAAATGTACAAATTTATCCTGAAGTTGGGGGGGGGGTCCTATTTGTTTTTTTCTAAGCTTGATGGAGGTTTAAGGAGGAAAATAAAAACAAATATATGAATAGTTGAATTAATAGACCAAACAAACGGTGTGGCTCCCCTTAAGCTACCTACTCCAATACTGGCGGAGTGGCAAAGGACATCGATCACATACTCGTAGATACTGGCTGTGAGATTGTCCATAGTTATTGGAACAGGAGACTTGGAATATACAGTAGCCTACTACCTCTAGCCAAAAAATAAATAAATAAATAAATAATACAGTATAATTAAATAGAAAATATAACTAGAAAATAGGAAAATTTGAGATTGGGCCTGAACATATACAGATATAATAGATAGATAGACCTCTAGCCATTTCAGGTCAAAACGGCCGGACTCATAAACGACCACCAGTTTGGCTACAGAACAAAATGTCGTATACTGTATATATATATATATGTGTGTGTGTGTGTGTGTGTGTGTGTATTTACTGTATACAGGGTGTCCCGGGAGGAAAGGGCATACCTTTAGGATATGATAGGACAAGGTATTCTAAGTCATAAATGTTGTATAAGTAATAATCCAAATCTCGACAGGCATAGAGATATTGCATGTTGAAAATGGCATGTTCTTCAGTATTTTCCCATAAGGCTGAGTTAGTTGTCCTATGTTACGCTGGCCAGCTTGCCAGAATGTGTCGTACTCGCTAGTGCTCGCCAGGGCAGTGAAATGGGCTATAATAATCGTAGAACGATGTTCTTTCTTTCCTAGTATTCATGTTGTCACAGACAGATCAGTGGTGGTCTTTATTCTTGTCTGTGACACTTGAAAGTATTTTATATCAGTGATAGAGTATAAGATGTGTAGTGTGAAGTTAAGGAGAGAGAGAACGAAGGAGACAGCGAGGTGGTAGTATGTGTGTGTGTATCTACGTGTGCCTTCCTCGCTCGGGCGGAGGTTCCCACGCTTGTGATTGGCTGGCGGGCCTGGCGCATCCTAGGACGCTTGCATTTCATGACGTAGTGGTCTGTGATTGGGTGTCGCTGTCCTAGTGTTGGTGCGGGGTGGGGGTGGGGTGGGGGGGGGGGGGGGGGGGGCTCCTGCCCGCGTGTCTCCTTCAGAGCTTGGCATGGCGTGCTTGGTCCTAGACGTCCATTGCAATCTGTCCCCAATCTAACTACTACTGTTTCTCTCTCTGAACTTCTTCTTTCCAATACTTCTCATCTTTATTCAATTACTTATCCCTTCTGGTTCTGCATACGACTTCCATAGTCTGCCAGTCGTATTACCAGCACCAGTTCTCACATTTATGTTTTGCACTAGCTTTAGGGATTATTAGTCATAGTCACATGAGTTATATTATCATTGGGTGCTTCTAATTATTGAGTTGTTCTTTGTTACTATTTAATGCTAGACAGTGGAGGGTATCTTTAGTCGTTGTTGTCCGAGTTATGTACATGGCAAGTCAGAGCCTGAACGACTTCGACGGAGCTAGGTGCCTGAAACCCTTGTGCATATTTTTCCTTTGCGAGTGTAGCAGTATTTATTTATATATATATATATTTTTTTTTTTAAAGAGACAATGAACGGAGGAAGGAAAAACACAGATAAAACAAAAAGGTCAATGTGCCTAAAGGCATCCTCCATTCATGAAATGTTTGTAACAACTGGATTTAAACTTGTGTAGATTGTAAGTTTGTGGAAAGCAACTCGAGGGAAGTGAATTCCAAAGAGTAGTAGTTCTAGGGATAAATGAATTTTGATAAGCAGAAGTTCTGCATTGTGGAGGAGAAAGTGTAAATTCATGGGCGCTCTCAGCTGCCCTAGTTCTACGGGGAAAAATGTGGAGAGGCGGCACAATTGAAGCAAGTTCCTCGGAACAATTGCTGTGAAAATATCTGTAGAATAATGCAAGGGATGCAACGTTTCTTCGTATGGATAATGTAGGAAGGTCCTGTGTGATTGCAGGGTTATTGATTAATCTAATAGCTTTATTTTGAATTTTGTCCAACTGCCTCAATGCAACCACTCCACTTCCACTCCACAGAGGTGAACAGTAATCCATCTGAGAACGCACATGACTTTTATATAATACGGCCAACTGCTCGTCGCTGAAGAATTCTCGAACTCTGTACAGGAGTCCCAGTTTTTTAGAGGCATTCTTAGCAATACTTCTAACATAATGTGTCCAGCTCAAGTTAGTAATTAATGTTACACCGAGAATGTCAATACTAGGGGAAGTGGGAATATTTACATCATTAAAAAATATATGGGAGTCAGTGAGATTCTGTCGGTTAGAAAATTGAATGTACTTGGTTTTCTGTGCATTAAAGGAAACTCGATTCTTTTGTCCCCATTCATTAATTCTAGAAAGGTCCTGGTTCAGAGAAATTGCAGTGTTTATTTTTGAATTTATAAGATCGGGTTGGGTGAAAGAATTGGTAAATGTGAAGGAACTGTGGAGCGTTGAGTCATCTGCGTAGGAATGTATTGGATTATGAGTGGTAGATATGAGATCATTGATATGAATGAGGAACAGAGTTGGGGGCAAAACTGATCCCTGGGGAACACCAGCATTTATTGAGTGAAATTGAGAATAAAGGCCCTCTACCATTACACATATTTTTCTGTTATGAAGATAAGAAGAAATTAGTGGAACTAATGATGCAAGGCCGTAGTGTGACATCTTCGACAATAAGGATTGATGTCAGACTCTATCAAATGCCTTTGATATAAATTATTATCCAGTGCTATTGTATGTGTTTCACCATGTTGGTCTGTAGCTTGGTTGATTTGATGCGTAAGAAGGCACTTAATGTCTGCAGTTGATCGACATCGTCTAAAACCATATTGCCTATCACTGATTAATTTATTATTCTCAAGATGCTTAATTATGTGATTATTTAATATAATTTCAAAGACTTTACCAAGAGTGGAAGTTATAGCTATTGGTCTGTAGTTTGATGGATCTGAAGAGGCACCTTTTTTAGGAACTGGATGGATGTTTGCTTCTTTCTAGGGTACTGGGAAGCATGAGGTATGAGTACACAGACGGAAACATTTTGCCAATACAGGAGCGAGCACCAAGGAGCAATTCCTAAGTACTATTAGAGGAATTTTATCTGGACCAGGAGCCTTATCTACTGAGAGATTCTGCAAAATAGTTTTCACATATCTGGTGTGGATCTTAAGTGAGGGAATTTCAGGCGAATCAAAATTAAGTACAGGGATATCTTGATTTATTTCATCTAAGGTTGAGTTGGTGGAGAAAATATCCGCAAGAAGGTTAGCTTTGCCTCGTGGGTCACTTACAAGTTTGCCAGTCAGAATTTGAATGGTGGAATGGATGAAGCAGTAGTGAAGTTGGATTTGAATGAGTTAAGAGTAGACCAAAATATTTTGTTATCAATTGGATTATTTAGAAGTTTATTTGCCTGCTTGTGGAGAAAGTTTGATTTAGTTAGGTTTAATACAGGTTTGGCATGATTTCTGATGTTTCTAAAGTAATTAAAGGCTTCATGTGTTTTTGATCTTGTGTATGCATTGTAGGCTATTGCTTTTTGTTCAGTTACTCTAGCACAATTATGGTCAAACCATTTAGGTGAATTAGATCTTTTACTGTACTTTTGATGAGGAGTAAAAGTTTCCATTCCAATTTTTGCAAAATCTTGTATGTGGCTCAAGGTGGAGTGTGCATCATTAGAAAAGAAAGAGGTCCAGGGAATATCAATAAAGAAACCTTGAAGACCCTCCCAGTCTGCCCTATCGTAATGCCATTTAGTCACCAAAACAGGTTCAGAGTGGGAAGGTGTGGTAGGTGATAGACAGGTGGCCTGTATCAGACAGTGATCAGAAGATCCAAGCGGGGACCTCACTGTAACATCATAATTTTCTGAATTGGTTGTTAAAAATAAGTCCAGTAGGTGGGAATTATGATTAGGATTATCTGGTACACGGGTGGGTTGGTTGACTAGTTGAGTGAGATTAAATGAGTCTGCAAATAGCTCACATTCAAGACCAGCATCATCAGTCCTGGCTGAATGAGTGAGCTATTCAACATTATGGACATTAAAATCACCCAACACAGTGATTTCAGAAGAAGCATTTAAGTTTGCGAGTGTAGCAGTATACAAGCGAAGGGCTTTTGCCTACACTTACATGTATGCTTGCTACCTCATTTTGTTGACCTTTGTGGAGCGCCAGGCAAGACCAGATACTTGAGATCAGGACTTACCAAGAGAGCCTCCTAGTCACTTAACCTAACATAAGGGAAATCGGTTCAGAGGGAGACAGTAGGCTACGAGCATGCTTGCGCTCTGCCTAGCCTCCTGGTACCTTTTATACCGCTGCTAGACGTTATTAGTAATAAAGACAGCATTGTGTTTATTAACTTTAACTGTGTATGCTTTAGGAATTATTCACGTATTATTTTAGTCTAGGTTGATGCTTGGTTCACAACCCAGTATGGCTGTTACTTTGGCTAAGGAAGTACTGTTTTGAGTGGCTATTATTAGTGCTGTCACAGAGTTGTTGCACTCCCTTGTTATATATATGTATCCTACTTATTGGTGTATTTAAGATACACGCTTTGGTGTCCTGCCCTTGCATTATTTCTGTTCTATATTAACGAGCATCTTAGAGCATCAGACGTTTTCAGAAGATTCCACATCTGGTTGCTGTAGGGCTAGACTTTCAGTGTTTTCATAGAGCATTGAAGAGTTTAGTGTTGAGTACAGATTCACACTAAAGATAACGTAAGCATATACTCCTTTATTAAATCTTGTTATAGTTTATTCAAGCATTGTTATTACTTAAGAGCATTTTATTAACGTAAAGTACTCCTGTTGTGAGTAGGCTTTTCCGTCACTGGAAAGCCTTTGTTAAAGTGCACTAAAACCCAGTTAATTGATACCCCGTTATCCAGTAGATTAACTCTGGAGGGTTTAAGTGTTTTGTTCACCGGCGTAATAGTTCGAGGGTTTGGAATTAGCGTACCGTTGTTGCAGATAAGCATATCATCTAGTCCATTATTAAGTGCCCTTGTTTATTTCGTAGTGCCGGTCGTAACACCTAGTGCCTACCACACCTTCATCTAACTGCCATGATTTCACCATGTATTTATAATGATACTATATTTCTGTAAGTTACAAAACTATTATAGACATATTAGCTCACACTAACCAGTTGGAAACTATTTGACATGGAAGAGTCCATTACAGTGATGCGGGGGAGGACACTACATTAATCCTTCAATATCTGTTTAACTGTTGCGTTTTAAATATTTTGTTGTTGAACATTTAATGCTTAGAATTCCTTCGTCTATCATTTCCCAAAGCTATGCCCTTTCCTCCTGGGACACCCTATATATATATATATATATATATATATATATATATATATATATATATATATATATATATATTATATATATATATATATATGTATGTATATATATATATATTATACTCTATATACTGTATATACTGTACAGTTCATACATAATTATATACACACAGCAATATACATAATTAATTGTTCGTATGATAGATATTTACATAGATCGACAAGTAGATACAAAAGTCAATAGATACATTTTTCCAGCCACTGTGTGACAAAACGGTAAACAAAGTGATGGACCTTTGTGGGCCCAGCAGGTAAACACCAATTTGACCACCCTATAGTGAGGTTATTGGGGTGAGAGAGAGAGAGAGAGAGAGAGAGAGAGAGAGAGAGAGAGAGAGAGAGAGAGAGAGAGACAGTTACCTAATTATAATGTCTTGATAGCGTAATGCATAATTAAGTGCGCGGAGTTTCGATGTGAGTATCCTAGGTTCCAGTGATTGGGGGGCCACATGTATTTGTTGATTTCATTAATTGAGTTTAGAAGTGAAGTAGGTTGGTGGAAAAAATATATGAATATACAGACTGCACAAAACCCGAGATCCTTACTAGACAGTCCGGCCTTACAAACCAACTTTTTTGTTATCATTTCACCCCAGCCTCCTCTAGATAGAGGTCCCTTGAAAGCGTTTATTGTGTTGTTCACCACCACTCTCGCTGGTATAGGTAGCGCCAACGAACTTGACAATAATCTTGACCCCTTAACTTCTCATAACTCAGAAGGGCCTAGAGCAAACTGGATGTATAATTATATCCACACCTATTTCCTGGTTTGTCTCTTCCCAAATGATATAAATGTCAGCTCGATTCCTTACATTCATTTTGAGTTATGAGAATTTAAGGGATCAAGATAATTGTCAAGTTAGTTGGCGTTACCTATAGTCTGTTCCACTCCATCACACTGTAGTCAGTTGGTGCTACCTATAGTCTGTTCCACTCCATCACCACACTGTAGTTAGTTGGCACTACCTATAGTCTGTTCCACTCCATCACCACACTGTAGTTAGTTGGCACTACCTATAGTCTGTTCCACTCCATCACCACACTGTAGTCAGTTGGTGCTACCTATAGTCTGTTCCACACCATCACCACACTGTAGTTAGTTGGTGCTACCTATAGTCTGTTCCACTCCATCACCACACTGTACTTAGTTGGTGCTACCTATAGTCTGTTCCACTCCATCACCACACTGTAGTTAGTTGGCACTACCTATAGTCTGTTCCACTCCATCACCACACTGTAGTCAGTCGGTGCTACCTATATTCTGTTCCACTCCATCACCACACTGTAGTTAGTTGGTGCTACCTATAGTCTGTTCCACTCCATCACCACACTGTAGTTAGTTGGTGCTACCTATAGTCTGTTCCACTCCATCACCACACTGTAGTCAGTTGGTGCTACCTATAGTCTGTTCCACTCCATCACCACACTGTAGTCAGTTGGTGCTACCTATGTCTGTTCCACTCCATCACCACACTGTAGTCAGTTGGCGCTACCTATAGTCTGTTCCAATCCATCACCACACTGTAGTCAGTTGGTGCTACCTATAGTCTGTTCCACTCCATCACCACACTGTAGTCAGTTGGTGCTACCTATAGTCTGTTCCACTCCATCACCACACTGTAGTCAGTTGGTGCTACCTATAGTCTGTTCCACTCCATCACCACACTGTAGTCAGTTGGCGCTACCTATAGTCTGTTCCACTCCATCACCACACTGTAGTCAGTTGGCACTACCTATAGTCTGTTCCACTCCATCACCACACTGTAGTCAGTTGGTGCTACCTATAGTCTGTTCCAATCCATCACCACACTGTAGTCAGTTGGTGCTACCAATAGTCTGTTCCACTCCATCACCACACTGTAGTCAGTTGGTGCTACCTATAGCCTGTTCCACTCCATCACCACACTGTAGTCAGTTGGTGCTACCTATAGTCTGTTCCACTCCATCACCACACTGTAGTCAGTTGGTGCTACCTATAGTCTGTTCCACTCCATCAACACACTGTAGTTAGTTGGTGCTACCTATAGTCTGTTCTACTTCATCACCACACTGTAGTCAGTTGGTGCTACCTATAGTCTGTTCCACTCCATCACCACACTGTAGTCAGTTGGTGCTACCTATAGTTTGTTCCATTCCATCACCACACTGTAGTCAGTTGGTGCTACCTATAGTCTGTTTCACTCCATCACCACACTGTAGTCAGTTGGAACCACCTATAGTCTGTTCCACTCCATCACCACACTGTAGTCAGTTGATGCTACCTATAGTCTGGTCCATTCCATCACCCACACTGTAGTCAGTTGGTGCTACCTATAGTCTGTTCCACTCCATCACCACACTGTAGTCAGTTGGTGCTACCTATAGTCTGTTCCACTCCATCACCACACTGTAGTCAGTTGGTGCTACCTATAGTCTGTTCCACTCCATCACCACACTGTAGTCAGTTGGTGCTACCTATAGTCTGTTCCATTCCATCACCACACTGTAGTCAGTTGGTGCTACCTATAGTCTGTTCCACTCCATCACCACACTGTAGTCAGTTGGAACTACCTATAGTCTGTTCCACTCCATCACCACAATGTAGTCAGTTGATGCTACCTATAGTCTGTTCCACTCCATAACCCATACTGTAGTCAGTTGGTGCTACCTATAGTCTGTTCCACTCCATGACCACAGTGTAGTCAGTTGGTGCTACCTATAGTCTGTTCCACTCCATCACCACACTGTAGTCAGTTGGTGCTACCTATAGTCTGTTCCACTCCATCACCACACTGTAGTCAGTTGGTGCTACCTATAGTCTGTTCCACTCCATCACCACACTGTAGTCAGTTGGTGCTACCTATAGTCTGTTCCACTCCATCACCACACTGTAGTCAGTTGGTGCTACCTATAGTCTGTTCCACTCCATCACCACACTGTAGTCAGTTGGCTACCTATAGTCTGTTCCACTCCATCACCACAATGTAGTCAGTTGTGCTACCTATAGTCTGTTCCACTCCATCACCACACTGTAGTCAGTTGGTGCTACCTATAGTCTGTTCCACTCCATCACCACACTGTAGTCAGTTGGTGCTACCTATAGTCTGTTCCACTCCATCACCACACTGTAGTCAGTTGGTGTTACCTATAGTCTGTTCCACTCCATCACCACACTGTAGTCAGTTGGTGCTACCTATAGTCTGTTCCACTCCATCACCACATTGTAGTCAGTTGGTGCTACCTATAGTCTATTCCACTCCATCACCACACTGTAGTTAGTTGGTGCTACCTATAGTCTGTTCCACTCCATCACCACACTGTAGTCAGTTGGTGCTACCTATAGTCTGTTCCACTCCATCACCACACTGTAGTCAGTTGGTGCTACCTATAGTCTGTTCCACTCCATCACCACACTGTTGTCAGTTGGTGCTACCTATAGTCTTTTCCACTCCATCACCACACTGTAGTCAGTTGGTGCTACCTATAGTCTGTTCCACTCCATCACCACACTGTAGTCAGTTGGTGCTACCTATAGTCTGTTCCACTCCATCACCACACTGTAGTCAGTTGGTGCTACCTATAGTCTGTTCCACTCCATCACCACACTGTAGTCAGTTGGTGCTACCTATAGTCTGTTCCACTCCATCACCACACTGTAGTCAGTTGGTTCTACCTATAGTCTGTTCCACTCCATCACCACACTGTAGTCAGTTGGTGCTACCTATAGTCTGTTCCACTCCATCACCACACTGTAGTCAGTTGGTGCTACCTATAGTCTGTTCCACTCCATCACCACACTGTAGTCAGTTGGTGCTACCTATAGTCTGTTCCACTCCATCACCACACTGTAGTCAGTTGGTACCTATATGTTCCACCTATAGTCTGTTCCACTCCATCACCACACTGTAGTCAGTTGGTGCTACCTATAGTCTGTTCCACTCCATCACCACACTGTAGTCAGTTGGTGCTACCTATAGTCTGTTCCACTCCATCACCACACTGTAGTCAGTTGGTGCTACCTATAGTCTGTTCCACTCCATCACCACACTGTAGTCAGTTGGTGCTACCTATAGTCTGTTCCACTCCATCACCACACTGTAGTCAGTTGGTGCTACCTATAGTCTGTTCCACTCCATCACCACACTGTAGTCAGTTGGTGCTACCTATAGTCTGTTCCACTCCATCACCACACTGTAGTCAGTTGGTGCTACCTATAGTCTGTTTCCACTCCATCACCACACTGTAGTCAGTTGGTGCTACCTATAGTCTGTTCCACTCCATCACCACACTGTAGTCAGTTGGTGCTACCTATAGTCTGTTCCACTCCATCACCACACTGTAGTCAGTTGGTGCTACCTATAGTCTGTTCCACTCCATCACCACACTGTAGTCAGTGCTACCTATAGTCTGTTTCCACTCCATCACCACACTGTAGTCAGTTGGTGCTACCTATAGTCTGTTCCACTCCATCACCACACTGTAGTCAGTTGGTGCTACCTATAGTCTGTTCCACTCCATCACCACACTGTAGTCAGTTGGTGCTACCTATAGTCTGTTCCACTCCATCACCACACTGTCAGTTGGTGCTACCTAGTCTGTTCCACTCCATCACCACACTGTAGTCAGTTGGTGCTACCTATAGTCTGTTCCACTCCATCACACCACACTGTAGTCAGTTGGTGCTACCTATAGTCTGTTCCACTCCATCACCACACTGTAGTTGGTGCTACCTATAGTCTGTTCCACTCCATCACCACACTGTAGTCAGTTGGTGCTACCTATAGTCTGTTCCACTCCATCACCACACTGTAGTCAGTTGGTGCTACCTATAGTCTGTTCCACTCCATCACCACACTGTAGTCAGTTGGTGCTACCTATAGTCTGTTCCACTCCATCACCACACTGTAGTCAGTTGGTGCTACCTATAGTCTGTTCCACCGTCCAGTCACCAAACTGTAGTCAGTTGGTGCTACCTATCGTGTCTGTTCCACTCCATCACCACACTGAGTCAGTTGGTGCCTACCTATCGTCTGTTTCCATCATCACCACCTGTAGTCAGTTGGTGACTACCATAGTCTGTTCCACCTTCACCCACAATGTGTCAGGTGGTGCGGACCTTAGTCGGTCCACTCATCACCACACTGTTGTCAGTTGGTGGCTACCTATAGTCTTTTCCCACTCCATCCACCACACTGTAGTCATTGGTTGCTACCTATAGTCTGTTAACTCCATACCCACTGTAGCAGTTGGTGCTACCTATAGTCTGTTCCATCCATCACCACACTGTAGTCAGGTGGTGCTACCTTAGTCTCGTCCACTCCATCACCACACTGTAGTCAGTTTACACTACCTATAGTCACTCCACTCATCACCACACTGTAGTCAGTTGGTGCTACCTACAGCTCTGTTCCACGCCATCACCACAACTGTAGTCAGTTGGTGACCTATAGTCTGTCACTTCCATCACCACACTGTAGTCAGTTGGGAGCACTCTATAGTCTGTTCATCCATCACCACACTGTAGTCAGTTGGTTCTACCACAAGAGTCTGTTCCAATCCATCACCACACTGTAGTCAGTTGGTGCTGTACCTTAGTCTGTTCCATCCTCACCACCCTGTAGTCAGTTGGTGCTACCTATAGTCTGTTCCACTCCATCACCACACTGGAGTCAGTTGGGCTACCTATAGGCTGTTCCCACTCCATCACCACACGGTAGTTAGTGGCACTACCTGTAGTTGTTCCACTCCATCACCACACTGTATTAGTTGGCACATCTATAGACCTGTTCTCCTCTCCATCACCCCACATTTAGTCATTGGGGTGTAAGTGTGCTACCTATAGTCCCCTGTTCAATCGCTCACACCACACTGTAAGTTATTGGTTCTACCTATAGTCTGTTTCCACTTCCATCCCACACTGGGTAGGTTAGTTGCGCAATACCTATAGGCCTGTTCCACTCCATTACCACACTGTAGTCAGTTGGTGCTACCTATTAGGTCTGTTCCCCTCCATCCCCAACACTGTAGTCAGTTGGTGCTACCTTATAGTCTGTTCCACCACTCCATCGCCACACTTTAGTTAGTTGGTGCTACCTCTAGAGTCTGTTCCACTCCAGCACCCACCACTGTAGTCAGTTGATACTACCTATAGTCTGTTCCACTCCATCACCCACAACTGTAGTCAGTTGCGCTACCTATGAGTATGTTCCACTCCATCACCACACTGTAGTTAGTTGGTGCTTACCTTTTTTTTTTATAGTCTTTTTCCACTCCATCACCACACTGTAGTCAGCTTGATACTACCTATAGTCTGTTCCACTCCATCACCACACTGTATATCAGGTTGTGCGCTACCTTATATCTGCTGCTCCACGCCATTCACCACACGGTAGGTCAGTTGGTGCTACCTATAGTCTGTTTTCCACTCCATCACCATCACTGTAGTTAGTTGGTGCTACCTAAGTTCTGTCCACGCCATCACCCCAACTGTAGTTTTGTTGGTGGGCTTACTCTATAGTCGGTTCCACTCCATCACCACACGTTAGTCCAGTTGGTGCTACCTATAGTCTGGTTCCACTCCATCACCACCGGTAGGTCATTGGTGCTACCTATATGCCCTGTGCCACTCCAGTCACCAAACTGTAAGTCAGTTGGTGCTACACTCAGTTTGTTCTCACCCCTCCACCCCCACTTCACACTGATAGTTTAGTTGGTGATACCGTATACCGCCTCCCCTCGTTACGCATCCCTGCAGACAACACACACTGTATGTCAAGTGTGGGGCTATCCTAGTGTCTGTTTGCCACTCCTACAACCACCACGATCGTGAGTCTAGTATGGTGCTGCTACTGGTATAGTCACTGTTCCACTCCAGCATTATTCCACCACCACTGTAGTCAGTTTGGTGCTACATAGTCTTTTTCCACTCACATGCACCACATACCACTGTAGCGAACTACAAGTTTACGTCTGTGGCTTAACCATCTGGAGTTTGCCTGAGGGATTGATGGGATGATAATGTTTTGACTTTGAGTTCATCTCTCCCATGTTGAGTACCCCGATGTAGTTTTGCCGTATTATCGTATATTCTCATTGACATTGTGTCAGAACGCCTCAGCACTATTTTGATACGCTTCCTTAATGCACAATTGACAGTTGGACCTTGGCATCCTCCTCCTTGATAAGGGGGGTGCACCGTTTTTTGTTGTATCTCTCTCTCATTTTCTCTCTTTCCCTGAATTTTATCCCTTCGGGTCCCCATTTCCTTCCAACACTGTTTTTTATAGAGGTTTATCACGTCCCAGGTGTTCGATTTCATGTGCTGGCGAGCGATACCGATCCAGCATTGGTTGGGCCGAAGTTTGTCTTCGCCGCAAGACATTTTCGATCAAAAAATTTCAAATTTTACCTGAATGTCAACAACAAAAATTATATAGAGTCGGCTCGCTAACCCGCTCGCCAGGAAACTATTGACACCTTGGTCAGGGGGTACCCGTCTTTGAAACAGTTGGCTGAATGGGGCCGAATGAGATACAAGCCCAAAGAGATAGGGAGAGGGGGGAGGAAAGAATAGGGGGATTTTGGGCGAAAAAGAGAAACAAAGCGAGGTGGGCTCCCTTAATGAGAACAGATACAATCATTTAAGTCTTTCATCATATGGTGTATTTGTCAATGATGGTATAATCTTCGTCGCTCTCACTGCACTGACTGGAGTCTTAATGTTCCCTTCATAATTATGTATCATCCTTATAGTCGACTTAGTCATTATTATTATGCGTATGTAATTATAACCAATCATTAATATCACCATAACGGGTCATTCATCCTACCAGTAATTCTGTAACTAAGCAATTAAGTCAATATTATGCCTAGTGAAAACAATACACAAATATTATATACACTCATAACGTAGTGATCCTCCCACTAAAGCCGGTATCACACGAGCGCTTTTTCACTCAACATTTTTATCCTCAACACTGATCTCGCAGCTTATGAGGTCAACATTTACTATATTTCGGTTACCTAAGTTCATCTACCAACAGTCTAGCTTCCGATACCCGTGCAAAATAGTCCCGAAATGTTGCCAGAAAAATGTTGATCATCGAATGTGAACTATAAAAACTCTCGTGTGATACCGGCTTAATGACTATACACATAATATTTCTATTCACTTCCCCCTTCATTAACCCGTCTCTTTACAACAGAAAACACGTCAGAGCTTCAATGGGTTAATGACTATACACATAATATTTCTATTCACTTACCCCCTCATTAACCCGTCTCTTTACAACAGAAAACAGGCGTATACAATAATGGTTTAAGGGGAGACGGTCGTTTTTCTGGTCCCCTTTCTCCCTCGTGTTTAGTCCCGTTATTTGTTTTAAATTTTTAGACGTTCGGCCTATTTGTTTGGTGATTTTAAGACCTTTAGTCCCATTTTGTTATACATTTTAAGACCTATCGTACCATTTAGGTGTCCATTTTTTCCTGGCGAGCGATAGCGAGCCTGTAATTGTAAGAGGCACCGGCCCTCGGCTGGGACATTTTCTACCGAAAAATGTACAAATTAATCTTGAGGGGGGTCTAGGGGATGTGTTTCCAAGTTTGAGGGATGTCTAGCGAGGAAACTAAGAATTTATGAATGAATGAATTTATAGGCCAAACAAGCAATCAGTGTCCCCTTAACCCGTTCAGTACCGGTGACGTCGTTTTCATTATATATACATATAATATAACCGAACTAACATAAAGGCCATTGTTGTGGCTGACTGGGTGACGGCCCATTAGTTTATTGTTACACGGGTTAATGGTAATTGGAGTTCCATTAATGACTGGTTCCACGCTGGCTGGTAATTGAAGGGTCCTCTTACCTCTCTCTCTTTCTCTGTATGATGGGTACTGGGATGACGGTTGTACGGTCGCACTAATAAGTCATGTCCCAGCTGTCATTACGTTTGGCTCACTCTGTACTGTATTAATGTCCGTCAGATGTTGAATAGGGTGGGTTGTTAAGTCAGTAAAAATAGGTTAGCCTAAACAGAAATCGGATGCGGAAATACCTTGAGCCGACCAGGCCAAGGGGGACATCTCTATTGGTCTAACTGGTATAGTGTCTGCCTCACAACCCAAGGGTTGAGAGTTCAAGCCCCAACAAGGGCTTGATATTTTCGGGAGGCTATTCCCGCATCTAACGAAGTTTAGGTGTGCTGGTAAAATTGTTCAGATGGTTAAGAGTAAGATCGGAGCTCCATAAATCCTCTGTCGGGTATGGTGTAAAACCTATTCCTACATGGTAAGCGTAGGTATATGTTTGTATATTTCACTCGATATGAAGAAATGAAGCTTAGTGCTGATACCAATTATTGATCAAAACATACTTGATGCCCAGACATCACTTATTGGCGGGACTATATGTCATATTAATTGGTTGTACGGGCTGGTGTATATGTATGAAATGTTAAATGATCGTTAGACATAATGAGCATAAGGGCCAAAAGTCCGAATTCCGGGTGTGGTGTCCCGAGTTCGAATCCCGGGAGGACCATATGCTTTCATTAGTTTATTCAAGTGCATTGGGGTTTGTAATTGATGATTAATGTTAAGAACGGGGTGTTACTTCAATGTTATTATTGGTGTATTTGTTGATAATTGGATGTATGAACAATTATTTAATGACTTGGTGGGGCAACACTATGGTGGTGTGTAGCTGAACTCACCTTCCGATTTCACTCTTTGGGATTATCTCTAATATGTTGCTCCAAGTCTCAGCTTATTCCATGCCAAGCAGTGCTCAACATTATCGCTCAACTTTCCTAGGACATGATTCTCATCGCTTTTCCCTAGATGTCCTTCACTCGAGATTGTCACACACCAAAACTACCAAATGAGAAAGGTCAACTTCCAGGAAAACGACCCTAAACATGTCTCTGTGGTCCAGGGGTTTAAAACCCTTCCTCATCCGTGCTGTCTGACTTAAGTTACCCGGGAGCCTGCGGGGAGGACTCTTAAAAAAAAAAATAAAAACAAAAAAAACAATAAAAAAATAAAAAAAACAGAGGTTCCCCTGCGCACTGCGGGGAGACCTCTTAAGAGTCAGAGAAACAAAAAAATAAACTTTTGAAAGAGATTTTTTTTTTTTTTTTTTTTTTTTGACACACACTTGGCCCCTGTCCAATGCAAAATCTCAGTCCTTACTACCTGCCGTCCCTCCTTCCCCACTTTCCCTCCTCTCCTGCAGTTATCCACCTATTTTCATGTTTATTCCCTTATTCTGATGTATATTTTTTTCGTGCTAAAACATTAGAAATCCGATTGGATGTGTGGGCATCACTGATAGCAAGCCGAGTGCAAGAGAGAGAGAGAGAGTATCGATCGAGACTGGTCGTTCCTCAGTGGCCTTGGGGGAAATTGGCGGGAAATCAGGATTGGCCCACCCATACATTATAAAAACTCGCGGGCTATGATCTCCCCGAGTTTGGACCATCCAAACCGCTGTTTTCACGCGTTTTATAAATTGTTGTTTCAGGTTACTAACCTTTATAATCCCCCATCATTAGGCGCATATGGATGTGTATTCATGCTATATAATGGCACAATGATATGTAGTGACGGAAACACCCTCACATACTTAAGCACAGGGGAGCGTTTCCAATTACCCCCATGCGCACTTCAGAGGTTAAGGACGGAGGCTGTTACAGGGCGAATTTGGCTGAAAACAAAACATCCGTTAACCTAAGGCTAATCTAGCTTAATATACTACCTACTTTAAATCAAAACATATGTCACAATGGGTGCCTTATACCTGTTGCCTGCGTATCATGGGGCGTTGATTTGAGCTTTCTAGCTGCAAAGGGTTCTTTCCGGAGTGATGCGATGGAAGTTGGACGTAACTTTTTGCCGCCTATTTACCTCGCCGGCAGTTCCGAACACTTCAACCGCGGCCCAGGCTATCGCCGAACGTTTTTTGACTCGTCCGCTCTTCCTTTGAATTATGGCTGAAAGCAATTTTTTAGTCTCACTGTTTTATTGTATATTATGCCATATATTATTGTTATTATGTTATTTCCCACCCAAATAAAGGATGCTTTCTGAAGTAATTGGAGTCTCTGTCAATTATACTTAGTTTTCTTGTTATTATTATAGTAGTTTATGATTATTTATACTGGCCCCCCTACATTGGGGGTTTTAAAATTTTTTTTGGGATAGTGGTCATTTTCACTTATTATTGTTAGGAATATATATTTCGTGTCACTTTCACTTGTTCCTATTGTTCTGAAGGCACTTCTTATTACTTATGTGTGTCTGGTTTCACTTAGACTTTGTTTTATAGTCATTATTATAGTAGTTATGATTATTTATACTGGACTATGGTAATTGATAGTGTCATTTCACTTATTTATTGTTAGGAATATATATTTTAGTGTCACTTTCACTTGTTCATATTGTTCTGAAGGCACTTATTATTACTTATGTGTGTCTCTTTCACTTATACTTAGTTTTATTATTAGTATAGTGTCAATTTCACTGGACTATGGTAATTGATAGTGTCATTTTCACTTATTTATTGTTAGGAATATATATTTTAGTGTCACTTTCACTTGTTCATATTGTTCTGAAGGCACTTATTATTACTTGTGTGTCTCTTTCACTTATACTTAGTTATATTATTATTATTATTATTGAGTGTCACTATCACTTCAATAGTTTGTCATAGTGTGGAAATCATTGAAGCAGGTGCCAGCACACAGTCCCACCTGACACTCGAGGCATTTCCAAGTGCTTTTTGTGGGTTTGCAGGGTCGTCAAGTGGTGCGGCTGCACACATAGCACCTCTTCTGCATTCTTATTCTGCTACTAGGACCCTGGAAAAGAAGGGCGACGAGCTGGTGCTTTCTGAAGAACTCGGCACACCCTGTTCTGTCCAGCATGCCTGGTCATTGTAGTGGCCTCCCTGGTGTACCCGCATGTTTACCCAGGACCTCAAGTATCATCTGCTTTTGGAAGGTCCGCAGGCTCTTGTACTTCATGACTGGAGTCCTCAAACGGTAGATGTTGTACGCGTTGAGGACAGACATATCTACTGTATACAGGACAAACTTCTTGTACCACCTGCAAGATGTTCGCAGGCAGTCTATGAAGCCCATCTGCATGTCGGACTTGTCGACGAGGCGCATGTTGACATTATAGTACAGGACAGCAGCAGGTTTCGTGATAGGGTTCTTCGTCCTTCGGTCCACCTTCCCTGTGGCGACCATCTCTGCTTTGTGGCATGTGGTGAGGAGGTTGACCTTGCGCTGGTCATGCCAGTGGATGGAGAGGATGGGGCCACTCTTCTTATGGAAGATGTCCGTCTTCTTAGTCTTGGTTGGGTAGGCTGGCATGCCCTTCCTCTTCCCCTTCACTGTGCCGACAGTTCTGGTCTTGCGGTCATGGAGGTACTTGGCGAGGATAGGCGACGTGTAATAATTGTCGGTATAGAGGATGTGGTTGTCATGGAAGTACCTCTCCATCATCCTCTTTACCACAGCGCCGCCAAAACCAATAAGGGGGTCAATCTGCACTTCACCACCCTTGCCGCTGTAGTCTATAAAGTCGAGCACATATCCCGTCTTGCAGTCGCAGAGGACGAAGAGCTTGATGCCGAAGCGGTGTCTCTTGGACGGGATATACTGTCGGAAGTGCAGCCTACCACGAAACAGGACCAGAGACTCGTCGATGCACAGCTTCTGAAAAGGAATCAGGTAGGTGGAAAACCGATGACGTATCATGTCATACAGTTGCCTGATCTTCCAGAGTGTGTCGGGCTCGTGGACATGCATGTTATTTGTCAGGTGGAAATATGAGGATGTCGAAGTACCTATCCCTTGACATGTATTTGCCAAATGCTGGAGTCGTTGTGAGGTCGCCAGTTATCCAGTAGTCGGCCAGAACGTGCTTCTTTATGTGTGTCATCAGCATTGTGAGTGCCAAGAACACATATAATTCTGCCACAGTGAGAGCTCTCCATGCCACCATCTTGGCACTGGTCTTCCTCCCAAGAAAGTTTGAACAGATATCCTGGTGGTTATTTGTCTCTTTGACAAGGTATTCCATGACTTCATTGTCGTAGAAGCCACAGAAAAGTTCACTGGGGGTGGCATTTGGGCCACAGGGATATGCTGGTGACACCCCAGAACCCTGTTGTACCTCGTCAAAGGCATGACAATCTGGCTCAAAATCCGCCCCATCTGTCCACACAAACATGTCAGCTGCTCGAGGACGTGCAGCTGCAGCAGGCACACGCCCTGGACGCCCTGGCACACGCCCTTGGCCATGCTGACGCCCAGGCGGATGCCCTGCACACCCACGCCCACGCCCAGGCCCAGGGGCAGCGGCGTCGGCATGCTGACCACGTCCATGACCTCGCCCTTTTACTCTTCTTGTCGGGACTTCCTCTTCCTCTTCCTCTTCCTCTTCCTCTTCCTCTGGCGACGTCAGGTCATCTGGGGCAATGTTGGGGTCGTCAGCATCCTTTTCAGGAGACAACTCTGGTGAAGAATAGACCGGGCGTCGGCGGCGTGGGGCTGCGGGAGTTTGAGCAATGGGAGCCTCAGCCTCGGGAGTTGGGCTCCTTTTGCGGCTAGCCGTGGACTTTTCCGCAGAAAATAATTACCTACGATGCGGGGTCTGTGGTGGCACACTGTGGGAGGCCAATGACGCACTTGTAGAGGCCCTTTGGTCATCCTGAGGGACAGATGAAGCCGAGGGCTGTGGGTGGCCCTCCCGGCGTCCCGGGTCAAGGCGTCGGGACAAAGGAATGCGGCTGATTGCTAGGCCTGGGTCGGCGTCACTATCACTATCTACGCCTTCCCTCACTTGTTCTGCTTCCCTGCGTGCTTTCTTGGCTGCACTTTTCACTAAAGACTGTTTATAGAAGTATTTACCCCCTTTCAAGGGCGTACGGGCAGGCAAAGGGGAAGGTCCTGGCGTAGGGCTAGGGCTAGGCCTACCCTGACCTACGAAACTAGGCGAAGGGGTTGGCTCTAGCACACTTGGTACTTCAATAGCACCTTCCTCCACCACTTCCACATCAGGATCATCACTACTATCACCCCTCTCAAATAAATCCACATTGTCATCATCACCAAATCCCACAAAATCGTCAACTTCGCTTCCACTTCTACTCTGAATATAGAGGTTTTTGTCCACAGAGCTTTCACCACTGCTCAAATCCGGGTTGAAAAGTTCACGGTGTATTGCACTCTCACTTAGCAAACGTTTCAATTTCCTTAGTTTCTTTTTCTTCTCGGTTGGCAGAGGCGTAGATGTTGCAAGCGGGTTAGCACTGGGACGCGCGGGAGATTGCTCAGTATCGGACGCGTCGGAATTCATTTTTTTGCTGTAGCTCGCAATGGCGGCAACGTAGGAACTGATAAGAGTGGTAGTTGAGGCTTGGTGGTGCTACGATCGCCCACGCCAAGTAAAATTTGCCCGCGCTAAATTTAAAGCGCGCTTTAAAGCACATACCTTAGGTAAGGACGCCCGGGTAGCGGCCCTTCTGCCGAGCTGTCCTTACCTAAGGCAGCCCGGGTAGGAAGGGTTAAGGGCACTGTTTTTCAAGCTGACCGCAAGGGGCCGAGGCGAGGGTTCGAGCCACCAACAGAATCCTAAGGGTTGTTTCGGCCATAGCGACGGAGGGAATTGTATCGTAGTTCCTTTAATATGAAGTCCATATCTGTGCTATCACATATATTATGGTGCCTTTACATCAGTACAATATAAGCAAACCCCTTGCCTGACAAATTAGCAGTGTAATAACACGGTCATGAGTCCTGAGAGTCTGCATTCCCTTTCCAGAAAAGGGTGACTTATGGCATGATCTGGCGAGTTGGGATCTGCCATATCCTAATGCTTTATGTCTTTCTTTCTTCACTGTTGCAGTTAAACACGCGAGAACGGCATCGGTCTCGTGTCCTATAGATTGTATCGCTTATTTTAAATACAGGAGAGTTATTGGTTCATCTGTCAACATTGGGAGGAGAGGCAATATAGCCTCGGAGCTTGTGGGAGAGTAACAGCTGATGTCGTGTGGCTTGAATCATGATCGTTACTTATACTGAACCTGTTAATTTCGAGGCTAATGACTTCTTTGCCTAAAATTCATGTCTATATAGTAGGATTAAAAGGGTTAATTATTTTGTCTAAGGTTCAGTTTCATATAATATCATAAGTATGAGGGTTAATTAGATTATCAGTTTGTTTTCCTACAACAAACAACATTAACCCAATGAATGCGTTACACATGTTTTTGAAAGATCCGCCATCGAGGGACCTTCAAAGGCCAATTCAGATGAAATATGTTATATTAAGTATATAAAGCAATATTACTGCTCTATATGAGCATATAAAGCAATATTACTGCTCTATATATGTACATTTTACTTGTATAATGAACATGTGAACATTGAAGAACCAGAATATAGGTGTAAAGAGTAAATATCCAGTGAAAAACATTATTGTGACGAATACATATGAGGCAGAGCGATATAGGTCACATAGGTCTACTCTCTGTGGAGGCTTGATCCACACTGATGGCTCCAGTGGATGTCCGCGCATGTAGCAGGGAGGATTTATAGTGAGTGGGGGAGGGAAAAAGTAGAATAAAGGAGGAAGGGGGAAGAAAAGGGTGGGAGGAGAGGGAGGGGAGACACATGTAAAGGGAAGAGAAGAGGTGGTGGTAAGGAGACATGCCACCTAATCACATATTGCTTCCATTTCACCAGCACTGGGGTTTATTTGTTTATTTTATTTGTTTTGTTAAGTAACATTTTCCGGAAGGAACGTCGCATTCGCCCAGTAAAACATTCCGAAAGTAACATCCCAGCTAAGAGGTTAATGCCATAAAAAACATTGGCTGTCACATCATGATATAATCTATTCGCTGTAAGTAGGCAAGAAATCATTACCTCTATCCTCTGTAACTCAAAAAGGGCTAGAACAAATGGGCTGTAAATTTCCATATCTATTCCTTGACTGACTCTTCACAAATGGTAGACATATTAGTTCGATTACTCTAGTCGTTTTTGAGTTACAGAGGTTAGAGGTCATTATTTCTCGCCTACTTACAGCGAATAGACCCCCTGGGGGTTAGGGAATAGAATATGCCCCACGTGCCTTCTGCGTGTCGTAAGAGGCGACTAAAGAGTTTGGGTCGGTGGGCTTGCGACCCCCACCCGGAAAAATATCTAAGCAAAGAAAAACGAACGAACAGCCTCAGATGAGGACGGAACCAACGTTGACGAACCACGACCGACTAAGGACATGCCTTCGTACATTCTGAGAATGGCTACGAGGAATGTTAGTGGCATGAATGATGGCACAAAAGAGAGAGAGGTTGTGGAAGTGTTAGTGAATGCCAGGCTGGATGTATGTGGAATGACAGAGACCAAATGGAAAGGTTCAGATGTGAGAGAGTGGGAGTGTGGAATGGGTGTGTGTGCTGGAGTGAGTGAAGGAACAGCGAGAGAAGGTGCATGTTTGTTTGTAAGTAGCAAATGGAAGGAATGTGTAAGAGAGTATGGGTCTGTGGGTTCAAGGATTGTGTGGGTGAGAATGAAAGTAGGAATACAAACGTGGGTGATTGTATGCGTGTATGCCCCGACAGAGGATATACTTGAAAGAAAGAAAGAGGAGTTCTGGATGAATGTGGAGGCGTGCCTGGAGAAGTTTGACAAGAACGAAAGAATATTTCTGATTGGGGATATGAATGGTAAGGTGGGTGCTAGGAAAGTTGAGGGAGTGGTGGGAGGGTGGGGGGTACCATCAGAGGTGAATGGGAATGGTAGTGCACTTGTGGACGTATGTGTGGGGAGGAGGCTGTGGATAGCCAACACCTTCTTCCGACACAGAATGATCCACAGGTACACGTGGAAACGGATGTTGACGATGAAGGATAAGCGAGTGGCGGAACGAAAGTCATTGATTGATTATGTATGTGTGGATGAATGAATGAAGAAATCTGTGATGGATGCTAGGGTGTATAGGGGTATTGGAGGGGGTCTGTCTGATCATTATGTAGTGGTAGCTAAGGTTAGGATACAAAAGAAGTGGGTGAGGAGAGCGGGAGGGAGGCGAGAGGAGGGTGGAATGGTGAGGAGGGTGGAGAGGTTGCAGGAGGAGGAAGTCAGGGAGGAGTACAGGAGAGCAGTGGAAAGACGACTAGGTGGGTTCGACCTGGAAGTTATGGAGGAAGTGGAGGATATGAGCAAGGTGTTTAAGGATGAGATCTGTGCAGCATGTGAGGAGGTGTGTGGAGTGAGGAGAAGAGGGAGGGGAGTGAAAGGTACAGCATGGTGGACAGAAGAGGTAAGAATAGCTGTGGAAGAAAAGAAGAAAGCATATAGAGAGTGGTTGGGTAGTAGAGGGAATGAAGATTCCGAGAGACAGAAACGAGTGAGGTACGTGGAGAGTAAGAGGGTGGTGAAGAGAGTAGTGAAGGAAAGTAAGAGAAGAGTAGATGAGGAATTTGGAAGGAATTTGAGTGTAAAATGGAGGGAGAGTAAGAAACTGTTCTGGAAAGAAGTCAAGAAAGTTAGGGAAGGTAGCAAGGGAAACAGTAAGGGTGTGAAAGATAAGAATGGGAGAATGCTAGCCGAGAAGCAAGAGAGAGTCGAAAGATGGAGGGAGTACTTCAGTGAGTTGCTAAATGTAAGGAATGAAGAGCCAGCAAACATAGCTGGATATGGTATGGGAGAGAGAAGAAGAGAAGTAGTGGAGGAGGAGGTGGGGATCAGGAGGTCAGAAGTGTGGGAAGCCATTAAAAGAGTGAAGTTGGAGAAAGCACCAGGAACAGATGGAGTGTGTGAGGAAATGTTGAGGTATGGTGGTGAGATAGTGATAGAATGGGTATGGAAAATGTGCAAACTAGCATGGGAGAAGGGGAGTGCACTCGATGACTGGAAGACTGGCATAATAGTCCCCCTATATAAGGGCAAAGGGGAAAGAGGAGTGTGTGGTAACCACCGAGGAATATGTCTTCTAAGCGTAGTAGGGAAGGTATACAGTAGGGTAGTGATTGAGAGAGTGAGAGTGAGAACGGAGAAATGGATAGGCGACGAGCAGGGAGGTTTTAAGAAGGGAAGAGGATGTGTAGATCAGATTTTTACCCTGAATTGTGTTGTGGAGAAGTATCTGGAAAAGAAACAAAAGGTGTATGTTGCCTTTATGGACTTGGAGAAGGCCTATGACAGAGTGGATAGAGAAGGTTTGTGGAAAGTACTTAGAATATACGGAGTAGAGGGCAAGTTGCTGAAAGCAGTGAAGAGCATGTATGACGGTGCAAAGGCGGCAGTACGTGTGGAGAGTGAGCAGAGCGAGTTCTTTGACCTGAATGTTGGTTTGAAACAGGGGTGTGTGATGTCCCCGTGGTTGTTTACTGTATATATGGATGGAGTCATGAAAGAAATACTATCAAGAGCAGTGGATGTTGGTGTATCGCTGAAAAAGGGAGGGAATTGAGTGGAAGCTACCTATACTGCTGTTTGCGGATGATACAGTTCTGATGAGTGATAATGAATGGGAGTTGCAGGGTCTGGTAAATGAATTTGGAACAGTGTGCGAAAAACGGAATTTGAAGGTAAATACGGGGTAGAGCAAGGTTATGGTCTTCGAAAGGTGTGAAGTCACAGAGTGTGAGGTGAAGCTGAACGGTCAGGCTATGGAGATCGTCAACTCTTTTAAGTATCTGGGCAGTGTGTTGAATAAAGATGGGACTATGGATGAAGAGGTGCGGGAGAGGGTACAACAGGGGAAGAGGGTTGTAGGAACGCTAAAAGCAGTAACAAGAAATAGGGTGGTCAGTATGGAAGTGAAGAAGTCCTTGCATGACAGTGTGGTAATCCCGACACTGACTTACGGAAGCGAAGCATGGACGTTGGTTGAGAGACTCAGACCAAGAGTGAGAGCAGTGGAAATGAATTACTTAAGGAGTGCGTGCGGAGTTACATGGAGGGATAGACAGACTAATGAGGAAGTAAGAAGGAGGTGTGGTGTGGAGGTAGATGTGCTGGAAAGTGTGAAAAGGAACAACTTGAGATGGTTCGGCCATATGGAACGTATGGAAAGCGAGAGAATTACTAAGAGGGTGTACGAGAGCGAGGTGGAGGGACAGAGGGGGAGAGGTAGACCGAATATGAGGTGGAAGGATGGAGTGAGGAACTACATGAACGAAGGCGGTGCTGGTTGGAGGGAGGGGCGTTGACTGACTGGGGACAGAGGTGCATGGGGGCGGTTCGTTCGTGGCCACCCCTTCGGGGATCACGGCGTCAGGCAATAGATAGATAGATAGATACTAATGAGCCTTTGTTAGGAAAATAGAGCATTTTGTGTACACATACAATTAACATACACAATATTCTTATTAATTTACATTGACAATAGTGCCCAATCCAGTGTAGATTGAAATAGGTATGGGAAACACAGGACGGGAGAGTTGAGATATTGACGGCACGGAGTCTGGGTAGAGAGTGACCAGGCATTACCACCGACTTTGGAATTTTTCCAATAGATCTATGGTTTCTCCATTTCCAACTGTACAAATGTCCTAGTCCAATGGCTATTAATGACGTCATCCATTGGGATGTCGCATGTCACAGCTAGCGAGATCGGCCATAATCCCCTTTTCTGAACAAAGGGAAAGACAACAGTCCATTAAAAATTAGTCTGGACCACATACAATCCATGAACCATAATCTCATCTTCAGCTTTCAGAAGTTCTCTAAGAATGCCACAGATACTAGGTGCATTTCTGCCTTTCAGTGTAGCCACAGCCTCCTTTACTTCGAAAGAGGGTGGGCCGTCAGTATATGTGGATCCGGAATCAGTGACTGGTACTTTAATGGATAAATCTGTCTACTGGGAGTATCAGCCATGTACAGTACAGCTGCTCAAACTAATCATCCCTGAATTATCAACATTCATTAACCACTACGGCAACTCTGCCCGCTACCATGTGAAGTTAGTTAACATGGGGTGCTGATCTAGAGAGTAGAACTTCTAGGGCTTGATAAACGGGCATACATTCATTTGCAGGATGTAGGCCGTCAATTCTTCAGCAATTCCATTACATAGAATTCATGATTTTTCTGCACGAAAATCCTTCCTCTACGGGACAGTGTCCTTTGCTGGATCTAATCTCCAGTTAGTTTGACAGCACGACTCTCTTCTATAACGTCTAGAGTCTTAACAGAAATAAAGCCTTTTCTTGACCTCAAATTTATTGCAATCCACTCATGACCTACTGTAAGAACATCACACTTAATAAGTAATGTGTATATATATATAAACCCATCAATAACCATCACATCTTGCTACCTTTTATATTCCTCATCCTTGAACCTCTCGAGATAAAAACCTTGAGAGTAATATTTCTGAATATTACAGTATATAATATATGGTTTTGAGGTTTAACCCGACTTCACACATGGGCATGTATCCAGTACTAGGCACAGAGTCACATATCAAATTCAAAATATACTAAAAAATATATTGTTATTCGGTGAATGTCCTCCGTGATGATTAATAAATAAACACCGGGATTTATGTGCTGAAAATTGGATGTATGGACAGATTGTACAAATATCTGATGGGGGATCTCGATACGGGTTTGGATCCTCCGACTTCCCCCTGCCGGCCAAACCTTTGTACCGGCTATCCTTTAGTAAAGCGATTAGTGGAAGAAAAAGTGTACATAGTGCAGTACTGTATTAGCTTAACTTGGCAGCTGCAATAGGCCAGTTTCTGACAGGTCCACCAGTGAGACAGATTTTGCTTCACTTCGGCCAAAACAAATTATAATTATCATATTATAGCAATATTACTATGCCAAATGCATATATTGTACTTGGATAAAGAACATATTAAAATTGAAGGACCTGAAAATAGGTGTAAAGAAAAAATATTCAGTGAAAAAAATAGTGTATTGTGATGGGAGTGTATAGGCAGCAGAGTGACGTAGACCCTCCCTCTCTGGAGGCTTTCGCCACACTGACTCATTAGCGCGGATCTCTCGCACTGTATGAAGGAAGGGGAACTAGGGGAGGTGTAGAGGAGGGTGATTGAACTTATTTGAGGTGGGAGCTAGGAAGTATAGGGAGTGGCGAAGGGAACAATTAGAATAAAGAAGGAGGGGGTAAGTTGAAGGATAAAGAGGAAGAGGAGAGGGAGGGATGAGTCATACATAGGTGGAATAGAGGAGGTGGTGGTAAGGAGACATGCCACCCAATTAATGGGAGGCAGACCATTTTTCCGGACCTCCTTCTCCCTCATGTTTAGCCCCATTACTTTTGAGACTTTAAGACGTTCGGCCCATTAGTTTGGCGATTTTAACACCTTTCGCCCCATTTCTTTGTAATTTTTATGACCTTTTGTGCCATTTAGTTGTCAAATTTTTCCTGGCGACCGATAGCGAGCCTGAAATTTTAAGAGGAACCGGCCTTCGGCCGGGACATTTTTCTATCGAAAAATGTACAAATTTATCTTAAAAGGGGGTCTAGGGTTTTTTGTTTTAAGCTTGATGGAGGTCTAGTGAGGAAGCTAAGAAATAAAGGAATAAATAACCAAACAAACGGCCCATCTCCCCTTAAATCATATATTGCATCCATTTCCCCGGCACTGGTGCAGTTTTGACTTTGTGTCAGATTCCGGAAGAAACGTTGCATTCGCTCAGTTCCGAAAGGATCCTTGCAGTTCTCGGGTTAAGGAGTAGTGAAGAAAAGGATAGTCAAAGAAGTTAGCTTAAGGGGAGGAAGACCACTTTTCTGGACCCCCTTCTCCCTAATGTTTAGCCCAAGTAGTTTCGAGATTTTAAGATGTTGGTTCGATTAGTTTGGGGATTTTATGACCTTTCACCCCATTTCTTTGTCAATATTAGGACCCTTCGTGCCATTTAGGTGTCGATATTGTCCAGGCGAGCGATACCGAGCCTGTAATTTTAGGATGAATCGGCCTTTGGCCGGGACATTTTTCTACCGAAAAATGTACAAATTTATCTTCAAGGGGGGTCTAGGGAGTGTTTTTCTAAGCTTGATGGAAGTCTAGGGAGGAAACTAAAACAAAATATTAATAAATTATTTAATAGACCAAACGAACATTCAGTGTCCCCTTATAATATAGGCTATAGTGGATAGCCTACCTACTAACAAAAACAAGTCCTACCTTCATAACTTCAAGCTAATTTTCCTCTTTTGTTTTAACAAAAACAAATAAGTGCCCCATCTTCTTAAGGGGTCCCACCTCGCTTTTTTTCTCTTTGTCTCCTCTCTCTTTGACTTGTATCCATTCGGCCCCATTCAGCCAACTTTTTAAAGACGTTTAACCCCATCCAGGTGTCAAAATTGTCCTAGCAAGCGGTAGCGAGAAGCATATATATTTTTTGTTTTGACAGCAAGCTAAATTTGTACATATTTCTATAGAAAAATGTCTCTGCCGGAAGCCGGATTTCTCCATACAATGCTTGCTCGCTATCGCTCGCCAGGAAGAAATAGACACCTGGATGGGGATAAACGTCTTAAAACAGTTGGCTGAATGGGGCCGAATGGATAATGGCCAGGGAAAGAGAGAAAAGGAGAGAAATACAAAAAAAAACGGTTACCCCCCATAATTTCAAACTCATTTATCTCTGTTGATTCACACAAATACTCCTGAACCAAGGTGAACAAAACTTGAAAATATAGGATTTTTGTGTTTCTGCACAGGATATGCTTTCATTTACAACTAGAGATAAATCATTGTGACTGTAGCTACCAGAAATGTTCACTGCATCTCATTATGAATGCAAATTCCGGGAACAAAAATACAGGACATTTTCATTATCATAAAGCAACAATGAAATAGTCGTGAGCAGGTCATAGATGTGTGTGAGATTTGTATGTTTTGTATTGTTTTGTTTTTCTGATGTGTTATGATGTCCCTGTTCGGGCTCTGTCTCGAGTCTGGCCGGCCAACCCCATAAAAAAAAAAGGAAAATTGGGGAAGGTGCCGGAGTATTTACATACATAGGTCATATAATGTAGGGGCTTTCCCACTTTCAAGAATTGGAAGCCAACATGAAATGATCTGGTGATTGTGGTCTCTTCTTGGTCTATTCGGGTATACCACTCAAGAATATTCTTGGAATTAATTGATAACATTTAGGCACAAAGGCCAAGCACTGTAACCTGTCGAGATCATTCAGCGCTACATCTAAAAATGTAAATATCATCACAGGAATTTCACAGGAATGTGGGAAGCCATGAAAAGAGTGAAGTTGGGGAAAGCATCAGAAACAGATGGAGTGTGTGGGGAAATGTTGAGATATGGTGGTGAGATAGTGATAGAATGGGTATGGAAAATGTGCAAACTAGCATGGAAGAAGGGGAGTGCACCCGATGACTGGAAGACTGGCATAATAGTCCCCCTATATAAGGGCGAAGGGGAAAGAGGTGTGTGTGGTAACCACCGAGGAATATGTCTTCTAAGCGTAGTAGGGAAGGTATACAGTAGGGTAGTGATTGAGAGAGTGAGAGTGAGAACGGAGAAATGGATAGGCGACGAGCAGGGAGGTTTTAGGAAGGGAAGAGGATGTGTAGATCAGATTTTTACCCTGAATTGTGTTGTGGAGAAATATCTGGAGAAGAAACAAAAGGTGTATGTTGCCTTTATGGACTTGGAGAAGGCCTATGACAGAGTGGATAGAGAAGGTTTGTGGAAAGTACTTAGAATATACGGAGTATAGGGCAAGTTGCTGAAAGCAGTGAAGAGCATATATGAGGGTGCAAAGGCGGCAGTACGTGTGGAGAGTGAGCAGAGCGAGTTCTTTGACCTGAATGTTGGTTTGAAACAGGGGTATGTGAGTTCCCCGTGGTTGTTTACTGTATATATGGATGGAGTCATGAAAGAAATACTATCAAGAGCAGTGGATGTTGGTGTATCGCTGAAAAGGGAGGGAATTGAGTGGAAGCTAACTATACTGCTGTTTGCGGATGATACAGTTCTGATGAGTGATAATGAATGGGAGTTGCAGGGTCTGGAAAATGAGTTTGGAACAGTGTGCGAAAAACGGAATTTGAAGGTAAATGCAGGGAAGAGCAAGGTTATGGTCTTCGAAAGGGGTGAAGTCACAGTGTGTGAGGTGAAGCTGAATGGTCAGGCTATAGATAAAGTTGAAAGGAAGGCCTTTCGTATCCTTAACTCCCGTCCACTCACCAACTCTCTGCAATCTCTCTCTCTCCGCCGCAATGTTAAGTATCTGGGCAGTGTGTTGAGTAAAGATGGGACTATGGATGAAGAAGTGCGGGAGAGGGCACAACAGGGGAAGAGGGTTGTAGGAACCCTAAAAGCAGTAACAAGAAATAGGGTGGTCAGAATGGAAGTGAAAAAGTCTTTGCATGACAGTGTGATAATCCCGACACTGACTTACGGAAGCGAAGCATGGACGTTGGTTGAGAAACTCAGACCAAGAGTGAGAGCAGTGGAAATTAATTACTTAAGGAGTGCGTGCGGAGTTACATGGAGGGATAGATAGACTAATGAGGAAGTAAGAAGGAGGTGTGGTGTGGAGGTAGATGTGCTGGATAGTGTGAAAAGGAACAACTTGAGATGGTTCGGCCATATGGAAAGCGAGAGAATGACTAAGAGGGTGTACGAGAGCGAGGTGGAGGGACAGAGAGGGAGAGGTAGACCGAATGAGAGGTGGAAGGATGGAGTGAAGAAGTACATGAACGAAAGCGGTGCTGGTTGGGGGGAGGGGCGTCGACTGACTGGGGACAGAGGTGCATGGGGGCAGTTCGTTCGTGGCCACCACTTCGGGGATCACGGCGTCAGGCAATAGATAGATAGGAATTTCAAAATATAAGAAATATTAAGATATCAAGTAGCGGTACATAAAACATATAAAATATCAATAGAGGAATATCAAAAGTAAAAAACCACGGGAGAATTAAATATCATATATCATATTCATGCAGTGCCGTAAAGTGTCATACAGTGTCATAGCAGGTCGTGGAGCAGCTCAAAATTATTGAACATGTTTAAACATTTCGAGCAATGGCTTTTGCTGTTTTCATTTTTTGTTGGATATGTTTCGTAAGGTAATTCTTAAGCTATTATTGACAGTAGTAGCATGGGTGGGGCTTTGATTTCCCGGGCGTTTCTGCACCCTCCTCAGCTCCCCGACATGGATTGGCTTCGGTCACCCAGGCTTTATTCTGGTCAGCAGGGAGGGTTCTGTGGGGGCGCTCGGTTATGGCCTTGACCTTGCTCGGGGCCTTGGGGCTGTTCGGCCAGGCAGCTTGGGGAACAACAACAGCAACAACTCAAAGAACTCAAAGAGTTAAGATAATGAATATTAATTCATAAATAAATCAAATAAATATAATAGTCATGTATGCGTGACTGAGATATCCTCGCCGGGTGGATAATTAATGTGACGTGAAAATACAGAGTTGGAAATAACTCAAACTGAACACTACGTGAATTTTAAGTCATGAAGCGTGATAATAATAATAGTCAATTAAAGAGACTGAATGGTAAAACACTCTGTGAACAACTTGTTTATAACTTACGTACCCTGCTGATGATATTTGCACAGAAACAAGATCTGAATAGGAGTTAACTTTAGTTTTACGTGTATAGGTGCATGTATAATTTCCTGAACAAATATCTATATTACTCCTCAAGAATATAGGAGCCTATACTCAAAGAATTATATATATTGTTACGTCCTGGGATATATAAACACTGGGCTCTTTCTATTGGACTAGGTATGCGGCAACAAGCAACAACGGAAAACGCTAGATCCATCCCTTATCTATAAACTCAGGCAACAAACCACCCTAAACCGTCAAGAGTCCTGCCTGGAAAACAAGGTATCCTATGACTCGGTTACAGGGTGCACGCACTATAGCCTGCTGATAGTCAAGCAGGCTATATAAAAGATCACACAATTAAGTTGACTTAAAGCTTCAAGGAAAAGATAGATAACAGAATTAAATTGCAGAAACAATTTAATAACAAACTAAAAGAAAGTACATTTAACGTTAAGTTAATTAATACAATTAATCACCCCTGCGTGAAAGAAGGTGAAAGCAAACAGTCCTCAAAACATCGTACAGGTAGACAAGATGCGGGTTTCTAAACTGCATGCGGCTACTGTAGGGTCTGATGCTTAGCAAAGAAAGTACGTTACGGATTTAGAGAACTCTTAACTCATAAGTAGGAATAAATACTAGTGATAGGCCTTACAGTGTATAATGGCATAGGTATAATTAAATAAAGGTAGCAACTCGCAACATAACCACATACAGGTGTGCTTCTCACTCTTAGTCAGGCAAGCCTGCTCGGACAGAGTCTCTAAGCCACACCCTGACTCACAATGCTCACAAAAACGGTAAACTGTGGCACAATAACAAGCATACAGAAATAATAAACCCCTAGCTGTTAATCTGCCAGGCGGCAGAGGTCTAGCCGGAAGGATATAGGCTTCGGATACCCGGGCTGAGCCACCTGCTCTAGCCTAGGGACGTTCCCAGGTCTGTGCGCCAAATTACTCTAATTGAAAGGGTGCTCTCTTGAGAGACTCAGATCGCAAGTATCTGACTCTCTCCTGGCGACCCTAAAACAAAAGCAAGATGTGCTAGCGCAGTGCTGAGTGGACTAGGCAAGGGCCCTTACACAACACAACACTAGACACACAGGGACACAGACAAGAAAATGCCCCCAGACTCCCACGGGTATCCTAGTAAAGTCGTGCGGGTCCACGGGACTCGCACCAGCAGACTTTACTTAAAGGATAGCAAAAAGCCTCCCCTCCGGTCTAGCCCCTGCTAACTTGACACAAGAACACACTAGCAAGCATGAAACCACCAAATATGAGACAACAAAAAAGCTTCCTAGGTCTCATTAACAATTAAATCTCTGCATAAGGCCCAAAATTCTATCTAGTTATCTGAGAGCTCGTCGTTAATACAATAATAGATATAAGGTCTATCAAGGGGATGGGATAATTAAATAGATTGGTGAAGTAGTGGAAGGTAGGTATACAAAGTAAGAGAGAAAGTTTCTAAGTGGGGTTGAGAGGGATAGATATCAAGGGGATCCGAAGGGTACGACAGTGATGTGAGCTCTGAGTCTTGAATCTGTCTGGACCCCACCCTAGGCATGCAAAATACATCCCATGCTTGGCAACACTCAACACAGTTGCCGGGTCAAAATCCTCTACCTTGTGCGTGAGTCGAAACTAAGCCTAACGTTGCAATCAAATGCATGTGGCAACATCAAGCTCGTCCCAAGCTAGACTCTCCGCGCGAAGCAACGTCCCCCAGACGGTCTCTCTCTCCCGCTCGTCTCCTCCCACTCTCACTAGACTTACATCTTATATATTATAATGAAACAATCAACTATCGAGAATAAAATATACTAAGATGCGTTGGTTAAGAATAAGGGCAGCTACAAGCTGTGAAACAACGTAAGAATATCCCAGACATTAGTTACATTGTCGTAGGATATATACTAAGGAAAAGCCGGCCGGCCGGCTGCCACCAGCCGGTTTCTAAACGGCTGGGCAGCCGACGCGCACGTGGCTACTATGCAGAAGCGTCACACCTCCCCCAAGATATAAGACCTTTGACTAAGTTCTTCATATCTAACAGAAAGCTTCTCATAGTACCACACACTGTTGCGACACAAGGCACTATATATAAACAAAATAAAGACTGTTGCGCTCCACCGAGCAAGTTCAACTAACTTAGCGACAGTAAGCGAAAACATTCAACTTAGATACTGCTACAACATCTTATACAAAATTCTACACGTTATAAAAATAAAGAGTTTTTATAAGGTTTTTGCTTTTTTAATTTGTTTTTTTTTCGGCTGAACTACAGTGACAGCCTATTTTCCTCCACACTCAACCCTCAATCCTGTGGCAGTCTAACCAACATCATCCACCCTTGATAGACAATCCGCTATCACGTTATCAGAACCGGCAATATGGCGTATGTCCAGATTATACTCCTGAAGCATGAGTGACCACCTGGTCAGCCTCATATTCCGGTTATGAAACTGATTCAAGAATTTCAGAGGGTGATGATCGGTATAAACCACTACGACTGGTCCGAAAGCAGGAACATATACATCGAAGTGCCTGAGCGCCAGCACTATCACCAGGAGTTCTTTTTCAATTACAGAGTAATTCCTTTGTGCACTATTGAATTTTTTACTGTAAAAACTCACTGGATGTTCGATACCTTCATCATCTGTCTGTAACAAGACAGCCCCAGCCTACGCCACTGGCATCAGTCACCAGCTGAAAAGGTCTGCTGAAGTCCAGGGCCCTGAGTATGGGGTGGGTACATAACAGGTGTTTCACCAAGGAAAACGCCTCTGCACACTCAGGAACCCACCGGAACTTCTTGTCCTTAGATAATAAGTCAGTTAAAGGTGCAAGTACAGTCGAATAGCCTTTGATGAAGCGACGATAATAGCCTATCATACCTAGAAACCGCATGATTTGTTTCTTAGTCGTAGGCTGGGGAAACTGATCGATGGCTTTGATCTTTGTCTGTGGAGGGCACACCTGACCCATCCCCACCTCGAACCCCAGGTACAAAACTGGGGCTTTGACAAAATCGCACTTACCCAGGTTTACCACCAAACCTGCTTCATTCAGTTTATTAAAAAGCTGTCCGATGTGAGCACAGTGACTGTTAAAATCCTCGTTGTATATTATGACATCATCTAGGTACACCGTACAGTTGGGAATGTCGGCTACAATGTCGTTCATTAATTTCTGAAACGTTGCAGGGGCATTTTTCAGCCCGTATGGCATAACATGGCAACGATATGTGGCACCGTCCACCACAAACCCACACACCTCTCGCGCTCGCTCAGACAAGGGCACTTGCCAATAACCCTTAACAAGGTCTATCTTAGTGAGGAACTTGGCTTTTCCTATCTTATCCACACTGTCGTCCACGCGAGGGAGAGGGTAGGCATTTGTGGGGGTTAAACCATTCAACCTGCGGAAATCTATACAAAACCGCACCTTGCCATCTGGTTTGGGCTGCAGTGTGACGGGGGAAGTCCACCTTACTGCACCCTCAGAAATCAGCCCACGTTTCAGCATATAATACAGCTCTTCCCTAAGTGCTGGTTATTTAATAGGGGGAACACGGTATGGCACTGATTAAAAGGACGGGTGGTCCCCAACATCGACATCGTGCACCGCTTGAGTAGTGAGGCCAGGATGCTCCGCGAAAACAGCTGGGTTTGAATCAAACAAGTGCTGCACAGCTACACGCTGTTGCTCAGGCAGGTGCAATATCAACTCGTGAGCCACTTGTCTAGAAATCCCCGCCCACTGATCCGCGGAAACATGACAATCCCAATTATCCTCCCCCGCAGCTTGACTGTCCCTTCCTCCTTATCCACCACGATCGCTGCAGATCAACACCGGGACAGTGAGAGGCTCGGAGGGGCGCCTCACATACTCTTTCATCAGATTTACATGGCAAAGTTGGTTCTTTTTCTTACGATCAGGAGTAGCTACTAAATAGTCGAGATCAGAAACCTTCCTTACAACCCGATACGGACCAGAATACTTGGCAGACAAGGGGTGTCCCACCAGAGGCAGTAGTATCAGTACCTCCTGATCTACTTCAAACTCCCTCAGCTTCACCTTCTGGTCGTATCTGTCCTTCATCTGAGCTTGTGAACTCTTAAGGTTCCGACCTGCTACCTCCAAGCTCTTTAGCATTCTCTCACGGCTTTCAACAACATACTTTAGAAGCGAGCATGGCTTTGTGACTCCCTCCCAGATCTCCTTGACTATGTGGAGGGGCCCCCTGACCCTGTGTCCAAAAACCAACTCGTTCGGGCTAAATCCCAAGCTCTCCCCAGGTACTTCTCTCGCAGCAAATAAAACGTATGGGAGACCTAGATCCCAGTCCTTCCCATTTTCCATGCAATAACACCGCAACATACTCTTGAGAGTCGAGTGCCACCTTTCCATAACTCCCTGACTCTCGGGATGGTAGGCAGATGACACCACAGACACTATCCCATGTTGCTGCATGGTCTGCTTAAACAGAGCAGAAGTAAAATTGGATCCCTGATCAGACTGGATCTCCTGAGGGTAGCCATAACGAGAGAAATAGACAAGTAGGTTTTTGACAACAGTCTTAGCCATCCCGTTGCGCATGGGGTAAGCATCTGGATACCGTGTTGCTACATCCATTACAGTTAGTAAACATTTATTGCCGGCACTAGTGGGGGCAATGGGCCAACCATATCGATAACTACTTTGCTAAAGGGCAGCCCAATGACAGGGAGGGGTTGTAACGGGGCTCTCGGGATGACCTGATTGGGTTTCCCTACAACTTGACAAGTGTGACACTGTGACACCCATGACACGACACTCGCATTTAACCCAGGCCACCAGAAAAGCTTGCTCAGAGCTGCCTCCGTCTTACGTGCCCCCAGGTGCCCTGCCAAAGGCACATCATGAGCTAATCTCAATAAGCTCTCACGGCACACCCTCGGTACTACTAACTGGTCCACTAATCCTGACCCGCCATCCCACTTTTTCTTGGGATCCTGATGTCTCCGATACAAGATCCCCTCGGACAAGAAAAAATCACCAGGCTGCGCATCCCCATCGCTCTCCAGTTCGACAGCACCATTACCACACGCCCTGACTTCAGGATCTTCCAGCTGCAAGGAACATATATCAGCAGGTGCAAGATTATCCAAGTTCATCTTAAATAATTTATTTCCACCTCCAATGTCCCGCTGAGCCATCCTTTCCTCACGCTGCGCATAACGATGCTGTCGCAGAGTCTCTTCCTGCCCTGCACCTGCACTAGCGGTGACAGGCTCCGGGGCCTCTCCAGACTCTAACATAGGTGCCAATAATGAGTCACCAAGAAACACTGCTGGCTCAAAACTCTCCAATTGACCAACACTTCCCGTTTTCTTGTGACCTTTCCTCCGCGGTTTGATAGACTGAGGTGGTGGCTGCAAGGCTCCGGATGTCTGAGAACGCGTCACAACACACGCCATGGTTTGTACGCTACACTTCTCAACCCATTCCTGTTCCTCCCTACTAACGTCGGCCGCCTTCTCGGCAACGACCAAGGGTGAAGCCTTAGAAGCAGGCACCGCAAAGTCGTTGCCGAGGAGGAGGTCGACGCCCCCAACAGGCAAGTTCTCTACAATTCCGACATCCAGCTCCTTCGCCACACCACCCACCTCCAGCTCGATCCGCACCAGCGGGTAGGACTTCGTAGCATTGATCCCCTGAACTACCACCACCCGAGCAGCGTTAATCGGCCTACCAGTAAAGTTTTTTAACAAGGTCTGAGAAGCCTCCGTATCACGCATTAGCTTAACTCCTCGCCCTTCGCCAGCCCACCTCACAAAACCATGCCCTCTATGACCCCCAAAGACGTCGCGGACAGGGTTCGAGCCTTCCGGACTCTTGAACACAGGCTGTGTCCCAACCTCTGACGAACTACCCTTGGCAAACTCAGAAGATATAGGCGACACCCCTATGCTGCGGACCAATGACACAACCTTGTTTGGTGGCTTGTTCGGACAAGCATTTGCAAAGTGACCCTCCTTGTGACATGCAAAGCACTCTTTACTCTTTGGTTTCCCTTGGGAGTGGGAGGTACCATTAGACTTCTTATACGGGACGGTATTTGGTTTATGTTCAGTTTTATTGTCAGTGCTAGATGGTTTTGTGTTTTTATGTGTATCAAAATTCTTGGGAGGGGGAGGGGTACGATCCTTTGCACCCGACTCACTCCTAGCTGCTGCTCCGCACCCTCGAATTAATGACAGTCGGCGGTCAGCCATTTCTGCTGCCTCCTGGAGAGTTCTAGGATTTATTTCCTATATATTTAATGTTAAGTCCCCGCCTGTGCACTTAAAGAACTGCTCCAAGAGAACCAGCTCACTCAACTCCTCAAAATTAGCTGCCCTCTCGGAACACAGCCAATGTCGTAGTGCATCAGACAAGTCCCGGGCGTGTTCTAGGAAGGTACTATCTTTACCCTTAGTAACACCCCGAAACTTCAAGCGGTAAGTTTCTGGTTGTAACTCATAGGCCCGTAGCACAGCCTTCTTTAGCTCATCATAAACTACACAGGACTCTAAAGGTAGTGCATCATACGCTTTTAGCCCCTTTCCTAGGAGTCTTGATGAAACTAATGCTGCCCACTTTTCCTGAGGCCACTGGTGTTCCTGACACTTCTTCTCAAATCGCATAAAAAACTCAGCCACACATAATTCATCGAACACAGGAACTAGTTTAAGCAGGTGCGACAATGATTGGTCCCGATGTCTGTTACCTCCCCCAATATTTCGCCCTGTTACCTCCACTCGAGATCTCTCCAGCTCCCTGTCAGCCCGATACCTAGTAGACTCTGCCTGCAGTTCAGCCTCTCGTATAGCAACCTCAGCCTGCACACTAGCCTGTCTCTCGGCAGCCTCAACCTTGGCCATCTCAAGCCGAAACAACAAATCTGGAGTCAACCCTTGAGGAGGGGAAGGTGCATTTAATGGGGAGGGTCCCTGTGATTGAATTCCACTCTGCCATTGACCATCAACTTGGGGGTATGTACTAAATTCAGGCACCCTGACGTTTGATATGGGGGTAGAGTGGAGGGGGGGCTGGGGACCGGGGCCCCCAGTCGCCTCTCCACCCAGGTCTCTCCCTTCTAAACCCAATATCAAAGTCCTCAGTTGATCTTTCCTCATGCCACTTAAACCCTGGTGACCCTGAAGACCTGCCACACACTTTAAGCCATACTTATTCAGCTTCAACACCCTGTCAGCGGTAAGGGGCACATCTAAAATTCTTCTAGCACCCTCCTCGCTATCGACTAGCCACTCCACAGGTCTTTCTCCCTCCGAGCCCGTATCGTGACCTGACCCATCACTGTGTTCTGATGTATTAGACATGCTTGTGTACTGCAGTAAATATCACGGTTATAGAATGTGCCTTATCTCCTATGCAAGTATGTATATACTAATGTTTTTCAAAGTCTTTAACACCTTACGAGCGGCCTAGGCGGTATATAATATGTAGCCACCAGCGGGGTATTTTTACCCAAAATAGGGCTGTTTACGTGATCATTTTCATGCCTAAATAAGACCCAGAGCGTAAAACAAGTATCTATCCCTGAAAGGGCATAAACAGAGCTTTCCAATGACACCATAACGATCCTTTTATGATGGCTAGTTTTCTTGCAACAACCGCGCAACGCGAGTGCAAAAAGCATGTAATTCGGCACTTTCCCCATACAATTCCGTATATAGCGAGTGAGAGAGGGAGGGAGGAGGTGGGATTCGTGTCAGTAGGTTCGCCACGGTGGTCTGGAGCAGTCATACGCTCGCTACTCTCCTGCCACCACTTGTCTCTCTCTCTCTCAGCAACATTACGTGCTGAAATTGCCACACGACCTATGTCGAGCGCCGCCAGATAGTCCAGATTTATTATACTCGACTTATGTTGCACGCCGATAGTTATGGGTTAATGTGTTATATTGGTTGCTCAAAAAAAAAAAAATGTATGTCCACTGTATTCCTCTAATCATAAGGAATCTCAAAACAAATGACCACTATATTCCTCTGTTCAGTAAATCCTATGCAAGGTCGCCATTTGTTACGTCCTGGGATATATAAACACTGGGCTCTTTCTATTGGACTAGGTATGCGGCAACAAGCAACAACGGAAAACGCTAGATCCAACCCTTATCTATAAACCCAGGCAACAAACCACCCTAAACCGTCAAGAGTCCTGCCTGGACAACAAGGTATCCTATGACTCGGTTACAGGGTGCACGCACTATAGCCTGCTGATAGTCAAGCAGGCTATATAAAAGATCACACAATTAAGTTGACTTAAGGCTTCAAGGAAAAGATAGATAACAGAATTAAATTGCAGAAACAATTTAATAACAAACTAAAAGAAAGTACATTTAACCTTACGTTAATACAACTAATCAACCCTGCGTGAAAGAAGGTGAAAGCAAACAGTCCTCAAAACATCGTACAGGTAGACAAGATGCGGGTTTCTAAACTGCATGCGGCTACTGTAGGATCTGATGCTTAGCAAAGAAAGTACGCTACAGATTTAGAGAACTCTTAACTCATAAGCAGGAATAAATACTAGTGATAGGCCATACAGTGTATAATGGCATAGGTATAATTAAATAAAGGTAGCAACTCGCAACATAACCACATACAGGTGTGCTTCTCACTCTTAGTCAGGCAAGCCTGCTCGGACAGAGTCTCTAAGCCACACCCTGACTCACAATGCTCACAAAAACGGTAAACTGTGGCACAATAACAAGCATACAGAAATAATAAACCCCTAGCTGTTAATCTGCCAGGCGGCAGAGGTCTAGCCGGAAGGATATAGGCTTCGGATACCCGGGCTGAGCCACCTGCTCTAGCCTAGGGACGTTCCCAGGTCTGTGCGCCAAATTACTCTAATTGAAAGGGTGCTCTCTTGAGAGACTCAGATCGCAAGTATCTGACTCTCTCCTGGCGACCCTAAAACAAAAGCAAGACGTGCTAGCGCAGTGCTGAGTGGACTAGGCAAGGGCCCTCACACAACACAACACTAGACACACAGGGACACACACAAGAAAATGCCCCCAGACTCCCACGGGTATCCTAGTAAAGCCGTGCGGGTCCACGGGACTCGCACCAGCAGACTTTACTTAAAGGATCGCAAAAAGCCTCCCCTCCGGTCTAGCCCCTGCTAACCTGACACAAGAACACACTAGCAAGCATGAAACCACCAAATATGAGACAACAAAAAGCTTCCTAGGTCTCATTAACAATTTAATCTCTGCATAAGGCCCAAAATCCTATCTAGTTATCTGATAGCTCGGCGTTAATACAATAATAGATATTATAAGGTCTATCAAGGGGATGGGATAATTAAATAGATTGGTGAAGTAGTGAAAGGAAGGTATACAAAGTAAGAGAGAAAGTTTCTAAGTGGGGTTGAGAGGGATAGATATCAAGGGGGTCCGAAGGGTACGACAGTGAGGTGAGCTCTGAGTCTTGAATCTGTCTGGACCCCACCCTAGGCATGCAAAATACATCCCATGCTTGGCAACACTCAACACAGTTGCCGGGTCAAAATCCTCTACCCCGTGCGTGAGTCGAAACTAAGCCTAACGTTGCAATCAAATGCATGTGGCAACATCAGGCTCGTCCCAAGCTAGACTCTCCGCGCGAAGCAACGTCCCCCAGCCGGTCTCTCTCTCCCGCTCGTCTCCTCCCACTCTCACTAGACTTACATCTTATATATTATAATGAAACAATCAACTATCGAGAATAAAATATACTAAGATGCGTTGGTTAAGAATAAGGGCAGCTACAAGCTGTGAAACAACATAAGAATATCCCAGACATTAGTTACATTGTCGTAGGATATATACTAAGGAAAAGCCGGCCGGCCGGCTGCCATCAGCCGGTTTCTAAACAGCTGGGCAGCCCTTGTCTATCGGGGCCCGACTTAAGTCCGTATCAAACAATTTGGACTATGTGGCGGGGCCCGACTTAAGTCTGTGTGCAATTTTGGCGCAATATTGGCTCTGAGAGAGAGACGAGCGACGGGAGGAGCCTGGGTTACCTCATGACCACCCGCCATGGCCGCCGAGGACCGACTGAGATGTACTCCACTTACATCCACCCTCACTCCTACGCTACATACGTAATTATATAAAGAAATTACCGTATTTTAGCGATTTTGCCCTTCGGTTGCACGATCGTTGCAAGACAACCAGTGATCGTAGAAGGATGGTTCGGGTGTCATTGGAAAGCTCAATTTACGCCCTTTCAGGGATACATACTTGTATTACGCTCTGGGTCTTGTTTATGCATGAAAAAGAGCACGGAAACAACCCCATTTATGATAAAACCCCCCCGCTGGGCGGCACAGTGAAATATACTCCACCACCCGCTCTTTGAGCGTTAAGCCGCTGATAGATGTGTGGTGTTCTCTCTAAATCGAGTTACGGATATCTAGGAGAAGAGAAGAATGGAAAATCTTTGGCTCTTACGTTAACATGAATCTTAACATATCTTATTAACCCTTATTGTAATCTTTAAAACTATTTACAAAACAATTGTTACTTAAAGGTTTGAGTAGGAAAGGTAGGAGCCCGTAGATAGTCTGGTGCGCATGTGGTAATAAGACCAGTTGTCCCTCCTGTTTTACCAAGGGGGTCACAGCGTCGGCACACCTTCCAGGTAGACAATGCTCACTTTCTTTCTCCTACGTCCTTTCTTCGGGGTCACAATTCTACACACTAATTTGCACTATTTGTTAATCCTCTTCAAGGAGCAAATGGTTAGCCTCGATAGATGTCTTAATTCCTAATTATGATTAGCAGTTAAGTAGGTTCGTCCGAAGAAGAATGACGTGACTGTTTAATCATAGGCTGTTTGTCAAGAGTTTAAGGGGAGAATGGTTACGGAAGTCTTTATCCGAACTGTTAGTTAGCAGTTAACACTCTCCATCTCATATGACGCGATCGCGTCATATGGAGGTTTGGCCAAAATACTCATATGACGCGATCGTGTCATATGAACTTATCTTAATATCTCTCTAATAAGTTATATGATGCTCTAGCGTCATATTGAGCTCAGTAAGTTAGGTAAGTTCTATAAAAATCTGTCGAATGGTGGCAACCCCAAGTTCCTCCGACTTCTAACGGTCCCTCAGTGAGATTTTGACAGTTGTGGGGATAGTACCGTGTCGTCCGCCTCCTCGTCAGTAAGTTAACTATTTATGTCTTGGGGGGTTAACCCCTTTAGACTCATATGATGCAGAGGTTACCAGATTAGCAATAAGAAATAGGGTTCTGTCACTTTTATAATTACCTCTCCAAAATTAGTTTTCTGCCCACAGCTAACTCAAAGACAACTGCAGACGTTGAAGTAACTAAACTAAACGTTTCTAAATACCCCTGATGGTAACAAAGGCTTTAAAGTATCCCTAATCGGCTCAAAATCGCGTCATATGTCGGAGAGGGTTAAGCAGGTTCGTCCGAAGAAGAATTACTCGACTGGTTAACTTCCAGTTTTTCCTAACTTTCCTCGGGTCCGGTGAGATCCTATTCACTTTTTGGTGAGGGTTAAGTGACTATCCTCTTGGGGCAGTAGGGACATTGTGTTGTGAGGTTTTCGATTTATTGTGAGTTCAGGAGTTGTACTAAAATTATGAGGGGTATTTCTCCGGGATGGCTTGGATGTTCTTCGTCTATTTATATGTAGTTTAGGCTTGGAGATAGTCTGAAAAAAGGATTTCGGACTGTGGGGTAAATAGAGAATGCTCCTATTGCATGGAGGTGACTTTGGAGGACAGGTGATAGGGAGTTTCTAATTGTTTGTTCACTTGGCTGCCATGGTTAAGTTCACTTTGGGCAGAAGATACAGGGAGATATTGAGGGGTTTGGTGGCGACTCTCATAAAAATGTCTTCAGAATAGAGAAGGTCTGGTTCAGGGTAGGGTATGTCCTGGTGGGGGGGTATGGAAAGGGGGAGTGACGCATTTTCTATCACATAAAGGGGTTTTGACGCGTTTTCTCTCACGTGACCTTGTTCAAGCGGTGTCTGTGATGGAGGGGGTTTTGTGGTTTTCGGTCTGCTTGATATGCTGGCAATACAGCACTGGTTAATTTGGTTGTTATTTGAATACGGGAGCAGGTGTGTGTCTTTTGTTGGCTGGTACCCGTCATTTCAATTACCATATAATATTGTTACAGCACATTATTGCAGCACAGTACAGCACATTATTGCAGCACATTACTACATACATCCTCCCTTCCAAAATACACAGACACAACAACAACACCCACCAGAAAGAGGTAGCCAATATGGAGACTATTATGACTAACGGTGGATAAATCCCTCCCGAACCGTTTTCTTTTTGTGCTGCCAACAGGGCTTGGGGAAAAAAGTTTGGCTAATAGGAGTCCGTTTGTGTAGATTAGAGAGAAAGAGAGAGAGAGAGAGAGAGAGAGAGAGAAAGAGATAGGAGATTTACATAGTTACACTGACCACACAGACCATACGATCCCAGCGAGGTGGCCAGGACTTACATTAATTCTAGTAGAGATAGCTAACCCAAGAGTAAGGGACAGTAGAAGGAAAGGATAGCAAAGGAGAGATACGTAGATTTAGTTGTATAGAAGCTTTCATAACACAAGCATTGTAATATACATTGACTAATTAATTTAACAATACTGTAGAATAGATATGTTTCCTATATTTCAACTCTTCAGACATAATAGCATTAACTACCTTGTTTATTCGACATTTGATGGCAACAAAGTATGGCGGACAGTCGACAGATGGCGTTAGTTGGCCCAGGTCAGGTCAGGTGAAGGTATTGAGGGATAAGCCTTTACAACGGTACCTCGTATCTACATTCTACTTTTCCTATTTTTCTGAAGAGTGTAGAGAGGGGAGAAGGGGTGTTGGAGACAGAGGAAGCTGTTGGAGTGGCTTTGTTATATGTGTTATTAGTCTGTATACGTCGTCGAGGTGTCCCCCAACTGGGTGCAAGCATGTGAAACATGCTAGGACGTACTACAACACCCACTAAATGTCCGCCTGGGCTGGGATCGAACACGGATCAAGCAGATTCACAAGTGAGCGTGCACACCACTCGACCGCCGGGGCTCTAACAAGCTTACTCCTCTCCCTCTTGACATCCAAGCAAAAGTTTGTGGATGTATTGCAATATGAACCAATTTTAAAGTAACGTTGCCAATAATTTGCTACTTCTGTGTTTCTAACCTCATCATAATTAAATATAAACTTTATCCTTGCTTACTATATTCTAACCATTTCACAACTTGCTATTGATTCGTATATCTTGTAATATTCTCTTAGTATAACACGTATTATCTGCTAACCTTACTTAAAGTTAAAGCATTTCTTAACCTTAACCATATTCTTGCCTTATGCCCCTTTCCCACTGGTGAAACAACTCACGATTTTCGTCGCCGACACCATTAAATTGATTATTATTGAGACGAATGTGACATGTCTCAATACCTCTCATGAAAAATCGTTTGACTCTCAAGGCCTATCAAGGCCTCGCAAGGGCCCTTTAGGGTCGTCGCAAATGTTCGGACCGTTCAAAATTTTGGACGAGGACTCACGAGGATTGGTTGCCCTCGCAAGCATCGTCGAGCATAGGCGAGGGATCTGCGAGGGCTTCTGCGATCATCTGCGACATCGGCGAGACATCGCGGAGGGTTTCGCACAAACAAACTTTGCAACGCTGCATGGATGCTCACCGATGCTCTCAGATGATCTGCTCGCTTATGCTGTCAGATGTTCCGATAAAATCGACGATGCCAAAGAGCACCTTCGGCGAGGTGGGTAATTTTTTTTTATTAGGCCTATAGTGAAGCTGTCAACCGTTTTTTCTATGCACCTCTTGTGGGGGGTTCACCTGCTTTTTTTTTCTCTTTCTCTCCTTTTCTCTCTTTCTCTTGTTTGTATCCATTCAGCCCCATTCAGCTAACTGTTTTAAGATGTTTATCCCCATCCAAGTATCGATATCTTCCTGGCAAGCGATAACGAACCAGCATTATATGGAGAAATCCGGCTTCGCCGGAGAAATTTTTCTATCGAAAATATACAAATTTAGCTTGCTCTCAAAACAAATATATATATATATGTTGGCTCGCTACCGCTGACCAGGAAAATATTGAAACCTGGATGGGGGTAAACGTCTTGAAACAGTGGGCTGAACGGGGCCGAACGGATTATAGGCAAAGAGAGAGGGAGAGAAAGAGAAAAAAAAAAACGAGGAGGAGGAGAAGAAAACTAAAACAGCGAGGTGAGCTCAATGTTTACATTACGGCTTAGCCTAATTGAGCCCACCTCGCTGTTTTAGTTTTCTCTTTCTCTCCCTCTCTCCTAATTTTTATTCTTTTTTTCTCTCCCTCTCTCTTTGCCAATCTCCGAATTATGGGGAGATGGGTCGTTTTTCTGGTCCCCTTTCTTCCTCATGGTTAACCCCATTAGTTTTCATATTTCATGAAGTTCGGCCCATTAGTTTGGCGATTTTAAGACATTTCACCCTATTTCGTTGTCAATATTAAGACTTTTCGTGTCATTTAGGCATCGAGTTTTTCCTGGCTAGCGATAGTGAGCCTGTACTTTTGAGGAACCGGCCTTCGGCCAGGATATTTTTCTATTGACAAATGTACAAATTGATCTTGAAGGAGGGTGTTGGGGGGTGCTTTATATGCTTGATGGAGGTCTAGGGATGAAACTAGGGATTAAATAGAAAACAAACAAAAAACGAGGAGAGAGGGAGAGAAAGAGAAAACAAAAAAAGGCGAGGTGGGCTCAATTTTTAAGCCGTAACGCAAACATTGAGCCCACCTCCCTGTTTGTTTTTTCTTTCTCTCCCTTTCTCCTCGTTTTTTTTCTTTTTTTCTATTTCTCTCCCTCTCTCTTTGCCTATAATCGGTTCGGCCCGGTTCAGCCTACTGTTTTAAGACGTTTACCCCCATCCAGGTGTCAATACGCCGAACCATCGCTTGAATCGCCAAAGACGTCGCAGAACATACGGCGAGTTTTAAGACGTTTACCCCCAACCAGGTTTCAATATTTTCGTGGTGAGCGGTAGCGAGCCAACATATACATTTTTTGTTTTGAGAGCAAGCTAAATTTGTACATTATTTGATAGAAAAATTTCTCCGGCGAAGCCGGATTTCTCCATATAATGCTGGTTCGCTATCGCTTGCCAGGAAGATATCGAGGATTCGTTCGTTCGTCGCAGGAATTTGTGCCAAGAAAAATATTCGGATAACCTCGCCGAAGTAAACGCCGAACCATCGATTCATCGCCGAAGACGTCGCAGAAGATACGGCGAGTTTTCTTTCATCCTCGCATGATTTCGCAAGATATTTTTGAAAATGTGACATGCCTCGCAGAGGTCATCGGCGAAACATCGCTCACTTCGCCGATAACGTCCAGAAGGTCTCTTCGCCGAGTATAATTTGTCATCTGTTTTAAACGGTCAAAATCGTGAATGTCGCACGTATTCTTGCGAATTTGACAAAACTAAGTCATCGGCGACGAAAATCGTGAGTTGTCTCACCAGTGGGAAAGGGGCATTAAGGGAGCCCGCCTCGCTTTTTCTTCTCTTTGTCTCCCTCTCTCTTTGGCTTCTATCCATTCGGCCCCATTCAGCCTACTGTTTAAGACGTTTACCCCCATCCAGGTGTCAATAATTTCCTGGCGAGCGGTAGCGAGCCAGCATATATATTTTTTGTTTTGAGAGCGAGCTAAATTTGTAAATTTTTCGATAGAAAAATTTCTCCGGCAAAGCCGGAATTCTCCATACAATGCTGGCTCGCTATCGCTCGCCAGGAAGATATCAACACCTGGATGGGGATTTACGTCTTAAAACAGTTGGCTGAATGTGGCCTAATGGATACAAGCCAAAGAGAGAGGGAGAGAAAGATAAAAAAAGCCTGTGCCCCCCCATAACTTCATCCCTTCCTCCTATTCAACAAGCCTCTGCACCCAGTCCAAAGTTAGGATGAATGGCGATATGAATCACTTTGGGAATCGCGTTATCGATCATTTGGGGGTAATCGCTGCTTAAGGTGAGGTTGATGGACTGTTGAGGTTAAGGGGAGATGGGCCGTTTTTCTAGTCCCCTTTCTCCCTCGTGTTAAGCCCCATTTGTTTTGAAATTATAAGACGTTATGCCTATTAGTTTGGCGAGTTTAACACCTTTCGCCCCTTTTCGTTGTTAATGTTAAGACCTTTCGTGCCATTTAGGTATCGATTATTTCCTGTTCGAGCGATAGCGAGCCTGGAATATTAAGAGGAGACGGCCTTTGGCCGGGATATTATTGTACCGAAATATGCACAACTTTATCTTGAAGGGAGGTCTAGGGGGTGTTTTCTTAAGCTTGATGGAGGTCTAGCGAGAAAATTAAGAAATCAAGTAATACATTGAATAATAATAAAAAAAAAAAAAAAAAAAAAAAAAACAGGTCCGTGTCTCCTTCAGATAGTTGTGAGAGTGATTACCGAGTGGATCTATTACTGGAGTCCTTTAAGGGAGCCCACCTCGATGTTTTCTTTTTCTTGCCCTCTCTCTTTGGCTTGTATCCATTCAGCCTCATTCAACCTACTGTTTTAAGACGTTTACCCCCATCCAGGTATCAATATTTTCCTGGCGAGTGGTAGCGAGCCAGCATATATATATATTTGTTTTGACAGCAAGCTAATTTTTTACATTTTTCGATAGAAAAATTTCTCCGGCAAAGCCGGATTTCTCCATACAATGCTGGCTCGCTATCGCTCGCCAGGAAGATATCGACACTTGGATGGGGATACACGTCTTAAAACAGTTGGCTGAATGGGGCCGAATGGATACAAGCCAGGGAAAGAGAGAAAAGGGAGAGAAAGATAAACAAAAGCCGGTGACCGCCCTTAAAGGAGAATAGTGTGTTTGTGTATCAATAGTGTAGCTCTTCGTTTAACCCCGTCTTTACCGGTGACGTGTTATATTGTAGCTATATTTGGCCGTTTGTGTGCAGCTTAAGAAGGACCTGTGTTAGTGACATGGGTTAAGAGAGATACTTCCAACCTGTTCATTGGCCGTTTGTGTGCAGCTTAAGAAGGACCTGTGTTAGTGACATGGGTTAAGAGAGATACTTCCAACCTGTTCATTGCTGGAGGACCCTTTTTAAACTGCACAAAAATCGTCTAATAGTAGCCAGAATACAGTTAAAAACACGTATCCGGTACAGAAGGGGTTAACTGCACTGGTGTATTTAATATAAGACCAGATCATTAATTATGATTGTATTACTGTTGATATTATATATACTTAAGGGGACAGTGGCTGTTGTTGTTTGTTGTTGTTGTTGTTCCCCTAGCTGCCTGGCCGAACAGCCCCAAGGCCCCGAGCAAGGCCAAGGCCATAACCGAGAGCCCCAACACAACCCTCCCTGTCGACCACAATAAAGCCTGGGTGACCGAAGCCACTCCATGGCAGGGAGCTGAGGAGGGTGCGGAAATGCCCGGGAAACCAAAGCCCCACCCAAGGCCCTGTGCCCCTCAGCAATTATGAAGAGAAAGTTGAAGGGCAAAGGAAAAATGTAACGCTTTGGCTTCCAATCTTGGTAGATTGGGAGGTCAATCCACGGAAGAGACGCCGTCACTTGAGATCTAGAAAATATATAAGTAAAAGGAACAGTCGGAGTAAGAGCTATGGGTATGGCAGAGATTGCTCAGTTCTCACTCTGATAGACCAGCCCATCACCACATGACTAGAACCCAATCCTCTCAGCATCAGCTAGGAAAGGCCCTAGAAAGCCGCCTTTGGCGGGGGGATAGGTCCCCTATTTCAACCCCTTTCGGGGTTGGGCACCCGCCGTGGCTGTTCGTTTGTTCTATTAATTCATGTATTCATATGTTTTTAGTTTCCTCCCTAGACCTCCATCAAGCTTAGAAAAACACCCCCTAGACCCCACTTGAACATAGAATTGTACATTTATCGGTTGAAAAATGTCCCGGCCAAAGGCTAATTCCTCCTAAAATTGCAGGCATGCTATCGCTCGCCAGGAAAAAAATCGACATCTAAGTGGCACGAAAGGATATAATATTTATAAAGAAATGGGGTGAAAGGTCATAAAATCCCCAAACTAAAGAAACCAACGTCTTAAAATCTCAAAAACTAGTGGGGCTAAACATTAAGGAAAAGGGGGTCCAGAAAAACGGTCTGTCTCCCCTTAATTATAAACGGTCTGTCTCCCCTTAATTATAAAATCTTATATTATTTATTTCCAGCTCTATGTAAAGTATGTATAATATGTATGTATATTATGTATGTATTTTATTTATATTATGTATGTATATTATGTATGTGTATTATATATATTGTGCATGTATAATATGTATATTATGTATGTATATTATGTATGTAAAATTGTATATTATGTATCATAGACTACATTAGATCTGGACTTTACACGAAAACGGAACTTTGCAGTAAGTGACCCAAAATCGGAGAACGAACCCCTAAGTTCGAACCTCTAAACCGCGAAAATGTTAATTTCGCGGTTTCGAGGTTCGAACTTGGCGGTTCAATCTCCGATTTTGGGTCCCTTACTGCAAAGTTCCGTTTTAGTGTCCAGTACAGATCTACTGTAGTCTATGTATGTATGTATATTATGTATATATTTGATGTATGTATATTATGTATGTATATTATGTATATTATGTATGTATAATATGTATATTATGTATGAATATTATGTATTTCCAGGTCTATGTGGATTTTATCGCCCTTATGTTTATTTTATGTTTGGGTGTTTACCTTTTACCTTCAGGGTTTACCTTAAGGGGGGTCACCGTTTTTTTTTTCTTTCTCTCCTTTTTTCTCTTTCCCTGTCTTGTACCCATTTGGCCCCATTCAGCCAACTGTTTTAAAACGTGTATACACATGCAAGTGTCGATTTCTTCCTGGCAAGCGATAGCGAGCCAGCATTGTATGGAGAAATCCGGCTTCGCCAGAGAAATTTTTCTTTCGAAAAATTTACACATTTAGCTTGCTGTCAAACGAAAATATAATTATATATAAGCTGGTTCACTACCGCTCGCCAGGAAAATATTGGCACCTAGATGGGGGAAAACGTCTTAACCCACTGAGCCCCAGCGACGCAGCGTTTGCGTCCACAATGTATGTAACGCTAAACCCCAGCGACGCAAACCATGCGTCCACCACTAAAACCTCTATTATTCGACTCGTATGGTAGGAAATGGTTTGAGAATGGTAGGGGAGGTACCGTAGAGTATTGGCGAACAGGGGCGGTACGCGGGAACCGGCCAGCCAGGCCGTGCGGGTGGTGGTGGCTGGATTAGTGGCGCCACTTTACCCACTTATTTGACCACGACTTTGGACCTTATTTACTCCCGTCGTATGGGAGCTAGAGGCTTGAGATTTGTGTGAGATACACCTTAGGATGTACGCATTACAATGCCATACTCAGTTGTCACCCAAGAGTTGCCGGGCGGGTGGTCATGCGGGGGAGGTGATGAAAAACACTGTACCCACTTATCTCCCAGCTAATTTCGACCTTATTTACTCTTGTCCTATGGTAGCTATAGGCTTGAAATTTGTGTGAGAGACACCTTAGGATGTACGCATTACTTTACCATACTCAGCTATCCCACATGTCCTGCCGGGCGGGTGGTTATGCGGGGGAGGTGATGAAAGACACTGTACCCACTTATCTCCCAACGATTTTCGACCTTATTTACTCTTGTCCTATGGTAGCTATAGGCTTGATATTTGTATGGGATATTCCTTAGGATGTAAGCAATGTATGGCAACCCCCAAATCTCGGTTTGTTGGGACAAGGGACGTGCGTGCCAAAGAAAAGTCAGTTTACCCATACATCTCGCGAGTGCAACACCATGTCGGATTTACCACGTCGTTACCCACGCAGGGGAATATCCCTGGCCGATGCCATGGCCATGCTTGACGAGAGTGATGTGCCTGATAGTGACACTGGATCACCATATGACGATTCAGAGGACGAATATAGTCCCACTTTGGCGGAGATAGATGAAATGCATGAGGAGGAACCCTATCTCCCCATCTCTGAACAGTACGCCAGGTTACAAGGAAGGGAGGAGAGTAGCTACCGTTCCCCCGCTCCCAGTGACATAGTGGACTCCCCAGCAAGTGGGGAAAAGGAAGATGAGGATGAGGAATATGACCCAGACCCCATGGCCTTCCTCAACATTCCACCTTCTCATCGTAGGGCTGAGAAGAGAAGAGGTGAGGATTTGGAGGGGGAGGAGGACGAGGAGGATGATGAGGTGGGTCAAGGTCAAGATCCGACACCACACGTGCCTCGCCGTGGTGCTCCCCCATCGCATTTGCCTTCCCCACCACCCCTCATTCCCTCTCCTCTAAAAGCCCCAACCCCTCACACTTTCTATTGGTTGCGCAGGGGTGCATCCATATTAGCAGCGCAGCCATTGACTTCTTCTTCAGAAGCAACAGATGAGGATATGCCTGCCCTAGAATCATCTCCACCTCGCCACCCACGCCCTGCCGCACGCCGCCTGTTTCCCTCATTACCCCGGATTGACTCGCCCCCACCATCAACTCCCGGACCACTACCATACTCACCTGTACCTTCTCCTCAGCCTGGGACCTCCCACAGACACCATCACCGCCTGCGTCGCCACAACGCCCTGATCGTGCGCAACGCCCTATAAACATACGTGGGCGTGCCCGTGGTCCTGTGCGTGGGCGTGGCCGAAGGGTGTCTAAGGTAACCCTAATACGCCCCACCCCTGGCGGTGTGAGAGCAAGGGCTGGGCCGGCTCGACCAAGGCCGAGGGCAGGGGTAAGAGGGGCAAGAGGCACGGCAAGAGGCAGGGCAAGGCCCTCTCGCCCTGATGGTGACTCCCCTCCTGACGACTCTGACGACGAAGGTGCCGCTCAACTCGACGTGTGGGATTGGGTTGATGGCTATAACTTTGTGCCCACCGACTACAACTTTGTGGGCGCTGGGATTGCCAGCCCTACGCTTCCAAACCAGGGGCGGCAGACCACGAGGCTTGAAATCTTCAGGCAGTTCTTCACTACCAATCTCATGGCTATAATTGTTGACCAGACCAACTGGTACAATTATTATTTCATGGCTCGGAAGGAGCAGTCAAAATACTCTGCAAGGCTGTCATGGTCCTCCCTTGATGTCCCGGAGTTTTACACATTCTTGGCCATTGTCATGCTGATGGGGGTCACAAGGAAATCCTCCATAAAAAAGAACTGGTCCTGGGATCCCCTCGTCCGAACCCCTATTTTTGGCCTAATAATGAGCAGAAATAGGTTCACAGCCATAATGGGGAACTTACATTTCATTGACAACTAGCAGCCCACACCAGAAATCAAAGTCAACCAAGAGCTATGAAGGACCCCATGGAGAACATAAGACCCATCTTCGAGTACCTGAAGGTGAAACTTGCTGCTGCCTTCAAACCCCATCAGAAGCTCATTATTGATGAGAGTTTGCTGCTGTGGAGGGGGAATATTGGCATCCGGCAGTACATGCCCAGCAAACGACATCGATATGGCCTGAAGACCTTCGTGATGTGTGACTGTCGAACCGGTTACATCCAAGACCTAATTCTGTATATCGGCAAGAAAACAGAATTGGTGGAAACGAGGACATACAGAATTTCTGGGGCCGTCGTCATCACCATGCTGCAGGGCTACCTGGACAGGGGCCACATGCTGTACCTGAACAACTGGTACACCAGCCCCTCCCTTGCCAAGTTCCTGCATAGCCGCACTACAGGAGTCTGTGGCACCGTCAGGAGGAATCGGATCTTCATGCCCGAACTACCACCCAGGCGGGAAAAGGGCTCCATCATCCACAAGCAGGCTAACAATGTCCTCATGTTGTCCTGGATGGATAACCGGGATGTGAACCTCCTCACAACAGTCCACCGTCCCATCTTCCAAGACAGCAGACGTCGTGACAGACCAAACTGGCGAAGTTATCAAGAAACCTTTGGCCATCTGTGATTATAACATCAACATGCGGCTGGTGGATAAATCAGATGCTGTCATTTCGTCATGTGAGTGTGCAAGGAAGACGATGAGGTGGTATAAGAAGTTATACTTCCACCTCCTCGATCTCACCCTCTATAACAGCCATATCCTCTACTCAACAATCACCGGCAAGCAGGAAACGATGGAGAACTTCTGCATCGAGTTGTCCAGGGAGGTGTTGAGGGAATACATGACTGCCCCCCATTTCCAGCAACCCCCCGCCCATCGACGCCCAGCAGCAGAAGGGATTGCCAGGCTGACACAACGCCACTTCCCTGAATATGTGCCGCCCAAAGAAAACAATGACAAAACCCGAAGACGGTGTCATGTGTGCCGCAACACGACACAGAGGCAGCCTGAGAGAACAGATAACAGGTGGATGTGCAGAGAATGTGATGTTCTACTGTGTCTCCCAGATTGCTTCAGGGAGTATCACACCCTTGACAATTTCTAAACGAGTGTAATGAAAGACTGCGATAAAAGATGCTATGAAGTGTGTGTATATAAACCTATTGTAAATATTAATATATACAAAGTGCCGAACATAATATGTAAGTGAGATTGACACTCAAATATACGTAAAACAGTCACCAATAAGTGTAAATATATACTATTTCTAAGTCAAACGTGCGTAAAACAATGTGTGAAACTCATATTCTATAACATATGATAAAGTAATAAACTGAATAAAGAGAGGAAGAGACATGAACACTGAATAAAGCAGGGGAGTAAGTAAAAAAGAGAAACGCAAGAAAAGGGAAAGTGTTGGTGGCGCTTGTCAGTCAGCTGGGTGTGTGTCAGTTCGTGCGTTCTGTTATTGTCCGAGACCAAGATCGCCGCCAGTCTCCATGGCAACGGGGACGCGCCATGCTCTTGCCACTCGTGTGCACTTACAAGACTTATATCTAAGCACTTTTCACACTGTAACTTCACTTACAATGACAATATGTGATACATGTTAGTAATATTCATAGTGTGGCAATGACGTCAGGTCACGTGACAATAATAAACAAACCAAGCCTTGGCCCTATGGTACGGGGCTGCCGCGCACTTGTACACAAAGAGACTGGTCAAGTTTGTGTTGTACCAGGCTGTTTTAGCACATACGGACAAGACAATGTGCTTTTGTATTGATTTCAAACAATCAAAGATGTAAAGAAAATATATTAAGGAAACAATAACAAGCTTCAAAGCAGTAACATAAAACAATATGATGAATAGATGATAAGACTGAATATTGAGCTCTCTCCTTTAATATGTGTGGATGTTTGGATTATTATGAACATATCTTAAGTAATTTTACCTAAATATATATAGGCCTAGTTCATTCATAAAACTACAGATGCATACAGTATCTATCAGACAGCAACGGTCAATAAGAGTAAAGTTTTGTTATTATTTTGTATATAAAGCGCAAAGCTCTTTATCATCCATCGCCGTCTGGAAACTGTATAATATCTTCTTGTATAAGGACTAGGCTTAACAATTATCTGTACTGATATTTATTGTCTCATTTTACACAATATATTTGTATACACATTTATGTTTATCGATATATTAGGGAGGTAACCGCAATTCACGGCAAAGCGTATACCACTAGCCTACACTAGATTACTGTATCCTATGCAAAGCCAACTGAAAACAAAAGATTAATAGGACACCAACAATCTATTAACCACATTAACACCTTATTGGTGGCATAGGCGGTCTATTTGACCGTACCGCACAGCGTTTTTTTTTTTTTACCCTAAATAGGGTTGTTTCTGTGCTCATTTTCATGCCTAAGTAAGACCCAGAGCGTAAAACAAGTATATATTCCTGAAAGGGTGTAAACAGAGCTTTCCAATGACACCCGAACCATCCTTGTACGACCACTGGTTCTCTTGCAACGATCGTGCAACACGAGTGCAAAAACCCTGAAATAAGGTAATTTCCTTACATAATTCCCTGTGTAGCAAGTGAGAAAGGGGGGAGGAAAGTAGAATACAGTTCAGTATGTCCACGGTGGTCGTGGGGAGCGGTCATAAGGTTACTACGCTCGTCCCACCGCTCAGCTCTCTCTCTCAGCAACATTACGTGCTGAAAATGGCGCTCGACAGATGTCGTGCACCGCCACATAGTCCAAATTTATTTCACTCGACATAAGTCGTGCGCCGCCAATAAGGGGTTAATAATATATATGAAATGTCTATTATGGTGGATGGGTGAGGGTAGGGGTGATTTTTTGTGTGTTTTCGACCATTCCATTCTTACACAAGATATGTTTATATCAATTTATTTTACCTTCCATAAGGAGAGACAATACGATTCATCACGAAGTCACAATACGATTCATCATCTGCCTACCGGCAGATATATAACAAACGTATATATTATATACTAAATGAAGAGACCAGGAATAATCGTGTGTCTTTAGACCTCTTCATATAGATTAAAATGTAGGTTAAGGTACATATACGGTACAAGTATATCGTTTGCTTCAACAGACAAATTCCATGATAAATAGCATAAGGAACAAAGCACAATGTAAGGCATTGATCTTGGTACAATGGCAAAGCTGCTAGATGTAAAGTAAGTACCGGTAATAAAACGAAACATATGAAAAGAGTTGATTAGGCTATGCCCAACATTAACGGTATCTATCAACTGAAAATATACATATTTTATAATCTATATTTTATTAATTTCACCCCAACATATACCAATTTTGTGGATAGATCATTTATACAATATGCTTAAGTGTCGGATAACTTTCGTCTATATATGCAGGGACTCTAGGACCTAGGTACTCTAGGTGGCCTTGCTCCAATCCCCCCGCCCCCCCCACCCCCCATACGAACCCCAAATGACCGAGGTGAGTAAAAAATAAAAAAAATCGCACATTTTTCTTCCATTTTAGAAAAAAAACAAAATGCCAAAACGGCCGGTCCCTGGATGTACATTTATTCTAAACTAGCTGGGGTTCAGTGGGTTAAAACAGTAGACTGAATGGGGCCGAATGGATACAAGCCAAAGAGAGAGGGAGAGAAGGAGAAAAAAAGCGAGGTGGGCTCCCTTAATAAATATAAATATATATATTTTCTTTATTTAGATATACAGTATTTATTAGAACATTTGTTTTGAGTCCATTGGGGTAAACACTGAATTTAGGCGATAAAAAAATAGTTTTTGAAAGATTGGGTTTATGTGTTGAAGTGTTATGGAGATTAATGTTATCCTTTTGGTGGGAACATTATTCATGTTTTGTACCGTACAAGGTTAGATTACATTTTCTTTTCTATGATTATTTTACACAAGTTTTTAATAGTATTTGTGGTTACAATTATATGTTTTATGAAAATTACTTTCAATAAATATTTATACCATATAAACCTTTGTGTATGTATTTATTTGTCTATGTGTATAACGGAAACAAAAGGCAAAGCTGCCTGTAATAAGTGTCTCCCTCAAAGTTGAAAGAGTGACAGAGACAAACAATGCTAGCTCGCTATCGTTCGCCAAGAATAAATCGACACCTGGATAGGGATAAACGTCTTAAAACAGTAGGCTGAATTAGGCCGAATGGATAGAAGCCAGAGAAAGGGAGAAAATGAGAAAAAAGCAGGTCACCCCCCTTAATCAATAGGCTTATCTAGCGAGCCATCTGCTAAAATATGCCCTTTTAATCAAAGAAGCATTTTTTGCTTAAACACACATACACACACGCACTCACTCTCTCTCTCTCTCTCTGGGGCTGGTGTTACACGAGTTTATATATTGCTCTCGTGGATTATATTATTCTAGTATATCTTTGATCTTATCATTTTGCCATGTGTAATCTGATATACCTCAATCCTGCATAGCTACATTAATCCATTGCCGTCCTGTTAAGCATATACTGACCCTCATTCTGTCTTTCCCTCATCCTATGACTTAAACTGCTTCAAGCTCCGTGTATCCAGACATTTTAACTCTAACGTACCTTGAATTTAGCTCTCTATCACTCTTTCGGGGGACTTTTGCTACAGGCAACTTTGCCTTTTGTGTCCTTTAAGGGAGCCCAGACGGTATTGTGCAGCATAATGTACTGGTTCGGCTCAGTGACTTAAGGAAGGGGTTTAGTTTGCTCTCTAAACCTCTATCAAAGTTTTAAAAAAACACCCACAAGACCCCCCATTGATATAAATGTGTACATTTTTCGGTAGAAAAATTTCCCGGCCGAAGGCCGATTCCTCTTCAAATACAGGCTCGCAAATGTTCGCCAGGAAACAAATCGAAACCTAAATGGCACGAATTAAAGGTCTTCATATTGGCAAAGAATGGGGCAAAAGGTCTGAAAACGCCAAACTAATGGGGCGAATGTCTTGAAATCTCATAACTAATAGGGCTAAACATGAGGGAGGAGGAGGACTCGAGAAACCAACTGCCTCCCCATAAAAGCATAGGGCACAACAAGGAGCTAGAATTGCTGTGTGTGTATCTGTGGCACGGAAGGAACAAGTCAATAAAGGAAGTAAAGCCGGAGTCACACGAGCGCGCTTCTTCGAGCAATTATTACGGGCAATTTTGATCTGGGAGCTTCAAAAATTACACTTTATCAGAATTCAGCCATCTAACATAATCATCCTTCAGTCTAGTTACCGATACCAGTGCGAAAAAGTCCCGAAATAATACGAGGAAAACCTTGCTCATGGAAAATTGACGGAAAAAGCGCTCATGTGACAGCGGCTTAAAACAGGAACTCTAGCAATCTTTAACCCCTTCTGTATCGGGACGTCTTTTTCATTTTCTAGAAGCTATATTTAGATGACTTTCTGCAGTTTAAGAAGGATCTGTGGTAGTAAAATTGGTTAAGTGAGATAGTTCGAAACATATTAATTGCTGAAGGCCCTGTTTAAACTGAATACAATCGTCTAACAGTAGCCAGAATAGTTAAAAAGACGTAGCCTCCTCCTCTAACTACTATTAACCCTTTCACACGCTCCGATACCCATTTCTATTAATACTTCCTGGCTATCATTAGACGATTGTATTCATATTAGGAAGGGTATATGGAAGTCAGAGGGTTAAATTAGATAGTCTTTACCCTTATAAATCCCACAGATCCTTCGTAAGCTGTCTAAAATCGTCTAATGATAGCCAGAATAAACTGTCAAAATGCGTTACGATCCTCAAAGGGTTAATGCTATATTTATATACGTATAAATAAATACCTATACAATGTCTTTCCTTGTTCTTAAATTAATCTATATCTATCTATTATCTATATGCTATATATCTATATATCTATATGCTCAGGCCCAATCCCCACTTTTCCTATTGTTTTTTATTTTATTTTTATTTTCTATTTTACTCTATTTTTGTTTTCCTTGGGGGTGGAATTACTACTGTGTATATACAATTACTACTGTGTATATACAATTACTACTGTGTATATACAATTACTACTGTGTATATACAATTACTGCTGTGTATATACAATTACTACTGTGTATATACAATTACTACTGTGTATATACAATTACTACTGTGTATATACAATTACTACTGTGTATATACAATTACTACTGTGTATATACAATTACTACTGTGTATATACAATTACTACTGTGTATATACAATTACTACTGTGTATATACAATTACTACTGTGTATATACAATTACTACTGTGCATATACAATTACTACTGTGTATATACAATCTAAATAAATATACCATCTGGCTCAAAAAGCGTATTTGTAATTAGTAAAACAAAACCAGGTTTGAAAGAATCAGCCACAGAGAGAATAATTATTGGTAGGCACTGGATTTAGGGGAGGCAGACCGTTTTTGTGGACCCTCTTCTCCCTCATGTTTAGCCTCACTACTTTTGAGATGTTAACACGTTTGCCCCATTAGTTTGGCGATTTTAAGGCCTTTCGCCCCACTTCTTTGTCAATATTAGAACCTTTTGTGCCATTTAGGTGTCGATTTTTTCCTGGCGAGCGATAGCGAGCCTGTAAATTTAGGAGAAATCGGCTTTTGGCCGGGACATGTTTCTACGGAAAAATGTACAAATCTATCTTCAATGGGGGTCTAAGATTGATGGAGAGACACACACGGGCACTTTTTTAGCGACGAGTATATTGGAGTAAAACATACGTTCTTTTGGAGTCTGTTATCCGAGAATATTCGTGGGGGGTGGGGAGGGCCGTATTTAAGGGGGTGACCTGCTTTTTTGCTCTCTTGTTCTCTCCTTCTCTGGCTTGTATCCATTCGGCCCCATTCAGCCTGCTGTTTTAAGACGTTTAACCCCATCCAGGTGTCAATATTTTCCTGGCGAGAGGTAGCGAGCCAGCATATATATATTTTTGATTTGACAGAAGGCTAAATTTGTACATTTTTTCGATAGAAAAATGTGTCTGGCGAAGCCGGATTTCTCCGTACAATGCTGGCTCGTTATCGCTCGCCAGTAAGAAATTGACACCTGGATGGGGATGAGCGTCTTAAAACAGTTGGCTGAATGGGGCCGAATGGATACAAGCCAGGGAAAGAGAGAACAGGAGAGAAAGATAAAAAAAAAAAAAAAAAAACGGTGACTCCCCGGGATGAAGCTAGGTTGTGAAGCATTTACGATAAAATACATTATTTTATTAGAATATAATACATTATTTTATTGTTTCGTTCGTGTTCGATCCTAATTCAAATGTGTGTGTGTGTGTTACTTGTTCGTCAAGGGGAATCCACGCAATGCGAGCTAAGCTCATTATTATCGCGCCTCCTTAACTGGGAATGTATTGCGTGAAATGCATGTTAAGTGTTTTATGTACTCTTGGAATGGCTGTGGATGTGTGTGTAGTCTGTATTTAGCCAATTGGCGACATCGGAAACGAAGGCTTAGGGTGGATCTGTATGGTACCATTCTCACTATAGACGGTACCGTCTCGCCCGAAGGCTTAGGTAGCCATCAGTTTAGGTGAACCATATGATACCCATCTCGCCTTGTACCATTTTTGCCAACCCCAGATGGGACGTCACAACGTCGTCCACTTATTCCAGGTACCTATTTACAGCTAGGTGAACTGAGGCTAACACATGAAAGGAGACAAGCCCAATTTGTCTCGGCCCGGCCTGGGATTGAACCCCCGACCCCTCGTGTGTGAGACGAGAGCTCTACCTACTAGGCTACGGGCCTGTGTGTGTGTGTGTGTGTGTGTATGTGTGTGTGTGTGTGTGTATCAATAAATCAATGTCAATTATTACTTTGCAAGCTACAATACGGTATAAATAAATCAATGTCAATTATTACTTTGCAAGCTACAATACGGTATCAATAAATCAATGTCAATTAATACTTTGCAAGCTACAATACGGTATCAATAAATCAATGTCAATTTGCACCAACTTCAAATACACTATATTGTCTAAAATATTTCGCTTGTTGAGGGGACAGTGGTTATATTGTTGAGGGGACAGTGGTTATATTGTTGAGGGGACAGTGGTTATATTGTTGAGGGGACAGTGGTTATATTGTTGAGGGGACAGTGGTTATATTGTTGAGGGGACAGTGGTTATATTGTTGAGGGGACAGTGGTTATATTGTTGGTATATTGTTGAGGGGACAGTGGTTATATTGTTGAGGGGATAGTGGTTATATTGTTGAGGGGACAGTGGTTATATTGTTGAGGGGACAGTGGTTATATTGTTGAGGGGACAGTGGTTATATTGTTGAGGGGACAGTGGTTATATTGTTGAGGGGACAGTGGTTATATTGTTGAGGGGACAGTGGTTATATTGTTGAGGGGACAGTGGTTATATTGTTGAGGGGACAGTGGTTATATTGTTGAGGGGACAGTGGTTATATTGTTGAGGGGACAGTGGTTATATTGTTGAGGGGACAGTGGTTATATTGTTGAGGGGACAGTGGTTATATTGTTGAGGGGACAGTGGTTATATTGTAGAGGGGACAGTGGTTAGTATATTTATTTATATATTCATTTATTGTTTAGTTTCCTCGCTGGACCTCCATCAAGCTTATATAAACACCCCCTTGACCCCCTTTCAAGATAAATGTGTACATATTTTGATAGAAAATTGTCCCGGCCGAAGGCCGATGCTTCCAAAATTACAGGCTCACTATCGTTCGCCAGGGAATAAATCGACACCTAAATAGCACGAAAGGTCTAAATATTGACAAAGCAATGGGGCGAAAGGTCTTGAAATCGCCAAACTAATGGGCCGAACGTCATAACATCTGAAAACTAATGGGGCTAAGCATGAGGGAGAAGAGGGCCCAGAAAAACGACCCAACTTCCCTTAAAATGGACTTCAAAGTAGAGTTCAATACCGGGAAGACAATAGCTACCGCTATATCATTAATGGAGAGAGAGAGAGAGAGAGAGAGAGAGTTCAATACCGGGAAGACAATAGCTACCGCTATATCATTAATGGAGAGAGAGAGAGAGAGAGAGAGAGAGAGAGAGAGAGAGAGAGAGAGAGAGTAGTGCGCGACTACGAACGAGAAACCACTATAATTAAGGTATTGCGCGAGTGAATATATCGTCTAATTATCGAGCAACACAAGGTTCTAAACAGGCATGGATGGCTGCAGGATAGGCTGGGGGATAGTCAATTAAGAGCACAGTGTTTGCAGCCTCTGTTTGACTATCCTCGATTGAACTACTTGCTGTTTGAGAGTTGATTGGATGGATAGTTGAATGTTTATTTGGATCGTCAATTGAACGGATGGTTAGATGAACAGTTGGATGGATGTACAGTTGATTATAGGGGGCTCTGTACAACCAACACGATTGCTACTATAGTCTATTCGCTGTAAATAGGCGAAACATTCATGACCTCTATCCTCTGTAACTCAAAAAGGGCTGGAACAAATTGGCTGTAAATATCCACATCTATTCCTTGACTGAATCTTCCCAAATGGTAGAATTATTAGATCGATTACTCTAGTCGTTTTTGAGTTACAGAGGTTAGAGGTCAAGAATTCTCACCTACTTACAGCGAATAGACTTATAGTTAGATTACGGGATAACCAAAAGGGCTCAGTGTTTGCATCCAGCGGTTGAACCTCCTCTGTGTAGTACTGTATATAAAGCCGGATAGTTGAATGCAAGCAGAGTTCATTACATTGAACATTGAATATTGTGAAATTCCATAAACTTTTGGAATATCTATTATGTTATTAGATCTATTCTATGCTATTCTATATACTCAGGCCCAATCCCCACTTTTCCTTTTTTTTTGGGGGGGGGGGTTATTAGATAGGCTTAGTTTGTTATGATATGGATAGCTGAATGGGTGTATGGTTTGAACACATGAGCAGTTGAATAGTTTACAGGATAATAGGAAGGATAGGTAACTGAATGGAGATTTCAATACAAATAGTTGGTTAATTTACAGGAAAGATATTGAATAGTTTGGCTAATTAAAGAGCCAATTAAATTATTAAAACGCAGACATATACTTATAGACAGTCTAAGTAATGATTTGAGTATAGTCTGCTTTCAGGAAATTGGGATAGCATAATAATATTAAATATATTAATAAATGAATTATTCTATTTATTCTATGTATTATTCATTATATTGTTTTTTGATCTTTTAGTAATTGCCAGTGAATACATAGGCATTATATAGCACTCCAAACATTATCACAGTATAGTTAGAGGCAGTGAATACTACTTGATAACTGGGAAACAAATGGAACAAAACAATATGAATAGATGGGTTGAGAACACAAATAATAGTGTACATTATCAGGTTAGAAACTAAAACGAACATATAAATGAACGGATGAACAGAAGGAGTGTAGCAGTGCAGAATATGCGAGACAATTACACGACCACACAGAGGCATATTCTACGTATAAGCCGCTGTCACACCACCGATTTTTCCGTCAATTTTCCATGAGCAAGTCTTGTTATATTTCGGGATTTATTTTTGCACTGGTATCGGTAATTAGACTGAAAGTATATTATGTTAGGCGGATGAATCCTGATAAGGTGTAATTTTTTAAACTGCCAGATCATAATTGCCCGTAAAAATTGCTCGAAAAACGGCTCGTGTGACATCTGCCATACCCTCTCTGTGCACTAGGACGGCTCGTGTGACACCTGCCACATCCTCTCTGTACACTAGGACGGCTCGTGTGACACCTGCCATACCCCCTCTGTACACTAGGACGGCTCGTGTGACACCTGCCATAGCCTCTCTGTCCACTAGGATGGCTCTTGTGACACCTGCCATAGCTTCTCTGTACACTAGGACGGCTCGTGTGACACCTGCCATAACCTCTCTGTACACTAGGACGGCTCGTGTGACACCTGCCATAACCTCTCTGTACACTAGGACGGCTCGTGTGACACCTGCCATACCCTTTCTGTACACTAGGACGGCTCGTGTGACACCTGCCATACCCTCTCTGTACATTAGGATGGCTCGTGTGACACCTGCCATACCCTCTCTGTACACTTGGATGGCTCGTGTGACACCTGCCATACCCTCTCTGTACACTAGGATGGCTCGTGTGACACCTGCCATAACCTCTCTATACACTAGGATGGCTCGTGTGACACCTGCCATACCCTCTCTGTACACTAGGACGGCTCGTGTGACACCTGCCATACCCTCTCTGTACATTAGGAGTGGACGGCTCGTGTGACACCTGCCATACCCTCTCTGTACACTAGGATGGCTCGTGTGACACCTGCCATACCCTCTCTGTACACTAGGATGGCTCGTGTGACACCTGTCATACCCTCTCTGTACACTAGGATGGCTCGTGTGACACCTGACATACCCTCTCTGTACACTAGGATGGCTCGTGTGACACCTGCCATACCCTCTCTGTACACTAGGATGGCTTGTGTGACACCTGCCATACCTTCTCTGTACACTAGGACGGCTCGTGTGACACCTGCCATAACCTCTCTGTACACTAGGACGGCTCGTGTAACACCTGCCATACCCTCTCTGTACACTAGGATGGCTCGTGTGACACCTGACATACCCTCTCTGTACAATAGGATGGCTCGTGTGACACCTGCCATGCCCTCGATGTACACTAGGATGGCTCATGTGACACCTGCCATACCCTCTCTGTACACTAGGATGGCTCGTGTGACACCTGCCACACCCTCTCTGTACACTAGGATGGCTCGTGTGACACCTGCCATACCCTCTCTGTACACTAGGATGGCTCGTGTGACACCTGCCATACCCTCTCTGTACACTAAGATGGCTCGTGTGACACCTGCCATAACCTCTCTGTACACTAGGATGGCTCGTCTGACACCTGCTATACCCTCTCTGTACACTAGGATGGCTCGTGTGACACCTGCCATACCCTCTCTGTACATTAGGATGGCTCGTGTGACACCTGCCACACCCTCTCTGTACACTAGGATGGCTCATGTGACACCTGCCATAACCTCTCTGTACACTAGGATGGTTTGTGTGACACCTGCCATACCCTCTCTGTACACTAGGATGGCTCGTGTAACACCTGCCATACCCTCTCTGTACACCAGGATGGCTCGTGTGACACCTGCCATACCCTCTCTGTACACTAGGATGGCTCGTGTGACACCTGCCATACCCTCTCTGTACACTAAGATGGCTCGTGTGACACCTGCCATAACCTCTCTGTACACTAGGATGGCTCGTGTGACACCTGCCATACCCTCTCTGTACACTTGGATGGCTCGTGCGACACCTGCCATACCCTCTCTGCACACTAGGATGGCTCGTGTGACACCTGCCATACCCTCTCTGTACACTAGGATGGCTCGTGTGACACCTGCCATACCCTCTCTGTACACTAAGATGGCTCATGTGACACCTGCCATAACCTCTCTGTACACTAGGACGGCTCGTGTGACACCTGCCATACCCTCTCTGTACACTAGGATGGCTCGTGTGACACCTGCCATACCCTCTCTGTACACTAGGATGGCTCGTGTGACACCTGCCATACCCTCTCTGTACACTAGGACGGCTCGTGTGACACCTGCCATACCCTCTCTGTACACTAGGATGGCTCGTGTGACACCTGCCATACCCTCTCTGTACACTAGGATGGCTCGTGTGACACCTGCCATACCCTCTCTGTACACTAGGATGGCTCGCGTGACACCTGCCATACCCTCTGTACACTAGGATGGCTCGTGTGACACCTGCCATACCCTCTCTGTACACTAGGATGGCTCGCGTGACACCTGCCATACCCTCTCTGTACACTAGGATGGCTCGTGTGACACCTGCCATACCCTCTCTGTACACTAGGATGGCTCGTGTGACACCTGCCATACCCTCTCTGTACACTAGGATGGCTCGTGTGACACCTGCCATACCCTCTCTGTACACTAGGATGGCTCGTGTGACACCTGCCATACCCTCTCTGTACACTAGGATGGCTCGTGTGACACCTGCCATACCCTCTCTGTACACTAGGATGGCTCGTGTGACACCTGCCATACCTTCTCTGTACACTAGGACGGCTCGTGTGACACCTGCCATAACCTCTCTGTACACTAGGATGGATCGTGTGACACCTGCCATACCCTCTCTGTACACTAGGATGGCTCGTGTGACACCTGCCATACCCTCTCTGTACACTAGGACGGCTCGTGTGACACCTGCCATACCCTCTCTGTACACTAGGATGGCTCGTGTGACACCTGCCATACCCTCTCTGTACACTAGGATGGCTCGTGTGACACCTGCCATACCCTCTCTGTACACTAGGATGGCTCATGTGACACCTGCCATAACCTCTCTGTACACTAGGACGGCTCGTGTGACACCTGCCATACCCTCTCTGTACACTAGGATGGCTCGTGTGACACCTGCCATACCCTCTCTGTACACTAGGATGGCTCGCGTGACACCTGCCATACCCTCTCTGTACACTAGGATGGCTCGTGTGACACCTGCCATACCCTCTCTGTACACTAGGATGGCTCGTGTGACACCTGCCATACCCTCTCTGTACACTAGGATGGCTCACGTGACACCTGCCATACCCTCTCTGTACACTAGGATGGCTCGTGTGACACCTGCCCTACCCTCTCTGTACACTAGGATGGCTCGTGTGACACCTGCCATACCCTCTCTGTACACTAGGATGGCTCGTGTGACACCTGCCATACCCTCTCTGTACACTAGGATGGCTCGTGTGACACCTGCCATACCTTCTCTGTACACTAGGACAGCTCGTGTGACACCTGCCATACCCTCTCTGTACACTAGGATGGCTCGTGTGACACCTGCCATACCTTCTCTGTACACTAGGACGGCTCATGTGACACCTGCCATACCCTCTCTGTACACTAGGATGGCTCATGTGACACGTGCCATACCCTCTCTGTACACTAGGATGGCTCGTGTGACACCTGCCATACCCTCTCTGTACACTAGGACGGATCGTGTGACACCTGCCATACCCTCTCTGTACACTAGGATGGCTCGTGTGACACCTGCCATACCTTCTCTGTACACTAGGATGGCTCGTGTGACACCTGCCATACCTTCTCTGTACACTAGGATGGCTCGTGTGACACCTGCCATACCCTCTCTGTACACTAGGATGGCTCGTGTGACACCTGTCATACCCTCTCTGTACACTAGGATGGCTCGTGTGACACCTGCCATAACCTCTCTGTACACTAGGATGGATCGTGTGACACCTGCCATACCCTCTCTGTACACTAGGATGGCTCGTGTGACACCTGCCATAACCTCTTTGTACACTAGGACGGATCGTGTAACACCTGCCATACCCTCTCTGTACACTAGGATGGCTCGTGTGACACCTGCCATACCCTCTCTGTACACTAGGATGGCTCGTGTGACACCTGCCATACCCTCTCTGTACACTAGGATGGCTCGTGTGACACCTGCCATACCCTCTCTGTACACTAGGATGGCTCGTGTGACACCTGCCATACCCTCTCTGTACACTAGGACGGATCGTGTGACACCTGCCATACCCTCTCTGTACACTAGGATGGCTCGTGTGACACCTGCCATAACCTCTCTGTACACTAGGACGGATCGTGTGACACCTGCCATACCCTCTCTGTACACTAGGATGGCTCGTGTGACACCTGCCATACCCTCTCTGTACACTAGGATGGCTCGTGTGACACCTGCCATACCCTCTCTGTACACTAGGATGGCTCGTGTGACACCTGCCATACCCTCTCTGTACACTAGGATGGCTCGTGTGACACCTGCCATACCCTCTCTGTACACTAGGATGGCTCGTGTGACACCTGCCATACCCTCTCTGTACACTAGGATGGCTCATGTGACACCTGCCATACCCTCTCTGTACACTAGGACGCATTCGTTCATTGTATTCTGGCTATTAGATGATTTTACTGAGTTATGTAGGAATCTGTGACATCACAAGATTGAGTAAATAAAATTACACCGTTCTGGATGATATAAGTCCTTTCTAAACCCGGTGTCACACCAGCTCTTTTTCCGTCAATTTTTACGAGCAATCGTAGTCTGGTGTCTTCAAAATTTAAGTTATACAAGAAATTAGGCACTTAGCATAATCTACCTTCAGTCTAGTTTCCGATTCTAATGTGAATATGTCTCAAAATATTACGAAAAAAACTTGCTCATCAAAAATTGCTGGAAAAAGCGCCCGTGTGACACTGGCTTAAGTCATAAACGCAAGAAGACAAAGGCAAAACCGACAGAATTCTGCGAAAATCGTGCGGGAACAACCAGATAAAAAAAAACAGGGAATTGACACAACTCCATTTCCGGACCCGACATTTGGCGCGCGTTCACTTCCTCCTCTGTTTTGCGATTGGACAGATTCAGCATTCGGATTGTCATGTAAATTTATTCCCGATAGATATACCGGAGTGATTACGTCGGCGGAAGCTGTATGTTGATGCGGATTAATTGAATATGCGATTGATAATTCCATTATCATTATATTTGGTGCGTGGGGGGGGGCGGGGTTGACATCATGACCCTATTAACTTATCAGCGCCGAAGGGGTTAAGGGGGCCCACCTCCTTTTCTTTCTCTCTCTCTCTCTCTGGGTAGTATTCATTTGGCCCCATTCAGCCTACTGTTTTAAGACGTTTATCCCTATCCAGGTGTCGACTTTTTCCTGGCGAGCGGAAGCGAGCCAGCGTAGTTTTGTATACTGTTTTGTCAGCAGGCTAAATTGTAAACAAATCCTCCGGCGAAGCCTGATGTCTCCATACAATGTTGGCTCGCTATCGCTTACCAGGAATACAATGACTCCTGGATGGGGATAACAAATTTAAAACAGTAGGCTGAATGGGGCCGAATTAACACAGGCCAGAGAAAGAGAGAAAAGGAGAGCAAGATAACAAAAAAGCAGGTGACTCCACTTGAAGGTGTCTTAAGACTTCCTGCGTAGAACAGGATAGCGTGCGTAATTCACATGCGAGAGGTTGCGGGTTCGATTCCTTACGGATGAATGTACTTGATACCTATCTAATTAATTGTGCAATAGATCAGCGTCTCGTTAATTTGATCAGGGTCTCAGAGAGTTGCACAGAGTAGGGGTGGGATTGTGTTGCTAGACGGCTACTACGTACCCTTCGTAGAGGAGGTGGTATACACTGGGAGAGCTCTGAGGAGCACTGATTACTGTAGTAGCGATAGAATAGCAAGAGAGATGCAACATTGCCAAGAAGAGAGAGAGATTGCAGAGAGTTGGTGAGTGGACGGGATTTAATGATACGAAAGGCTTTCCTTTCTACTTTGTCTAGGGGTGCGGTGTGCTAGGATCCTCCCCACACATGTGAACAATACTCAATACACAGACGCACTGTGCCCCTGTACAGAGCCAGAAGCTGGGCAGGGGTAAAGAACCGCTTGAGCCGGTTTAACACACCCAGCTTCTGGGAGGCTGCCTTAGCAAGACTGGTAATATGGTCCTTCCAAGTGAGAGCAGAAGAAAAGGAGACACCTAGAATATTGAGAGAAGATGAAAGATTGATTTTTGTATTGTTGAAGTGTAAGGGATAGTCCTCTGGAAGTTCCGAACGGGTAGTAAGATGAAGAAATTGGGTTTTGGAAGTATTAAAGGCAACAAGGTTTTCTTTACCCCAATTGGGAATAGTAGTTAGATCGGAAGATAGTGTTGCATGGCTTCATTACGTTTGTCTTTGAGATATTGCTGGCTGGGGCGTTCAGGAAAACTAACTGAGTAGTGTAAGGTAGAGTCGTCTGCGTATGAATGGATGGGACTGGAGGTACAGTTGACCAGATCACTTTAGAAGGTGCTTCAATACATAAGTGTAACATGCTTAACACATTATATTAATAAATAAATTAATATACTCCTTATAATTATCTGGTATTAGCATTCGTTCTTGTATGTTAAATCCGTACTTTAATATGACGCTATTTACGAACGATGTTAAAAATACTTCTAGACATCGCCAGTCGAGGTTATTCATCTAAGGAAGGACCTTTGTAAATTAGAGAGCACAAATGTAGCTCTTCTATCCTTTTGACTATAAGCGATTCTTCCGAAGCTGAATAGAATGCTCTGGAATTAGGTATACAAATGTTAAGGGGGGTCACCGGCTTTTTTGTATCTTTCTCTCCTTTTCTCTCATTCCCTGGCTTGTATCCATTCGGCCCCATTCAGCCAACTGTTTTAAGACGTTTATCCCAATCCAGGTGTCGATTACTTCCGGGCGACCGATTGCGAGCCAGCATTGTATAGAGAAATCCGGCTTCGCCGGAGACATTTTTCTATCGAAAAATGTACAAATTTAGCTTGCTGTCAAAACAAAAAAATATATATATATGCTGGCTCACTACCGCACCCCAGGAAAATATTGACACCTGGATGGGGGTAAATGTCTTAAAACAGTAGGCTTAATGAGGCCGAATGGATACAAGCCAACGAGAGAGGGAGAGAAAGAGAAAAAAAAGCGAGGTCGGCTCCCTTAAACATTCATCATCTGATTGACATGGTTAATTACATTCCGAAGTGAAAATTCTGATATATAAAGTCATTTCGCTCACTCATCTCGCTCTCGCTCTCACTCTCAGTCACTCACTCACTCACACTCTCTCTCTCTCTTACATATCAATGTAATGTTTACGATTAATAACAATGCTGCAACCCGAGGTAACGGAGTGAAAATAGAATAAAGACATGCCTAGATGTCATACAAAACTTCTTCACATACAGTGTGGGCAAATAGTGGAATAGTTTACCCAACGGAGGTGATCGATAGCAAGTGGTCAATTGAATTACTATAGTAATTCAATTGACCACTTGCGAGTTTCGTTCTATAAGGAAGTTGGAGCTGTAGACATCGATATTTAACAGAATTGCCAGCTAAAATATGGTTGTAGTACAATCGCCCTAATAAGTGATGACTCGATTCCCAGTACCTTTTGTTCATAAAGTGCTGTCTGGCAACAATTAAGGCTCTACTATATTAATTTATTACACACCGTAGAGAACTGCATTGAAGGACAAAATACCAAACATACGATATAAAAGTGTTGTTGCAATATATTTCTCTCATTATGTGATAGCAAACCAAATACTACGAAAGTTGAGACTAACCCAAACGAAATAATGTGAAACTCGTAGTATTTCGCTCAGTAGATTCAAGATTAAAATGTGGAGGAAGTCTCTTAATGCCTGTATTACATTTTAAACCAACAATACTCGGATAAAAGTATCTCATAAAATTAAAACCAACAGTTAAAAGTGATATTCAAACCATGAGTGTCAATAAATCACGTTAATAAAATATATAACAAATGTTTTTTCCACATTAAATTCTCTATGCGGGACAACAGTCTGCCTGAAAAACGCAGTCTCCAGTATATTTTGGGAGAAAGCATGAATACTCGAGAACAGCTAGTAATTTGTATAGACAGACGATGAATTTTCATTTTTAGAATATACTCGGTATAATAACCCATAGGGACACATATATACAGAAGATGGAAAGGCAAGTGTTAAAAGACAAAGGGGGATATAAAATCAAAGAGATACACCTCCCCTCATATCCTGACAATGACTGACATGGTCGCTGAATGTCACTTCAATATCCTCCGGGCCTGGGAATTCAACATGCTAGATAGCGCATGTAAATTAATTACTCCCATTATTCTATAAAGAAATTGAAAACAAACATTACTTATATTTATTCAAACTACAACATAGTTCAAAGTTAGAGGCCATAAATAGGGTAATTCTGTCAGTAGGCCAATTATTGGGAATATCCAAAGACCTATAGTTTAAAATTATGTAACGACCGGGCTCCTAGAGGCTTCTTCTTCTTCTTCTCTTCTCTTGAACCCGCCCGCAGACCGCGCAGGTCCACAGAGCTGACCTTTGTATCGGTACTGGCTCAGAAATGTTAGTAAGAGGGAAAGTTTATAGTAGAAGGATAGTATAAGGGACAGTTTTTTAGACCTACCTATCACGTCCTCCCCCCCCCCCCTACCCATTTATTTTCCTCCATATCTTTTCTAGTGTCCTCTTCATCATCTCCATGTCTTGCGTTTCCATATCTTGCGTTAGCCCCAGCAATGCCCCTACCCCTCTATCGTCTCTCTGCTTTAATTCCTCCCACCCTATTTCCCCAACTCTATTCCTCATGTATCTCTCCAACTCGTTTCTCTCCTCATCATATTTTGTACACTCCGTTATTATGTGTTCTATGTCCTCGACTATTGGGTCTCCTCCTACTTCGCATTGATTACAGTGCGGTCCTATTACATTCCATCTCCTTGTTCTTTCAGTTGTCTCTAGGGATCCTGTCCTTGCTTTAAACAGCAATTTAGATCCCCATCCTCCATCATAGAAAAGTTCTCTAGCTGGTTTTTCCTTCCCTCTGTAATACGACAGCGTGGCTATGTTTTCTACCCCTTCCCTCCACTTCCTTCTTCCCTCCTCTTTTATCCATCTCTCTATTTCTCTGATACATCCTCTCCCATTTTCCAGTATGACCCAATCATCCCTCCCATTTCGTTTTCTAAATTCCCCTCCCACATGGTCCTGTATTATATTTATCCTCCCCAACCTTCTTTTGCACTCTCTGTTCCATTTACTTTCCTCGCTCTCCCATCTGTATACCTTCTTTGGCCACCTACTTTCCTCCATCCCCTCTAGCCTCACTTTGTACTTCCCTTTTGCTTTTCCTATCCTTTCTTCAAACGTACTCCACCCCATTTCTCCTCGGATTGCTTCTTGTGCTACGTATTTATTTGCCCCCAATCCCGAAGAGATGCCATTGGTAGCCAGATTTGGTTTTGGATTAACCCTTTCAGTCCCAGGGACGTCCTTTTCATCATATTCTAGCAATAATCAGATGATGTTTTACAGCTTAGGAAGGACCTCTGGCAAACTATCTCAAACTATCTCAACCAACCCTCTTAACTACCACAGATCCTTCCTCAGCTGTAAAATATAGTCTAAATAGAGCCTGAATAAAATATAACACGTCGCTGGTACTCAAAGGTTTAATATGAATTAATCAGTTGGTATGTAAGTGTAAATTTCAGTTCAGACTAATATATTTCTATCATATATAAAAACTTTCCTTTTGGGCAGTTCTTGACAAATAAGGTTACACTTTATATGCTATCATTAATATATTCAAGTGCATTGGGGTTTTGTAATGGAGGATTAATGTTACAGAGGGAAGGAAAAACCAGCTAGAGAACTTTTCTATGATGGAGGATGGGGATCTAAATTGCTGTTTAAAGCAAGGACAGGGTCCCTAGAGACAACTGAAAGAACAAGGAGATGGAATGGACAAGGACCGCACTGTAATCAATGCGAACTAGGAGGAGACCCAATAGTCGAGGACATAGAACACATAATAACGGAGTGTACAAAATATGATGAGGAGAGAAACGAGTTGGAGAGATACATGAGGAATAGAGTTGGGGAAATAGGGTGGGAGGAATTAAAGCAGAGAGACGATAGAGGGGTAGGGGCATTGCTGGGGCTAACGCAAGATATGGAAACGCAAGACATGGAGATGATGAAGAGGACACTAGAAAAGATATGGAGGAAAATAAATAGGTAGGGGGGGGGGGGGACGTGATAGGTAGGTCTAAAAAACTGTCCCTTATACTATCCTTCTACTCTAAACTTTCCCTCTTACTAACGTTTCTGAGCCAGTACCGATACAAAGGTCAGCCCTGTGGACCTGCGCGGTCTGCAGGCGGGTTCAAGAGAAGAAGAAGAAGAAGAAGAAGCCTCTAGGAGCCAGTTCGTTTCTTAATTTTAAACTATAGGTCTTTGGATATTCCCAATAATTGGCTTACTGACAGAATTAACCTATTTATGGCCTCTAACTTTGATTTATGTTGTAGTTTGAATAAATATAAGTAATGTTTGTTTTCAATTTCTTTATAGAATAATGAGAGTAATTAATTTACATGCCCTATCTAGCATGTTGCATTCCCAGGCCCGGAGGATATTCAGCGACCATGCCAGTCATTGTCAGGATATGAGGGGAGGTGTATCTCTTTGATTTGATATCCCCCTTTGTCTTTTAACACTTGCCTTTCCATCTTCTGTTTATATATGTGTCCCTATGGGTTATTATAATATTATATTCTAAAAGTGAAAATTCATCGTCTGTCTATACAAATTACTAGCTGTTCTCGAGTATTCATGCTTTCTCCCAAAATATACTGGAGACTGCTTTGTTTTGCAGGCAGACTGTTGTCCCGCATAGAGAATTTAATGTGGAAAAACATTTGTTATATATTTTATTAACGTGATTTATTGACACTCATGGTTTGAATATCACTTTTAACTGTTGGTTTTAATTTTATGAGATACTTTTATCCCAGTATTGTTGGTTTAAAATGTAATACAGGCATTAACCCTCCTGGCCCGGGCAGGCTCTCCTAATGACGGAGCTCGTATCCGGGCGATCTGGTCGAATATCAACAAAAGTAAAGTAAGGCTAATCTCGCTTAATATATGACCTACATTAATCAAACTTATATAGAAATGAGCGCCTTACCTTCCAGCGTAGAATGGCATTGAGTAGAGCTCTCTAGCTCAACTGGTTCCGGAGTGATGGTGATGGAAGTGGAGGTAACTTTTGCCGCGTATTTACCTCGGCGCGTCCGAACACTCAACCGCGGCCCCGGCTACGACGCCAAGTTGCACTCGTCGCTCCACCCGCAATTATGCCAGGATGCGATTTGATAGTGTTTTATTGGTTATTCTGTCATTTATTATAGTTATTATGTTATTTTCACTCAATAAAGTTATTTATATGAACTTATTTGTGTCTCTGTCACTTATTACTTCGTTTTATTATTATTATTATGATTATTAGTGTCACTTTCACTGGACTTTGATAATTGGTAGTGTTATTTCCCCTTTTATGTATTGTTAGGTAAGCTAATAATATATAGTGTCACTGTCACTTATTCATATTGTTATGAAGGCACTTATTATTACTTGTGTGTGTCTCTTTCACTTATACTTAGTTTTATTATTATTATACTGTCACTTTGACTGGCCTAGGCTTATTGAGTGTCATTTTCACTTATTTATTGTTAGAAATATATATTTTAGTGTCACTTTCACTTGTTCATATTGTTATTGAAGGCACTTATTATTACTTATGTGTCCTTTTCACTTATACTTAGTTATATTATTATTCTTTTGCCTACATTTGAGTGTCATTTTCACTGGTGTCACTTCCACTTCAAAAGTTTGTTAGAGTGTGGAAGTCGTTGAAGCAGGTGCCAGCACACAGTCCAACTTGACACTCGAGGCATTCCCAAGTGGTTTTTGTGGGTTTGCGGGGTCTGCGAGTTGTGTGGCTGCACACATGGCACCTCTTCTGACTCCTAACATTACTACCTGGTGCTTTGAAAGGAAGGGCGCTGAGCTGGTACTTCCTGAAGAATTCAGCACACCCCGTTCTGTCAAGGTGGCCTGGTCCTTGTATTGGCCTGCCTGGTGTACCCGCATGTTTAGCCAGGAGCTCAAGTAGCACCTGCTTGTGGAACTTCCGCAGGGACTTGTACTTCTTGGCTCCTGGAGTCCTCAGACGGTAGATGTTGTAGGCATTGAGGATCGACATATCTACCGTGTGCAGGATAAACTTCTTGTACCACCTGCAAGATGTTCGCAGGCAGTCGATGAAGCCCATCTGCATGTCGGACTTGTCAACGAGGCGCATGTTGATGTTATAATCCAGGACAGCAGCTGGTTTTTGGACGGGGTTCTTGGTTGTTCGGTCCACCTTCCCTGTGGCGACCATCTGGACCTTGTGGCATGTGGTGAGGAGGTTGACCTTGCGCTGGTCATGCCAGTGGATGGAGAGGATGGGGCCACTCTTCTTGTGGATGATGTCAGCCTTCTTCGTCTTGGTTGGGTAGCCTGGCATGCCCTTCCTTTTGCCCTTGACTGTGCCGACAGTTCCGGTCTTGCGGTCATGGAGGTACTTGGTCAGGAGAGGCGACGTGTAATAATTATCTGTGTAGAGGATGTGGTTATTATTGAAGTGCCTCTCCATCATCTTCTTCACTACAGCGCCACCAAAACCAATGAGAGGGTCAGTCACAACTTCTCCAGCCTTGCCGCTGTAGACTATAAAGTCCAGCACATACCCCGTCAAGCAGTCGCAGAGGACGAAGAGCTTGATGCCGAAGCGGTGTCTCTTGGACGGGATATACTGTCGGAAGTGCAGCCTACCACGGAACAGGACCAGAGACTCGTCGAGGCACATCTTCTGGAAAGGAATCAGGTATGTGGTGAACCGATGACGTATCATGTCATACAGCTTCCTGATCTTCCATAATGAGTCGGGAAGGTGGACTGCTATGTTGTTTGTCAGGTGGAGATAGGAGAAGATGTCGAAGTACCTGTCCCTGGACATGTATTTGCCAAATGATGGAGTCGTTATGATGTCGCCAGTGATCCAGTAGTCAGCCAGAACGTGCTTCCTTATATGAGTCATCAGCATTGTGAGTGCCAAGAACACATATAGTTCTGCCCCAGTGAGAGCTCTCCATGCAACCATCTTGGCACTGGTCTTCCTCCCAAGAAAGTTGGCACAGATAGCATGGTGGTGATTTGTCTCTTTGACGAGGTATTCCATGACTTCATTGTCATAGAAGCCACAGAAAAGTTCACTGGGGGTAGCATCTGGGCCACAGGGATATGCTGGTGACACCCCAGAACCCATCTGTACCTCGTCAAAGGCAGGACAATCTGGCTCAAAATCAGCTCAATCTGTCCACACAAACAGGTCGGATGCTGATGCTCGAGGTCGTGCTGCAGCAGGCACACACCCTGGACGCCCTGGCACACGCCCTTGGCCAGGCGGACGCCCAGGCGGACGCCCTGTACGCCCACGCCCAGGCCCAGGCCCAGGAGCAGCGGCGTCGGCAGGCTGACCACGTCCACGACCTCGCCCTCTCCCTCGATTTGTCGGCACATCCTCTTCCTCTTCCTGTTCCTGTTCCTGTTCCTGTTCCTCTTCCTCCTCAGGCAACGTCAGGTCATCTGGGGCAATGTTGGGGTCGTCAGCATCCTCCTCAAGAGACAATTCTGGTGAAGAAGTGACCGGGCGTCGGCGGTGCGGGGCGCGGGAGGCTGCGGGAGCTTCAAGAATGGGAGCCGAGGCCTCGGGAGTTGGCTCCTTTTGCGGCGAGCCGAGGGCTTTTCAGCAGGAAATAATGCTCTGCGGTGTATTGAGGCCTGTGGCACATCACCAATACCACTTGAAGAGGCCCTTTGGTCATCCTGAACGAGAGATGAAGGCGAGGGCTGTGGGTGACCCACGCGGCATCCCGTGTCAAGGCGTCGGGACAATGGAATGCGGGTGGTTGCTAGGCCAGGGTCGGCGTCATTATCGCTATCTTCAGCTTCCCTATGCTTTTCTGCGGCTGCCGTGCGTGCTTTTTTAGCTGCACTTTTGATCAATGATTGTTTGTAGAAATATTTGCCCACTTTCAAGGGCGTACGGGCAGGCAAAGGGGATGGTCCTGGGGTAGGGCTAGGGCTAGGCCTAGGCTGACCTAGCAAAGATGGCGAGGGTGTAGGCCTAGGTTCTAGCACACTGGGAAGCTCAATGGCACCTTCCTGAAACACTTCCACATCAGGATCATCACTACTGTCTCCCCCCTCAAATAAATCAACATTATCGTCGTCTCCAAAGCCCACGAAATCGTCTTCACTTTCACTTATAAATTGTACCTTGTCCACCAAGCTTTCGCCACTACTCTCTTCATCACTTTCAAAAAGTTGTCGCTGTATAGCGCTATCACTCAACAAACGCTTAACTTTCTTTTGTTGAGCTCTCTTCTCGGTTGGAACAGGCGTTGAAGTTGCGAGTGGGGTAGCACTGGGGCCCGCGGGAGGTTGCAACGAATCGGACACGTCGGAAAACATTTTTTCAGTATTACTCGCTATGGCGGCCACGTACGAACTGATAACACTAGTAGTTGAGGCTTGGTGGCGCTGCCGTCGCTCCTACCATGCCAAAATTGGCCGCGCAAATTTTGAAGCACGCTTTCAAGCACAAAGATTTTAAAATTACACCCGGGTTCCGGCCCTTTTGTTTTGGTGTCATTTTAAAATGACACCCGGGCTGGAAGGGTTAAGAGACTTCCTCCACATTTTAATCTTGAATCTACTGAGCGAAATACTACGAGTTTCACATTATTTCGTTTGGGTTAGTCTCAACTTTCGTTATTTTAAAAAGACCTCCGTCTACGTATTGTGAAAAACCTGTTATCCTCCGGCAAATTGTGGGGTTGAGTGAGTGAAGGGGGGGACAGTGAGTGAAGGGGGGGACAGTGAATGAAGGAGGATGCATGTTTTTCATAATACGTGTTGCTAGCCCCAAACGCGCGAGCAACTGTGGCTTTCAACCATCCGACACATCCCCTTTTATTTATGTGCATCACACATGTTACATTCAAATACAGTTTATGTTTTGTTTTACCCTACTGCGGCAAGACTACGGATACACCACTCCTGCCCGGGCCTCACACAGTGGCATGACCCAGTCCTGTCGAACTGAGCTCATGACGCTGGTGGCATTGCCCCGGAGGATAGCCATCCCTAGTCTTTGCTTGAGCCAGAGGGTTTCCCGGGGTTCTCCTGAAACTTCTCTGATTTTACGGCCTATTTCATTCACCATCTTAAGGGTGGTAGGGCCGAAGACTCCTGAAGTTTCGAATGCCAGGGGCTCGAACTGATGATTTCTGGCGATGGCTTGATATTTTTCTCGCTTTTTATTTTCTGCTATCCGGGCGGCTTCACCTGTTTCGTCGGCGTTTCTGGCGATGTTGGTTGTGGAGAAAGTGTCAACACATGTGGCATCCCACACGAGGCACCGGCCATTCTTGTAAGGGAAAGTGGTCATCCCATCTGGCCATTTGCTGTCTTCTCTGTGAAGTCCATGTGGTTCGAGGATTGATGCACTGTTAGCACTCTGCAGGGCCCGTTTTATGACATCATTTAGTGCAGAGTGTCTTGGCAGGCGGCCTGCATTGTAATTACATGACAAGGCATGGTGACCTTGAGCATCCATCTCCCCACCACACTTGCAAGTGTGTGGGTGACAGACTGCCGCACCCACTCTGAGCGCGATGGCAACCCGGAGCGCTTCAGCATCCAAGTGAGTTCCAAGAGGTGGGATGGGGATGGCGTGTAACCACAAGCCACTCTCCGAACGGGCGGCTGCCTGGAGGCGTGCTTTTGCAACCTGGTCTGCATTGGTTAGGAGATTTTCTTGAGTTTTCTTCGCCGAGATGGTATCCCACGCTTTCTGCTTGCTCCTGGAGGTACCCTGAGGCTCCTCCTCTACTCCTGTACTTCCCTTCCAGGTGTTAATCGCTGCTGTTACGTCCCCATTTAGTGTCGTTCCGGGTTGAGAAGAAAGGATGGACAATACGAGGTCGTTGGTCGCGATGAGGGAAGAGATAAAGGCTGGGGAGGCAATATCCGAGGCTCTCCGTATGCCCAAGCCCCCGAGGCGGACAGGAAGGGTGGCTTGTGTCCAGGCCCGTTCTTTAAATTCCACGTTGGTAATGCTGGTCACTGCTTCTCGGATTATGCTGTCTAATTCTTGGAGGCCACCATTGTTCGTGTAAGTCATCAATGTGCGCAGGAGGTATTGGAGTTTTGGGATGGAGAAACAGTTCTTGAGCAGGGCCAGAGCTGAGTGGGCATCGATGTGTATCAGGCGACTCACGAGACGTTGAAGCTCCTCCTTTTTAACTTGAAGTGCTGGTGGGATTGCTGCCAGAGTTAGTGGGGAACCTAATAGGGTTTGCTGGTGCTCCTGAAGGATCTTTACATCTGGCAATATGTTTCGAAACAGGGCCTGAGTCTCTTCTCCTTGTTCACGTGTGTGGTTGAGGAGGACAAGTTCACATTTGGTGTCATTTATCACTAGCCCGGCCTGGCCGAGGTCTGTTACGATGTTATTTAGGTCGGTTAGAACGTTCTCTACTGACCCACCCAAGGTTGCATCGTCCAGGTACCATAGTATTTGGTTTGCTATCACATAATGAGAGAAATATATTGCAACAACACTTTTATATCGTATGTTTGGTATTTTGTCCTTCAATGCAGTTCTCTACGGTGTGTAATAAATTAATATAGTAGAGCCTCAATTGTTGCCAGACAGCACTTTATGAACAAAAGGTACTGGGAATCGAGTCATCACTTCTTAGGGCGATTGTACTACAACCATATTTTAGCTGGCAATTCTGTTAAATATCGATGTCTACAGCTCCAACTTCCTTATAGAACGAAACTCGCAAGTGGTCAATTGAATTACTATAGTAATTCAATTGACCACTTGCTATCGATCACCTCCGTTGGGTAAACTATTCCACTATTTGCCCACACTGTATGTGAAGAAGTTTTGTATGACATCTAGGCATGTCTTTATTCTATTTTCACTCCGTTACCTCGGGTTGCAGCATTGTTATTAATCGTAAACATTACATTGATAATTATGAAAGAGAGAGAGAGAGAGAGTGTGTGAGTGAGTGAGAGACTGAGAGTGAGAGTGAGAGCGAGATTGAGTGAGCGAAATGACTTTATATATCAGAATTTTCACTTAGGAATGTAATTAACCCTGTCAATCAGATGATGAATTTTTAAAGGAGCCAACCTCGCTTTTGTTTTCTCTTTCTCTCCCTCTCTCGTTGGCTTGTATCCATTCGGCCTCATTAAGCCTACTGTTTTAAGACATTTACCCCCATCCAGGTGTCAATATTTTCCTGGGGAGCGGTAGTGAGCCAGCATATATATATATTTTTGTTTTGACAGCAAGCTAAATGTGTACATTTTTCGATAGAAAAATGTCTCCGGCGAAGCCGGATTTCTCTATACAATGCTGGCTCGCAATCGGTCGCCCGGAAGTAATCGACACCTGGATTGGGATAAACGTCTTAAAACAGTTGGCTGAATGGGGCCGAATGGATACAAGCAAGGGAATGAGAGAAAAGGAGAGAAAAATTAAAAAAGCCGGTGACCCCCCTTAACATTTGTATACCTAATTCCAGAGCATTCTATTCAGCTTCGGAAGAATCGCTTATAGTCAAAAGGATAGAAGAGCTACATTTGTGCTGTCTGATTTACAAAGGTCCTTCCTTAGATGAATAACCTCGACTGGCGATGTCTAGAATTATTTTTAACATCGTTCGTAAATAGCGTCATATTATAGTACGGATTTAACATACAAGAACGAATGCTAATACCAGATAGAAGGAGTATATTTATTTCTTTATTAATATAATGTGTTAAGCATGTTACATTTATGTATTGAAGCACCTTCTAAAGTGATCTGCTCAACTGTACCTCCAGTCCCATCCATTCATACGCAGACGACTCTACCTTACACTACTCAGTTAGTTTTCCTGAACGCCCCAGCCAGCAATATCTCAAAGACAAACGTAATGAAGCCATGCAACACTATCTTCCGATCTAACTACTATTCCCAATTGGGGTAGAGAAAACCTTGTTGCCTTTAATACTTCCAAAACCCAATTTCTTCATCTTACTATCCGTTCGGAACTTCCAGAGGACTATCCCTTACACTTCAACAATACAAAAATCAATCCTTCATCTTCTCTCAATATTGTAGGTGTCTCCTTTTCTTCTGCTCTCACTTGGAAGGACCATATTACCAGTCTTGCTAAGGCAGCCTCCCAGAAGCTGGGTGTGTTAAACCGGCTCAAGCGGTTCTTTACCCCTGCCCAGCTTCTGGCTCTGTACAGGGGCACAGTGCGTCTGTGTATTGAGTATTGTTCACATGTGTGGGGAGGATCCTCGCACACCGCACCCCTAGACAAAGTAGAAAGGAAAGCCTTTCGTATCATTAAATCCCGTCCACTCACCAACTCTCTGCAATCTCTCTCTCTTCTTGGCAATGTTGCATCTCTCTTGCTATTCTATCGCTACTACAGTAATCAGTGCTCCTCAGGGCTCTCCCAGTGTATACCACCTCCTCTACGAAGGGTACGTAGTAGCCGTCTAGCAACACAATCCCACCCCTACTCTGTGCAACTCTCCAACCCAAGAGCGAAACCCTATTCTCAGTCTTTCTTCTATTCAACTGCTGAGCTCTGGAACTCTCTCCCAGAATCAGTCTTTCCCTCTTCTTATGACCTAAATTGCGTCAAACTCAGTGTGTCCAGGCATTTTGCCTCGAACGTCCCTTGATTTTGACCATGTCACTTATTCAACTATGGGGGAGGCACTCGCTACATGCAGTTCTGCCTTTTGTCTCCCTCACTCACATAGACAAAAAATACGAAGGACAAGCTTTAAATTAATGGTATTATTTAAAAACACTATAATTGTAAACTGTAAATATATTATGCCCACTTTAAAAGCGCCCTAATTGTGTGATATGAATAATTTATGGGTGCTCAACAAAGTGCTCTATATGGTAATGATGGTAATGCTCTACTATGAATCATTTATGGGTGCTCAACAAAGTGCTCTATATGGTAATGATGGTAATGCTCTACTATGAATCATTTATGGGTGTTCAACAAAGTGCTCTATATGGTAATGATGGTAATGCTCTACTATGAATCATTTATGGGTGCTCAACAAAGTGCTCTATATGGTAATGATGGTAATGCTCTACTATGAATCATTTATGGGTGTTCAACAAAGTGCTCTATATGGTAATGATGGTAATGCTCTACTATGAATCATTTATGGGTGCTCAACAAAGTGCTCTATATGGTAATGATGGTAATGCTCTACTATGAATCATTTATGGGTGTTCAACAAAGTGCTCTATATGGTAATGATGGTAATGCTCTACTATGAATCATTTATGGGTGCTCAACAAAGTGCTCTATATGGTAATGATGGTAATGCTCTACTATGAATCATTTATGGGTGCTCAACAAAGTGCTCTATATGGTAATGATGGTAATGCTCTACTATGAATCATTTATGGGTGTTCAACAAAGTGCTCTATATGGTAATGATGGTAATGCTCTACTATGAATCATTTATGGGTGCTCAACAAAGTGCTCTATATGGTAATGATGGTAATGCTCTACTATGAATCATTTATGGGTGTTCAACAAAGTGCTCTATATGGTAATGATGGTAATGCTCTACTATGAATCATTTATGGGTGCTCAACAAAGTGCTCTATATGGTAATGATGGTAATGCTCTACTATGAATCATTTATGGGTGTTCAACAAAGTGCTCTATATGGTAATGATGGTAATGCTCTACTATGAATCATTTATGGGTGTTCAACAAAGTGCTCTATATGGTAATGATGGTAATGCTCTACTATGAATCATTTATGGGTGCTCAACAAAGTGCTCTATATGGTAATGATGGTAATGCTCTACTATGAATCATTTATGGGTGCTCAACAAAGTGCTCTATATGGTAATGATGGTAATGCTCTATATGGTAATGATGGTAATGCTCTATATGGTAATGATGGTAATGCTCTATATGGTAATGATGGTAATGCTCTATATGGTAATGATGGTAATGCTCTATATGGTAATGATGGTAATGCTCTATATGGTAATGATGGTAATGCTCTATATGGTAATGATGGTAATGCTCTACGTATCACTGCTCTGCAGGAGAAAATATTTAAAGTTTTATTTCATCAATGGGGACCAGATTGACTTTAGGTGAACCAGAAAATTATCACAAAATTCCCGACCATCAAGTCGGTGTCACATGAGCTCATTTTCCGGCAATTTTCGATAAGCAATTTTGTTCTCGTACTATTTTGAGTGTCTTTCGAAATGGAATCGGAAACTCTATCGAAGTTAGATTATATTAGCTAGTTTAATTTTTAGGGAACTTAAATTTTGAAGCTGCCAGACTACAATTGCCCGAAGAAATTGATGGAAAATCGCTCGTGTGACACCGCCTTCATTCTATCATTTATGATTTTTTCCACTACAGACACAACGCCTGCAATAATTCACCACTTGCGAGTTTCAGGTTATAAGGAAGTTGGAGCTCTGAACATCCATATTAAACAGAAAAGCAATAATAATGTCAGTTTCTGATGGATAGAAAGTATGTTGACTTTGATGGTATGTGTATGTAAATGTACTGTCCCGCTAATAAGTCATGTCTCGGCTGCCATTGCGTTTGGCTCGTTCTATGCTGTATTAATGTCTGTCAGATGTTGAATAGGGTGGGTAAGTGTAGGAACATATGTTGGTATATCTCACTCAAAAAGAAGAAACCATGTGCAAATATTGCTGATACCAATTATTGATCAAAACATAATTGGTGCCGATACATCACTTATTAGGCCGGTTGTACTACAACCGTAATTTATCTGGTAATACTGTTAAATATCGATGTCTACGGCTCCAACTTCCTTATAGCCTGAAACTCGCAAGTGGTTAATTGTATGTATACACTGTTAACCATTTCATTAATATGGCATTTTTGTCCCTATAATCTGGTTAACAACAGATGGTGATGGGCTGGTCTATCAGAGTGAGAACTGAGCAATCTCTGCCATACCCATAGCTTACTCCGACTGTTCCTTTTACTTATGAATTTCCTAGATCTCAAGTGACGGCGTCTTTTCCGTGGATTGACCTCCCAATCTACCAAGATTGGAAGCCAAAGCGTCACATTTTTCCTTTGCCCCTCAACTTTCTCTTCATAATTGCTGAGGGACACAGGGCCCTGGGTGGGGCTTTGGTTTCCCGGGCGTTTCCGCACCCTCCTCAGCTCCCCGCCATGGAGTGGCTTCGGTCACCCAGGCTTTATTGTGGTAGGCAGGGAGGGTTCTGTGAGGGCGCTCGGTTATGGCCTTGCTCGGGGCCTTGGGGCTGTTCGGCCAGGCATCTTGGGGAACAACAACAACAACAACAACAACAGACGATTATTAAAATGTAAAACTTGCAAACAAAGTCAAACCAAAACTTGGACAAAGACAATACAAAGTCAAAACAAAATATCAAAATTGCTATGTGGAAACAACGCTTACTAAAATAAAATTTATGAAATGAAAGAACACAATCCACCACATAGGGTGTACATTACTACATGAGCAGGTTAATCTGTTTCCCAAGCAAACTAATTGCACAAATAACAACGCACTATCGTCACGTTCAGGGAATTAGTCAATTTGGGAAGTTCGGGACGTTCTGGCAAATATTACTAAACTCTCCATGAATAAAAGAAAATACAATTAGTGTTAAAATGTTCATTTAAAATCAAATTTGCAACATGACAAGACATTAACAATACTAAAAAATACAAATATTGATAAGATATATAATATTACAAACAAATATAAGTATACATATATATAACACTCACTAACGATAGTGCTATCGGTAGGTACCTGTAAGCATAGCATGCCTAAAGTGACCCCTATCAATAACTACCCTACAAATAACCTACATTTATCGTAGAAATAAACTAAGGAAATCGCAAAAGCAAGCAATTGATACTATCGACAATGAATAGATGTAATATAAAGACAAATAATTACAAAATATGAAAAAAGTAACAACAGATTTAAACAATGAGTACTCTTTTAACAAGAACAATCAATTTACAACAATTATCAATATTAATAATAGAAACATATAAAAGATAGATACAAACAGACACAAAGTAAGCAGAGGTTATACAAGAAACTTCACGTTAAAAATGATTTATTAAAAATATTTATGTCAAATTTTAGAATACAGTCACAGTAATTGACCCTAACAAGATTAAATTTATGTACCAATTTAATTGCCTCATAACCTCTGTCTACTAAGAGTCTGTATAGTAACCTAGCTCTAGCCCAAAAGTCATCTATTTTAGTGCAAATTTTACAACATCTTATGAACTGGGAATAAAAACAATTATAAGTTATCTTACTATCGATATTACTACTAGGGAAAGGAAAGTGTATTACGTTAAAATTAAAATCATCAACTTTGTGATATACTTTAAGTATGCACTGTTCATTAACAATCTCTATATTTATATCAAGAACATTTTCAACTTAATCATTTACCTTACCTTGTGTGAGGGGAATAGAATTAGGATAAATAAGTTTTACAACTTGATTAAAATTTAACAAATTGCAAACGAGAATATCATCAATATATCTTCTATTATTACTTAATAATTTAGCAAGTGCTAATTTTTCTGGGATTTTATTTTTCTTGCTACTGTCGACTAAGTCTTTTATATATTTAAATTCTAAAGCAAGCAAGAATAAATCTGCAATTAAAGGGCTAGCATTTCCACCCATAGGAATTCATAATATTTTTTGAAAATGTAAGGCCCGAATCCAACATAAGTATTGAAAAGGAGGAATTTAAGGGCATCTTTAAAGGCCGTGTCACACAGAAGTCGAACGTTGGCCGAAGGGTGCCCGAAGTCGATGACTTGCATATTTGAACCGAATTACCCGAAAGTTGCTCGGAGTCGAATGAGACCCGACAATGACCCGAATGATTTTCGAATGTAACCCGAAGGACCTGAATGAAACTCAATGAAGAGACGATAAATCACCGTACCTAACTCGAAGGAGACCCGATGTGGAACGAATAAGACTCGATCATGAGTCGAATATAACTCGAAATAACCGGAAATAACCAGGATTATTATCGAAGCTCAGTCGATCAACAGCCGAAATAGAAGAAGTTATATACAATACTCGCTGCCTCATTCATATACATTAATACAAATATACAATACTCGCTGCCTCATTCATATACATTAATACAAATATACAATACTCGCTGCCTCATTCATATAAATTAATACAAATATACAATACTCGCTGCCTCATTCATATAAATTCTTCTTTACTACAAACAGTAACTGTGGCTATTTATAATAATAATAACAATAATAAGAATAATATTAATAATGATGATTATAATATTAATGATAATGATAATATAATGTTATCATGATCATAGTATTATTCTAGCTTGACATTCTGATAAGTACACCAATTTCGCCTGGGGGTACACTCGTGCTTACTAGAAGTTGCTCAGGGGTGGGTCCTTCCTTCCCCTACATCACCCTGGGCAGGTGGAAGGGGGGAGTCGGGTCCAAGTCTACCCCACCTTCCACCCCCAAACTATCCCCAACTCCCCCACCTTCCTTCTCTAGCTGGCAGTTTATGATTAGCGACGATTGTTCTCATGTCTTGCAAAATATTGTCAAACCATCATTGCACATGCTTATAATTGACAACATTTAATATGTATTAGGAATTTATGTATAATTGTATTCTCAAAATAAGTTTCTATACACAACGTGTGTTTCACGAATCTTGGCTGTAGTGGTCTTGTGCTTTTCTCTCGCTCTCTCTCTCTCTGCGTGTGTGTGTCTTTCTCTCATTGCACTACTTTCTACCATCAAGACTTAATGTGATTTGAATTTAATATTACCGTAATTAATTCCAATCTCATACAGTATTCAGGATATTATATTCACCATTATTACAATATACATCAACGTGCCCTTTACGATCTACTCTTAGGTTCTCAAATTACTTACACAGTCGGGCTTATATATCATAAAAGGAAAGGACTAAAGGCAACAATTAGCTGGAATAGTGTTGCGACTGGTATTGATTGTTTCCTCTATCATTTCAGTCAGTTCCTCCCATTTATTCAATACCACACATGCTATAAACGGTCTGCATTAAATTTGATGTGGACTCTACACTTTGATTTCAATCAATTAAATATAGAACTCGATACAACTTACGATGAAAGTCGGTGTTAACTTTTATTAAGGTTTGAGTATCGAGCCCTTGAGTAGCAGGACTCGCCTTTTCACCCCCCCCCCCCCACCCCCCCACCCCACCCTTCTCTATCTCTACATTAATCACACACACTAATGAAGGGAAATATACCCCATTCAGAACTGTTATATCTTGGTTGTAGAAAGTGTGTGCTATGAGATAGTTTCAAGGAATAGCTAGTATCTCATAGACCTTGCGGTCCATTTCAGGGAAATATTCGAAGTGGAAGGAGAGCCATTGTTCAGTGCACTACACTCCTTACAGTGTGCAAAATACTACCTACTGAGTACCGTCTTCTTGAACTGCTCAACTGAGTAAATGTTTACAACTTCTGAGGAAAGTTTGTTCCAGGTAGAACATATCTTAAATGCGAAACAGTTTCCACAAATACTAGTGCTGAACCTTTTCAATTCTAACTTCTAGTCATGGTTGAGTAATGTATCCATATTGAGGTTAAACAGTTTGCTATGATCCACATTGTCAAACCCATTACGTATTTTAAAAAACTTGAATGTACTGACCTCGTAGTCTGCGTGTTCAGAGAGAGAGAGCGAGAGAAGCAGAAGCAGATCACTACAGCCGAGATTCTTGTAACCCACGTTGTGTATAGAGACTCATTTTGAGAATGCAATTATACAGTATAGTGTCCAAATAAATTCATTACATTTTAAATGTTGGCCATTGTAAGTATGTGCAATGATGGTTAAACAATATATATAATACATGAGAACAATCGTCGCTAATCACTAACTGCCAGCTAGAGAAGCAAGGTGGGGGAGTTAGGGATAACTTGGGGGTGGAAGGTGGGGGTAGACTTGGACCCGACTCCCCCCTTCCACCTGCCCAGGGTGGAGTAGGGGAAGGAAGGACCCACCCCTGAGCAACTTTTAGTACGCGTGAGTGTACCTAGACAAATGTAATGAGAGAGAGAGAGAGAGAGAGAGAGAGAGAGAGAGAGAGGGAGAGTGCGAGAGTGAGTGTGAGAGAGACTACGTGTGTTTATAAATATGTTTTAGGAGTTAACACATTGAAACATTATGACTTTATTGCCAATCACAAATACAACTAAATAACCCAATACAAATATCACACATTCCAATGCGAACTCTGTCGTCATAGATATTAAGGGAGCCCACCTCACTGTTATTCTCTTTCTCTCACTCTCTCTTTGGATTATATCCATTCGACCCCATGCAGCCTACTATTTTAAGACGTTTGGGGTAAACGTTTTTAATTTGTTATCCCCATCCAGGTGTCAATATTTTCCTGGCGAGTGGTAACGAGCCAGCACATATATATTTTAGTTTTGACAAAAAGCTAAATTTGTAATTTTTTTCGATAGAAAAATGTCTCCGGCGAAGCCTGATTTGTCCATACAATGCTGGCTCGCTATCGCTCGCCAGGAAGAAATCGACACCTGGATGGGGATAACAAAATTAAAACAGTTGGCTGAATGGGGCCGAATGGATACAAGCCAGGGAAAGAGAGAAAAAGGAGAGCAAGATAAAACAAAAGCCGGTGACCCCCCTTAATAAAACTGGAACGTGTAATATGTTGCAATAGGAACAATGGACCCATTTTTTATTAGTTCGAATCGACGGGATTTGCACAGTTTTCGGCGTATCAATCATTATCTCGATATTTTCATATTAATTCATAGCGTAGTACGCAGTATACTGTATATTTAAGGGGGGTCACCTCGCTTTTTGTTCTCTTTCTCTCCCTCTCTCTTTGGATTGTATCCATTCGGCCCCATTCAGCCTATTGTTTTAAGACGCTTACCCCCATCCAGGTGTCAATATTTTCCTGGCGAGCGGTAGCGGGCAAGCATATATATATTTTTGTTTTGACAGCAAGTTAAATTTGTACATTTCTCGATAGAAAAATGTCTCCGGCAAAGCCGGATTTCTCCCAATACAATGCTGGCTCGCTATCGCTCGCCAGGAAGAAATTGACACCTGGATGGGGATAAACGTCTTAAAACAGTTAGCTGAATGGGGCCGAATGAATACAAGCCAGGGGAAGAGAGACAAGGAGAAAAAGATACAAATTATCGATGACCCCCCTTAATACAGAAAACAATATGAAAAATAAAACTTCGAAAAACGTAATTTTTTGTATAAATATATTTACGAAATAGGTTACATTATACAGCTTATATATTTCCTGCCACAGGACGGGTTGTAGGAACGGCTATTGCGTTCTGTTCGCAACCGAACGTTTCCTGGTTCGATTCCCGATCCGGGAGAGACGAATATGTTGTTTTAGTCAATATGCATTTTAGGTCACGTATGAGTCTGTGTGTGAATTTTGTGTTGTGTCTGTGTTTGTTCGTTGTTCTGTCTTGTGTTTTGTGTTTTCCCTGTTCTTGCTTTGTCTTGAGTCGGCCACCCCCAAGAAAATAAAAACACAAAAATTAAAAAATCGAGTAAAATAGAAAATACAAAATAAAAATAGGAAAAGTGGGGATTGGGCCTGAGCATATACATACATACATACATGAGTTTGTTCTATTATAATCCTTTTGTTAATCAGTCCCTTCATTGATTACCGTGTTTTTAAGGTGTCTTTCCTCTACAAATGAATTTTGACCCATTATTGAGGAATATTTAACCCTTAACTGGCGGCGCCCGGCTATAGTCGAGTGAAATAAATGTGGCCTATGTGGCGGGGCCCGGCTATAGTCACATGCAATTTTGAGTAAGTAATGTGCTCTGAGAGAGAGCGGAGCGGTGGGAGGAGCGTAGGTTACCTCATGACCGCTCGCCACGGTGGCCGTGGAGCTACTGAGATGTACTCCGCCCTACTCCACCCTCTCTCACTCGTTTCACACGTAATAATGGGAAATGACCGTATTTTACCGATTTTGCCCTTCGGTTGCACGATCGTTGCAAGACAACCAGTGATCGTAGAAGGATGGTTCTGGTGTCATTGGAAAGCATAACACCCTTTCAGGGATACATACTTATATTACGCTCTGGCTCTTGTTTATGCATGAAAACGAGCACGGAAACAAGCTCGTTTACGATAAAACCCCCCGCTGGGCGGCACAGTCAAATATACTCCACCTACCGCTCTTTGAGTGTTAAACATGTTAACCGAACACCATATTTTGTCATTACCCTAACCTAACAACCTTACCTAACATGGGGGCTGCTGCCCCCAGACCCCCCCTGGTCTTAGCATTGATATAGAGGATGACAAATCACTAGAAATAAGATGGAATAGTGAGCAAAAATAATTCTCCACTGATCCAAGATGGCCACCATTTTTCCTTCCACTCTTATTTAACCCACTAAGTCTAATGAAATATTATTTTATTTGCAGCAGCAAAGACATATATTGCGGTGACTAATACTGTAAGACAATGCTATAGAAAATACAAAGATAATTATATCTCATATGTGGCCTAAAATGCATATTGTCCGTGTTCTTAAACCCTCAGCAATAACTAGAAAACGGGGAAAGTGTCCAGTCTGAGAAGAGAAACTGTGGTGTGAATTTGTATTTTGTTTTTGTGTGTTCATTGTTTTCTGTTGTGTTGTCCCTATTCTAGCTGCCATGAGTCTTCGAGCCCTTCCCCCCCCCCCAACAAAAAAGGAAAAGAGGGAAAAGGAAAAGCAAACAACGGAAGAGTGGGCATTGGACCTGAGTATAACAACGGAAGAGTGGGCATTGGACCTGAGTATAATTATAGAATAAAATAGAATCTTGATAACCTTAGATAAGCTGAATAATCGTATCTACACTCTAAAACATAAGTGGTGGCTTTAAGCTTTCGAAGCTATCTCGGAATTACCCGAATCTTTAGTTACCTAGTATGTGCAGTTCGAGGTTTCATTAAATCAGTTTGCAGAATTGGAGAGAGCCGTGACTTGTGTCCTACAGTGTACACATTCAAGATCGCTTAATGTCTTCACTATAAAGATCGTCTGCCCACTGATCTTCGTTCGTTTAATGTTTATAATTTCACATGCCCTCGTTGCCAGGCAAGGCACATTGGAAATTCATATCAAACTTTCAAGACCGGAATTAACCCCTTATAGACTCATATGACGCAGAGGTTGTCAGATTAGCAATAAGAAATAGAGGGCTCTCACTCTTATAATTACCTCTCCAAAATTAGTTTTCTGCCCACAGCTAACTCAAAGAAAACTGCAGAGGTTGAAGTAACTAAACTAAAGGTTTGTAAATACCCCTGATGGTAATAAAGGCTTTAAAGTATCCCTAATAGGCTCAAAAGTGCGTCATATATCGGAGAGGGTTAACGAGTCAGTCCAATAGAACATGCCTTCCTCTCAAGTCACCTCCTCAACCCCTTCTGTACCGGCGACGTCTTTTTAATTTCATTCTACATCCTTTGAAAAACAAAATTTTGGTGCCTGATCCGTAAGGCCAGAAACCTTTGAAATCTTTTGTTGACCGATACGTGCCAATAGGCGTCTGTCAGGTCTAGGGAACACATCCAACCTCCCGGCGGAAGTGTTAGCCTGATTTGGTGTACTGTTAACATTCGGAATGACTTGTTGTGAATGTGAAGGTTCAGATAAGACAGGTCTACGACCGGTCTCATCTGAACACTGTCCCTTTTGGGAACCAAAAATAGCTTGGACGTGAATACAGGGTAATTTGGGGGGACCGGGATGATGACATTCTTGGCAATCATTTCCTGGACCAGTGACTCCACCTCTAAAGAAACAAAATTCGCCGTTGTCGGCTGACGTAAGCGAGGTCGCCGGAGCCACTGCCAAGTGCTTCCCTTGCGTGCCCAAGTGTTTAACGGCCATGCTTGGTGACACATTCGGAACGACCCAGTTAGCAGACAAGGGTTCGCCGGCTGTACTACCCTCGGATCCGCCGGCCTTAAGACTGGCACCGGGAGTGAGAGAGACTTTAGTTGTTTGATGGTGGTGGAGTTGGTGGTGGTGGACGCTTCGCCGGCTGGCTGGCGTTGGCCGAAGGCAGGCCTTGACCTGGCTTATTATGGCCGCGTCCTCTCTGACCTGAAAACCTACTCTGTCTATGCCTGTACTGACCTTGAGGGGAGGAGGAGGACTTAGGTGGAAGAAAGGGCTTAGATCCCCTCGGCTGAGCCTTAGCGACTGGCCTGGGTTTGGGGAAGTTAAAGGCAGGTTTCATAGAAGGGGTGGGACTGTGTTTAAAGGCCTGCGCCATATTAAACACCGTTCGCCACACGTCAGGGGACATTAAAGAGAGAGTGAGCTCTGGTGACATGACCACCTGATTCGCAATGCGATCAGGCAGTTTTCGGACTAAGAACATTCTGAGGTCTTGTCTCGCTCGTACCGCCTCAAGCAAGGCGGTGCGGATGTCACCCAAAGATTGGATCGACGACTGAAGAAGCAGTCGCCGGGACAATTCAACCGATCGTCTGGCATCCGCGTCTGCGATTGCCTGAGTGGACCGGAGCAAAGACTTTGCTACCTGTTGAGACACTATGTATTGAGAGAACAGGCGAAAAGCTTTCCCCCTTAGCCTAAATTCTCGGTCTAGGTGAGTTGGGGTAGGGGTAGTGAAAGGGTCTTTCAGCTCACAAAGATTAATTTTAGGGGCAGCTAAGAAAGCAAACAAAGCTGAAGGGACTCCGCTGGCAGAACACACTGGCATGGAGAACCAAGAATGAATGGGAGCTATCCCCCCGCCAAAGGCGGCTTTCTAGGGCCTTTCCTAGCTGATGCTGAGAGGATTGGGTTCTAGTCATGTGGTGATGGGCTGGTCTATCAGAGTGAGAGCTGAGCAATCTCTGCCATACCCATAGCTTACTCTGACTGTTCCTTTAACTTATATATTTTCTAGATCTCAAGTGACGGCGTCTCTTCCGTGGATTGACCTCCCAAACTACCAAGATTGGAAGTCAATGCGTCACATTTTTCCCTTGCCCCTCAGCTTTCCCTTCATAATTGCTGAGGGGCACAGGGCCCTGGGTGGGGCTTTGGTTTCCCGGGCGTTTCCGTACCCTCCTCAGCTCCCCGCCATGGAGTGGCTTCGGTCACCCAGGCTTTATTGTGGTCGGCGGGGAGGGTTCTGTGGGGTCACTCGGTTATGGCCTTGGAATTGCTCGGGGCCTTGGGGCTGTTCGGCCAGGCAGCTTGGGGAACAACAACAACAACAACAACAACAACAACAACCAAGAATGAGTATCTTGAGGGATCTGGTGGGAAGTTTTGGAAGTAAATGTGGTCGCAAAGTTTTGAGCCTCTGTCTCCCATTCCACCCAAGGTCCTGGACCCAACTGCCCCACCTTCAAGACTGGATTAGCTTCTGCGTCTGTGACGGTTTGCAAATAAAGTTCTGGAGTGAGAGCTGACAGAGTCTTAATGTCATTAAACCCATCAAGCTTAGACCAGTCTGAAAACAATTTTGAAGCTGAGGCAGGGGGTAAAGCCGGCTTAGAAGCATAAAACAAAATAGTCCTGGTGATAATAACTAGGTATAGCCTTTATATTGACATCTAGTACATTTCCCAAAGTATCCAAGGCCCTTAATTTCTTAGATTTATTGCCCTGGATGACCAACTCATGCGGTACCGGGAGTTCCCCTGACAAGGTAGGTTGGGCGATCTCTGGTTTAGTGGGGGTCAAAAGGACCCATGACTCGTCTGGTCCGTAAAGCAAGGGCATAGCTACCTTTCTGAGAGGCGCTTTGTCGAGAGGAGGCGGATTGACATCCGTTATAACTCTTACATTTGAAGTGGTCAATGCCGCCGTAGCAGGCCTAGTAACCACTGATGGTGACAGAGGGGGAGGGTGAGGGATCTGAGTCAAAGCAATAGAAGTCATCAGAGGCCGTACCGTAGAGCTTGTCGTGGGAGCTCCCAAGTCCACTGTGGGAGTTTCCTGTTGTTGGCCAATAAATTTAGATAAAGCATTACTAAGTAGCCCATCAATTTCCTGTGCAGTGACAAATTGACTTGATGATGTACTCACTGGTGAATCATTAATATCCTGCGCGGCGTCTAAGCCTGAACCTGACTCTTGCCCTTCCATATCCGATATCATTGAAACTTCGTCTTTTATCATCCTGTTCCTCCTGAGAAGATCCCGCCGAAGCTGTGGTACCTTGTTGCCAAGATAAGTCAGGAATAGAGGATGGGATCGCCGCGTCCCGGTGGACGTCAGCCACTGTGTGAATAGTTTCAGCCGGAAGTGGGTGGTCAGACCCTGGCCGAGAATATCGCCAAACACCGAGGCCTTGGCCTACATTCCCTTGGGAGTCTGAAACACTCTCAATCACTGAGCCCCCTGAACTCTCCAATTCCAGGGTTAAAATGTTAATGGGTACATCATCTTTAGGTACAGGCACTATACTGGACCCTTGAGACCGAACACAAACTCTGTCTGGGGTAGAGGTACGATGAGAAGCACTAGAAACTGGCGAATGTCGGGAGGCCTTTCTATCATGGGAATCCTTTTCGGAAGATTTATGGCTGTGGTGTGACCGTGAACTACTCTTCGATTTGGAGGATTTATCGCCGTGACCACTGGTGGAACTTTCCGTCTTACGCTTCTTACTCGATGGTGAAGAGCCAAGACTAGGTGGCTGGTGTCGGAGAGGTGACCTAGACCGAGATCTCTCCCGAGACGAGGAAGCTTCCGCCAGGGGTGTAGGCTCTCTTTGACGTTTCGTAGTAGCAGCAGAAGACACAGAACCCTGACCAGTCTCCGCCGGCTTACGACTAGTTACTCGAGAGGAACGTTTAGGGGGAGGGTGCTCGAAAAGAAGCCTATCCCAAAGAGGGACGTTGTCACATTGAAGTGACTTATGAGCTACAATCGTAGTATACGCTGACATCTGTTGCCTAACCTCTCGTAAGGCGACCGCTGCGGTCTTATCATTGTCGCGGAGGACCTTGACACTCAATTGGGAGCAAAAGGAACAGTTGCGCATCACCCACAGACCCCTTGAACGGTCTAGACATTTAACACACTTGATGCAAAGAGTGTGCGCAAAAATAGGGATACCGGCACAGGTAGGGGTAATGCATAAAGCAAAAACTGGGGCAAAGGTAGCCATGACAGAGAGTGGTGGGGAAAACTACTGCAGGGTCTGTATTGGTCCGCCGGAGCCCAGCTCTGGAAAAAAGAAAATTTCCAGGAATTAATGCTCATAAGGTTAACCCAACATGTTCGCACACACGTGTTAATAACCCGCCGGGTAACGAGACGTAATGTCACAACGATCACAGCTCGCTACGCGGCGGGACTCTATAAAGATTTCAGAATATCTAAACATGTCTTAAGAAAGTTAAGAATACCCTCTGACATAATATAAAGGACCAGAATGGCGTTTATAGTCTTTCCGGTGGTGACTGTTTCAAGATTCAATTTTGGAAAACAACCCCCCACAAAGACGCCGGCACCTGAATTATTTAGCAGAATAACACAGGGCAGGCTGATACGAGATCTGATTTCTAACGAATTGTCACAAAAGATCGCCGTAAGTTTGAAGGCGGCGATACAATAACGTATCTCTCAATTAACTGGTTAACGAAATTGAATTGTAAATTCCTTATTTCCTCCTCCCAGGAGCACCCGCCGGGTGTGAAAAATTTGTGAAAAAGATGTTAACCCTAATTGAACCTTCGATCGCCGTAAGTGTGAAGGCGGCGATACATAAAGTATCACTAAAATGGATCGGTTAACTAACTGAATGACCAAGTCATTCATCCCACCCTACCAAGGTGCACCTGCCGGGTGAGATGTAAAAATCGTTAACCCCATAAGTTCCTGTCCCCACTTCTTTGTAAAAGATCGCCGGGGAGGAAAGCCCTCAACAACGGCTAGGTTTTTCCTCTGGTTTGTAAAACCGGGTAGAAAAAGTCATAACATCTGTCCGCATGAACAATGTTAGATGGGTACAGCCAATCCGCCGGGAATCTTAGGAAGCCTGAAACAGGCACCAACACAGAGACGCAGTCCTGGAGAGCCACAGACACCTCATCGCCGGGGACACAAGCCTGTGTTGAAACCACGCGTGGCCCAACACGGCTCTCGGCCGGGATTTTTCATGGTGTAACCGAGAAAAACCCGCCGGAAAGTAACCCACCCCGTTCAGAAACCATCTGAACGCACAGAGGACCCGAGAGAAAGCCAAGCACGACTAGCCTAGGGTCCACACAATAATCCGTGGAATTAGCCAATACACAACTAATCCAGGAAACATACATAGTCCGTGGAATTAGCCAATACACAACTAAACCCGGATACACATGACACAGGAGGACATATTTATAAAATAAACAATAACACTTGTACATGTGGCAAAGCTACGAGCGGCTGGCTAGGCCTAAGTAGACGGCATAAGAAATGTTGAAATATAAACAAAAACACTGGAAATATAACAACAGGAACCACCACCAACACACCACTGTAGCAAAAACTTCTGACAAAGGGAAGACCGACTCGGGACCCAGAAAAAACTTCACTAAGTGAAGAAAAATACGCTGGGAACGTCAGTAAGCAACGCTTACCTCATCAGAAAGATAAAAGGCAGCATAAAAACCGCGTAATGAAAGCCGCCTGCATCACAAGCTAACTCAACTGTGAAAAGATCACATGTCCACAACAGGACCACGAGGGTACATCCGAAATAGATGCCCCAAACACACGACCCAAAATACACTGCACTGAGGGCAACCAGCCAAGGACACTTCTGCTACGCATATCCTAACCTTACTCGATACATCCCGGAGTAAACAAATGAGAAAAAACTCACTAGGGACGCAGCAAATGCGGAACCAGCGGAGCGTGGGGAGACACGTCCGGGCAGGCTGAGCGCAGAGCAGAGAAGGAAGAATGATGCCTGAATCAGCGTCTGGTCAAAGATCCACACAAGTACATCCACGATATGATGGAAAGCTTATTGGATAGTTATTCTTATTTTCTTTTTGTTTATATTTTTTACGAAGTTTTTTCGTAGTGAGAACCCAATTCACAATGACTGAAGCCATGAGTGAGGTCGCGTGCGCTCATGATGAAGGCTCCTCAGATTTTAAATGCTCTGCGCGGTAGATTCAAACTACGGCGGATTAGTGTTTGAAGAGGATGCCTTATGTAATAGGCATGTTCATCAATGATGGAGGGGCCACTAATAAATATATATTTTTTGTTTTGAGAGCAAGCTAAATTTGTACATTATTTGATAGAAAAATATCTCCGGCGAAGCCGGACATTGCCAATCTCCGAATTAAGGGGAGATGGGTCGTTTTTCTGGTCCCCTTTCTTCCTCATGGTTAACCCCATTAGTTTTCATATTTTATGACGTTCGGCCCATTAGTTTGGCGATTGTATGACATTTCACCCAATTTCGTTGTCAATATTAAGACTTTCCTGTCATTTAGGCGTCGAGTTTTTCCTGGCTAACGATAGCGAGCCTGTACTTTTTGAGGAACCGGCCTTCGGGCAGGATATTTTTCTATCAAAAAATGTACAAATTTATCTTGAAGGAGGGTGTTGGGGGGTGCTTTATATGTTTGATGGAGGTCTAGGGATGAAACTAAATAAATCATAAACAAATATATAAATGAGCAAATATTACGCCCATCCCCCAAGGGGAAATTGGACCGTTTGTTTGTTCATTCATTCCTTTATGTCTTAGTTTCCTCACTAGACCTCCATCAAACTTAAAACAAAGAACTCTATACCCCCCTTCAAGATAAATTTGTACATTTTCGACGAGTTGGGTTGGGTATGAGGGGGGATCTGCTTGGTGTGGGCCAATCGGCTCTCTGCAGACCCCGTAATCTTGTGTCGATCTCTGACCGGTTTGGTGAGGTCAGTCATTAAGGCATTAGTGAGTTGGATCTATAATTAGGCCTTGTAATTGGGGTTGGGTGTGACAGAGATCTGCCTTGTGTGGGCTGATTGGCTTTCTGCAGACTCCCGTTTTCTTATGTTCTTATGTTTGTGCCATGAAATATATGAAAACGTTTTCGGATAATCTCGCCGAGGTATTCGCCGAACCATCGCTTAATTCGCCGAAGACGTCGCAGAACATACGCCGAGGATTCGTTCATCCTTCGCATTATTTCGCAATATTTTATTAAAATGTGACAGCCCTCGCCGAGGTCATCGGCGAACCATCGCTCAATTTGCCGATGACGTCGCATAATGTCGTCGATTACGTCTTACACATCGGCGACAACGTCGCCGAGTGTAAACTTGTCAACGGGTTTTAACGGTCAAAATCGTTGACGGCGCACAAATTTGGTTCGAATTGACAAGACTATGTCCTCGGCGACGAAAATTGTATGAAATCGCATCAGTGGGAAAGGGGCATTAAGGGGGTTCAAACAGTAGGGAATGTGTATAGTTCTATAATAATTATCTTTTAAGAGTTCATTGCACCTATAACTCCAGCAAAAACTAATATTGCAATTGAATCGTAACTCATGATTGTTTCACCAAACTTGGTATAATTTACTTAAAGGGTTTCCCATTTGCCTACAGAAACTCGATAAAAAAAAACATCTATTCCTGTTCAATCAAGAAGGATGGAAGAGAAAGTGAGAAGTCACAAATCTGAAAATAGTGATCCGCGCGTTCGAGAGATGGCAGCACGATCGCAAAGGAGAATGGGAAGGGTCCTCATTAATTTGGCTTCATCCCTACCTTGTACACATAACGCTATTAATAATCAATTGAACGTTATCCAGAGGCTGCAAACAGTTAAATAGACATAAATACTGTAAAGGCCAAATCATCGAGAAATTGTCATCATTATGAGGAGGTTCACAGTCAAGTCTCTTCTACCCCGCCATTGTTGTTGTGAGACTCGGGAGACGGACAGGAGTTGATTACGTCAAACATGCTGGGACAAAATATCCCTAGATGTCATAAGTATAACCTAAGAACGTATTTCGTGAAATGTCATGTTTAGTGTAACTTCATAAATTAGCATCTACATAACATGTAACTAATAATATAAATTCAAAGTTACATATTAATTCTTGTTGTGTTGCTTGGAGTTACAGTATACAGCCTACATCATATATAAGTATTTTTTGGTATTAGTTTATGACCAACCAGTTACTGGCCCCATCGATGATTATTAGTGTGCTATCACTTTCATGAACGATACTTTGTTAGTGTACATGTAATTACTGTCGCAAATTCACTATAAGTGAAATGCGAGAAACTGTAAAAAATCCCTCCCTGTCAATGGCCGCGCCGCAATAATACACAATGGCCGTCCTTCGGGAGCTCTTACCCTCAACCTCTCAGTCGAATGTCACTACACTTAGCAGTCTTTTTAGGAATCATGAACCATAGCATGAACCAATCACAATGCTTCCCCGTCACTCATGGAACCAACATCAGCCTTCCATCAAATTATCAACCAATCACACAGTCTTTCAGTCGTCACGTCACATCCCTCGCCGAGCGGGGGCTAGGCTCAGTTCGAAGATGGAGGTGATGGAGGTCGTTTGTGCTTTGGGACAGATATTGGGGACGGATACCAGGACGTTTAATATATTCTTTAACGTCTCGCCACAGCCTTTCTACATTTTGTGTATGGATGGCAGGATTCTCATGATTCAAGGAAGTTGAGGCTGTGAGTCTCTATTGCGGGGACTTCTACCCGCCTGATTTCGACGACGACCTTGATGATCCTTTGGAACCGATCAACCTCCTCTCAACCTATGCAACCTCTTCTTCAGCCTATCAACCTACTGCATCAACCTCCTCAGCCTCTCATTAAGGTATGTTATCGTCTAGGGGACATATACTAGGTGTTAGGTCAAGGTTAGGTTAGGTTCTTTGGTTAGGTTAATGGCAAAACTTGGCTCGGATTTCAGGGATTTAGAGGGGGTGTGGTGGCGGCAGCCCCCACCCCATAATACTAGGTTAGGTTAGTTTAGGTTAGGGTAGGTTAGGTTCTTTGGTGATGTTAATGACAAAACCTGGCTCGGATTTAATGGATTTAGCGGGGGTTTGGGGGTGGTAGCCCCCACCCATAATACTAGGTTATGTTATGTTAGGTTAGGTTAGGCTAATGTTAACCCCATTCTTACTGGGTTTTTCCACGTTGAAAAACAAGACAACCCGAGCCAACTTTCGAAATGAGGTTACTGTGATTTTGGACTCTGAAAATTTGAAAAGCCCGAGCCAAGTTTGGTCAAAACTTGGCTCGGGTTTTTCCATTTTCAGGTTTTGTTACTTTTAGATATTGTATTTTCAGAGTTCCTCCAATATTACCCCTTTATTTACGTCTTTTACTCCGCAATTTCCCTGATCTTCATAGCCCTCCCCACTATTGGGGGCCGTGTCTAAGATTGATGGATAATGGGAAAATACTAAAATGCGACGGTCCTCGGTATTAAACAACACTGTATATCAAAGAAAAAAGAAAAACAATACAAAATTACCTGAAAAACTTGTAACTGGTTGGTGATAAATTTTTACCGTATTTTTTTATATTGTATATGTATACCTAATATTTTCCTCTTGCTTTTATATATCTATTTTATTTTAAATAATTTTCAAGTGTTTTTACCAACATTAAATCACTCTTAACCCTTAAAAAGCAGCTCACCACTTAAGTCGAGTTGAAAAAACTGGCAAAAAACGGGTGAAAAAAGGGTGGAAATCGAGTGAAAATGGGTGGGATAGTAATGATCCATACGTCCGACATCTGTGGCCTCCCGGCCCACACTAACTCCAGTTCCCCCACCGCGCGTGTGGATGACAGTGTAACCAATAGTTCGCTAAAAGTGAGCAAGGTAGCAAAATCCGCTAAACTTCCATCTTCGAGGTAACACTGTCAGTGCTCCATGAGCGCTACGTAGCTGTATGTGGCGTCATTGTGTAGCGATTTCCACCTAGTTTTCGGCGCAATACAGTTCCTTTCATACTGATGGTTGATATAGCAGTCAGAACGGCCCAGAAAGGCCCAAAACGGCCACAGAGCACCCGCTAGAGGAGGGTTAAAGATGTTTATCTTTAATCTAACGCCCCCTCATTATGCGGACTTTCCCTAACAATGGTAACACTGCAGACAAGCCATGCATGCAGATATCAGGGAGTATTTAATAAGGAATATCCACTGTGGCCTTTTGCTCATAATATTATGCCCCACGATAGTGCTGACACCCCTGGTTCCCGCGAGGAAATAACCCATTTTCCCCTCTATCCTTCTGTGGCGCGGCGCGTCCAAAGGAACATAAGCGGCATTTTTAAAGTTTCGAGAAAATCGCGTTCAAAGTTTGGCAATATTAAAACGGGTGCCATTTCCAAATCCGTTGATGAAAATTGTTCAAATTTGGACTGAAGCTTCATGAATGACTCCTCTTCCATCCTGTTTGCAGTATTTTAAGGGTGAACACATGAATTGTTTACAGAACCATGTTTTCCGAAATTATCCAGGTTCAATAGTAGATAAAAGTACAAAAAGTGACATTGCCAGGACATTGGATGCGATTTTCTCATTTCAACTATTATAGAACATCACAAATGGTTTATGTGCACGATTCCCACTCATCCCTCACCTCACTGAATACCTCAGGTTAGTTCAGTAAGTATGTAATCAACAGTATCTGAAAACAGGTAGGTACCAAAATATGAATATTACACAATAATAATGTAAACATTTATAAAAGAAGACCAGACACAGTAGGTGGAAGGTAGATACGGTAGAAAAGAGGTACATTAGGTAGATAGGAGGTAGATTAGGTAGAATTATAAAAATGGAAAGGTAGATTTATAGTAGATAGTAGGTTTAACACTCACTTTGCAGGGCAGGTTGAAGCCGGATGCTGGCTGCAGACTGTTACAAAATGCCTGAAATGCTTCATTCACCTTCTCTCGTCCTAGTTTTTCAAAACATCTGCCATCTGTTGTCTGCCATTTAGAGGGATTTGCAGTTCGTTTACGGCCTCATTTCACTCCCCTACGAGGTTACCTGGCTACCTCACCACCCTCACCACCTCCACTTCCATCACCAAAACCTGCCTCATCACCTTCACCCTCACTTGCTACAGCACCCTCTGCACTGTCACTGGCACCACTCCATCAAGCTTAGAAAAACCCGCCCTAGACCACCCTTCAAGATTGATTTGTACATTTTTCGGTAAAAAATGTCCCGGCCGAAGGCCGTTTCCTTCTAAAGTTAGAGGCTCGCATTCGCTCGCCAGGAAAAAATCGACACTTTCTACACTTTCACTCTCATCACCCTCAGCACCATCACTCTCATCACCCTCACTCTCATCACCCTCACCCTCAGCACCATCACTCTCAGCACCATCACTCTCAGCACAATCACTCTCATCACCCTCACTGTCATCACCCTCAGCACTATCACTCTCATCACCCTCACTCTCATCACCCTCACCCTCAGCACCATCACTCTCATCACCCTCACTCTCATCACCCTCACCCTCAGCACAATCACTCTCATCACCCTCACCCTCATCACTCTCAGCACCATCACTCTCATCACCCTCACTCTCATCACCCTCACCCTCAGCACCATCACTCTCAGCACAATCACTCTCATCACCCTCACTCTCATCACCCTCAGCACTATCACTCTCATCACCCTCACCCTCAGCACCATCACTCTCAGTACAATCACTCTCATCACCCTCAGCACTATCACTCTCATCACCCTCAGCACCATCACTCTCAGCACCATCACTCTCATCACCCTCACTCTCATCACCCTCACTCTCAGCACCATCACTCTCAGCACCATCACTCTCAGCACCATCACTCTCAGCACCATCACTCTCATCACTCTCACTCTCATCACTCTCACTCTCATCACCCTCACTCTCAGCACCCTCACTCTCAGCACCATCACTCTCATCACCCTCACTCTCATCACCCTCAGCACTATCACTCTCATCACCCTCAGTACCATCACTCTCATCACCCTCAGCACTATCACTCTCATCACCCTCAGTACCATCACTCTCATCACCCTCACTCTCAGCATTCTCACTCTCATCACCCTCACTCTCATCACCATCACTCTCAGCACCATCACTCTCAGCACAATCACTCTCAGCACAATCACTCTCATCACCATCACTCTCAGCACCATCACTCTCAGCACCATCACTCTCAGCACCCTCACTCTCATCACCATCACTCTCAGCACCATCACTCTCAGCACCATCACTCTCAGCACAATCACTCTCATCACCCTCACTCTCATCACCATCACTCTCAGCACCATCACTCTCAGCACAATCACTCTCAGCACAATCACTCTCATCACCATCACTCTCAGCACCATCACTCTCAGCACCATCACTCTCAGCACCCTCACTCTCATCACCATCACTCTCAGCACCATCACTCTCAGCACCATCACTCTCAGCACAATCACTCTCAGCACAATCACTCTCATCACCCTCACTCTCATCACCCTCAGCACTATCACTCTCATCACCCTCACTCTCATCACCCTCACTCTCATCACCCTCACTCTCATCACCCTCAGCACAATCACTCTCATCACCCTCACTCTCATCACCCTCACCCTCAGCACCATCACTCTCAGCACCATCACTCTCATCACCCTCACTCTCATCACCCTCAGTACCATCACTCTCATCACCCTCACTCTCATCACCCTCAGCACTATCACTCTCATCACCCTCACTCTCATCACCCTCACTCTCAGCACAATCACTCTCAGCACCATCACTCTCAGCACAATCACTCTCATCACCCTCACTCTCATCACCATCACTCTCAGCACCATCACTCTCATCACCATCACTCTCATCACCCTCACTCTCATCACCATCACTCTCAGCACCATCACTCTCATCACCATCACTCTCATCACCCTCACTCTCATCACCATCACTCTCAGCACCATCACTCTCAGCACAATCACTCTCATCACCCTCACTCTCATCACCATCACTCTCAGCACCATCACTCTCAGCACAATCACTCTCATCACCCTCACTCCCATCACCCTCAGTACCGTCACCAACACCAAAATCAGCCCCCTTCTTACCAGCCTCAATGCCTGTGCCCCCACAAGGCCTGTCAGGCCTCGGTTTGGCATAAACGAAACATTTTAGTTCCACAAAGTCACTTAAATCGTCATCATCTTCACTCATAGTATAATCAGGATCATCTACACTGTCATCATCACTGCCTATGCTTACGTCTTTGTCTATGTCTCGGACAGGACTACGAGGCTGTCCTTTCCTTCCCGCCATAAAAGCCATTGCAGCGTATTAAGAAACACTCAGAATTCCGAGGCTGGGGGTTCTCGGGGGGTGAATCGGTGTCAGACATGATCACAAAACACTGTTGAACTCGTCGGTAGCCGAAACATGTGGTAGATAGTAATAGAAACTGCTAGTTCCACGATAATGAGCTCAGTTCCACATTCACATCAGGGCAGGAACTACAAGTAAATCCAAGCCCAGGTTATGTACCCGTAAAGAGTACACCCTTCCTCGAACAAAATTATTCTGCATAATTAGTTAAAATAGGACTTCAGAGGCTATCAACCCTATTGGATTATGAAGCCAGCACACTGCAAGTCAAGAATAACGTCAGGACTGGAGCCTCTCTACGAGAACTCCAGTCCCTTCTTATTCTGCAACTGAAACCCTCCTTCTGCTCAGGCTCTCACGACAATTATGCTCACCCTCCACCAATGAAAGATGGTAAACTAAATCAGTCATGCTTCCCTAAAATATGACCACAACCTCCATTTTGAAACCTGAGCGAGGCATCAAAGTACGAAACTGCAACCATGATTTCGTAAACACAAATACACACAATTTATCTCAAACTAATTTCAAAACTCTAAACCCTTTCCATATTACCAAACTCACATGAACCAAACCCAATGGAACCTTAAGGGAACCCATCTCGTTTATTTTCTCTTTCTTTTCCTCTCTCTTTGGCTTGTAGCCATTCGGCCCCATTCAGCCTACTGTTTTAAGACGTTTACCACCATCCAGGTGTCAATATTTATCTGGCGAGCGGTAGCGAGCCAGCATATATATATAATTTTGTTTTGACAGAAAGCTAAGTTTGTGAATTTTTCGATAGCAAAATTTCTCCGGCAAAGCCGGATTTCTCCATACAATGCTGGCTCGCTATCGCTCGGCAGGAAAAAATCGACACCTGAATGGGGATAAACGTCTTAAAACAGTTGGCTGAATGGGGCTCAGTGGATACAAGCCAGGGAAAGAGAGAAAAGGAGAGAAAGATAAATAAAAAAGCTGGTGACCCCCCTTAAGCTTCAAACACCAACATTACCATCCAAGGCATCTCCACCAACGAGTTTTTATTTCATTTATTTCTTTTTGTTTCGCCCATTTTGATCACCTTATGGACACCTCGACGACTTATACAGACTAATAACACACATAACAAAGCCACTCCAACAGCTTCCTCTCTCCAACACCCCTTAAACAGACTAATAACACACATAACAAAGCCACTCCAACAGCTTCCTCTCTCTATCTAACATCCCTTATACAGACTAATAGCACACATAACAAAACCACTCCAACAGCTTTCTCTCTCTATCTAACACCCCTTATACAGACTAATAACACGCATAACAAAGCCACTCCAACAGCTTCCTCTCTCTCCAACACCCCTTAAACAGACTAATAACACACATAACAAAGCCACTCCAACAGCTTCCTCTCTCTATCTAACACCCCTTATACAGACTAATAGCACACATAACAAAACCACTCCAACAGCTTTCTCTCTCTATCTAACACCCCTTATACTGACAAATAACACACATAACAAAGCCACTCCAACAGCTTCCTCTCTCTATCTAACACCCCTTATACAGACTAATAACACACATAACAAAGCCACTCCAACAGCTTCCTCGCTCTCCAACACCCCTTATACAGACTAATAACACACATAACAAAGCCACTCCAACAGCTTCCTCGCTCTCCAACACCCCTTATACAGACTAATAACACACATAACAAAGCCACTCCAACAGCTTCCTCTTTCTATCTAATAACACACATAACAAAGCCACTCCAACAGCTTCCTCTTTCTATCTAATAACACACATAACAAAGCCACTCCAACAGCTTCCTCTTTCTCCAACACCCCTTATACAGACTAATAACACACATAACAAAGCCACTCCAACAGTTTCCTCTTTCTCAAACACCCCTTATACAGACTAATAACACACATAACAAAGCCACTTCAACAGCTTCCTCTCTCTCCAACACCCCTTATACAGACTAATAACACACATAACAAAGCCACTCCAACAGCTTCCTCTCATTCCAACACTCCTCCTCCCCTCTCTACACTCTTCAGACAAATAGGAAAAGTAGAATGTAGATACGAGGTGCCATTGTAAAGGCTTATCCCTCATTACCTTCAATATCACCATATACAGACTAATAACACACATACAAAAGCCACTCCAACAGCTTTCTCTCTCCCCAACACACCTCCTCCCCTCTCTACACTCTTCATAAACATAGGAAAAGTAGAATGTAGTTACGAGGTGCCGTTGTAAAGGCTTATCCCTCAATACTTTCACCTAACCTGACCCTGGAATGAAGACTCATTTCTAGAAGAATAAATGCCACTGGTCTTTCCTCAGCTAAAGACAAACTTCTAACAGCCACCAACATAATGTAGCGCAATCATCTACTGCAGGTGTTTAGGGAGCTCAGAAGGTATTGTGCAACATAATTAACTGGTTCGGCTCAATGGTTTAAGGAGGGGGTTTAGTTCGTTCTCTAAACCTCTACCAAACTTATAAAAACACCCACAAGACCCCCCTTCGATATGAATTTGTACATTTTTCGGTATAAAAATGTTCCGGCCGAAGGCTGACTTCTCTTCAAATACACGCTCACTATCGCTCGCCAGGAAATAATCGACACCTAAATGGCACGAAAGGTCTAATGGGCCGAACATCTCCCCTTAACTATCAACGAATACAACCTCTTCCAAAACAGCTCCACGCACCCAAGCTAAATATATATTAAGCCGGTATCACACGAGAGCTAATTTAGTCAACATTCGATAATCAACATAATTCTGGCAACATTTCTGGAATATTTTGCACTGGTATTGGAAACTAGACTGATGATACATGCATTTATGTAACCAAAATATTGAAAATGTTGACCTAATAAGCTGCCAGACCAGTGTTGAACATAAATGTTGAGGGAAAGAGCGGCTTAACTATAACTGGCACCACATTTTCGGACAAAATGGGACATGATTTTATAAAATAGGTAGCCTAATTTACACAAACCATATTCAACTAACATATTACCTCTAGTAACACGGGTACTGACAACTGCCTATTAAGGGGACAGTGGCTGTTTGTTTGGTCTATCAATTCATTTATTCATATATTGTTGTAGTTTCCTCCCGAGACCTCCATCAAACTTAGAAAAACACTCCCCCTTCAAGATAGATTTGTAAATTGTTCGGTAGAAAAATTTCCCAGCCAAAGGCCGATTCCTCCTAAAATTACAGGCTCGCTATCGCTCGCCAGGAAAAAATATACACCTAAATGGCACGAAGGGTCCTAATATTCACAAATAAATGGGGTGAAATGTCATAAAATCCCCAAACTAATGGAACCAACGTCTTAAAATTTCAACACTAGTGGTGCTAAACATTAGGGAGAAGGGTGACCAAAAATAACGGTATGTCTCCCCTTAACCATCCCAGTATTACAACGCATTATTAGCACCATTCCAGCGAAGATTGTATACAAGTAATGAAGTTACAGTGTGAATAACAAGATTGTATACAAGTAATGAAGTTACAGTGTTAATAACAAGATGGTTAATGCTATCTCAATTAACCCTCTAGCCCTCGTAACATCTCGGTAAAGAAGGGGTTAATGCTATCTCAATTAACCCTCTAGCCCTCGTAACTCATAAGCTGATTAACGGAGCTCAGACGGTATTGTGCACCATAATTTACTGGTTCGGCTCAATGGTTTAAGGAGGGAGTTTAGTTTGCTGTCTAAACCTCCATCAAACTTTTAAAAAAAACCACAAGACCCCCTTTCGATATACATTTGCACATTTTTCTGCAGAAAAATGTTCCGGCCGAAGGCCGATTCCTCTTCAAACACAGGCTCGCTATCGCTCGCCAGGAAAAAAAATGACCCCTATATGGCACGAAAGGTCTTAATATTGGCAAAGGAATGGGAAAAAGGTCTGAATATCGCTAAACTAATGGGTCAAATGTCTTGAAATCTCATAACTAATAGAGCTAAACATGAGGGAGGAGGAGGACTAGAAAAACCAACTTCCTCCCCTTATGATCATCCACCGATAGCCAGAATAAAGGGAAGAAATGGTAACAATACACTAGAATGGTTAAGGGGGTCACCTGTTAAGGGGGGTCCCCTGTTTGGTTTTTTCTTCTCTCCTTTTCTCTCTTTCTCTGGCTTGTATTCATTCGGCACCATTCAGCCAACTGTTTGAAGACTTTTATCCCCATTCAGGTGTCGATTTCTTTCTGGCAAGCGATAGCCAGCCAGCATTGTATGGAGAAATCCGGCTTCGCCGGTGACATTTTTCTATCGAAAAATGTACAAATTTAGTTTGCTGTAAAAACAAAAACAAATATATATATACTGTGTATATATACTGTATATATGCTGACTCGCTACCGCTCGCCAGGAAAATTTGACACCTGGAGGGGCCGAATGGATACAACCCAGACGGAGAGAGTGAGAAAGAGAGAACAAAAACGAGGTGGGCTCCCTTAACACTTATCACTTTCTAGTCAGGCATTTTTCGGATTGTATCCTTTTATAAACATCTATTAGGAAACGTACAACATTTTACAAAACATAATTGTCTTTTAGTAATGATGAAAACTAGTATAAAGGAAAGGTTTGCATGTTGATATTTCGGAAGTTAATACGCAGTTGAAAGTATTTTGAACTACTGGTAAAAGTCACGAAGCGGTATTATGTATAACTACTGTAATTCTATAATAACCCCTTAAGCACGATCACACCTTTTTTAATTAAATTCTGGCTAAAATGAAACGATGTTATGCACTGTAAGAAGGACCTGTGTTATTCATAGAGTTTATTGAGATCTTATGTACTCGTTTGCATCCTGGAGGTAGAATATAAACTAAAGAAAATCGTCCTGAATTCGATGACAATTGAGTCATCGTGACGAAGGGATTAAACAATGCAATAGATAATAATAATAATAATAATAATAATAATAATAATAATAATAATAATAATAATTAAAGTAGAAAGACGGCCGGCCAATCAGCGTGCTCCTTTTGGCCGAGCCTTGTGGCCAGATAACGTGGACATTCCAGGCATGACTTCCACCATCTGCACCCCTCCTCGCTCTGCCAATCAAAAGGCTCCATTGTCGGAGCCGAAATATGCCCGTACAGCCTCATTCCAAAACTCGCTATCGCTCTCTCTACAGGCCGTCCCTTCGGATTGCAATATGTCAAATAATTCAGTGCCAGCCCTAGACTCCCGTAAGCCACCAACAGATAATTGCAAACGACTTCCTGGGACATACTATGGAGAGAGAGAAGAAGAAGAGACAAAAGTGAATATGCAGCTCGCGCGTGCCCAGCAGCAGCGAGCCAGGCGTGCGTGCCAGCCAATCGCAGCACCCCGGGCCAGGCGGCAGGCCTATATTAAAGGGGGGGGGGGGGGGGAGGGCAGGTCCCGGATCATTCAGGCACCCGGCACCACTGAGGCAGCTTGCCACAGCCCAGCCTCTCTCTCTTCCCAGGGCACCTCAGGAAACTTGGCTTACCCTACTAGAGCCTTCCAGCCCACCTCCACAGTTCCCGTGAATACTCCCTCGGGCCTGGCCTCACTCTCACCTACGTGGAGATTACACCACCAGTATCCCTCCGCCTGGCGCTACATTGCTGGTTTACACACCTGTAGTCAGACAATTCAAGAGGGGCGACAGGTAGTAGCTGAGAGTGACCATTTCCAAGAGATAAAGAGAAAGAGAGAGAGATCATGTTAACTGACCCAGTGGTTACACCTAAATAATTAATGTGTTCTTATTAGAACAGACTAAACAGATATACACTTGACTTACGAAACAAAATAAAGGGATGATGTGTTCATAGAGTATTAGTGTTCATTGATAGAGAAGGCTCCATGCCATTAGCTACCAAATAGATAGGATCTTATAGGACGAGAATTAATTAAGTAAGAGGGATTGAGATTTGAAAGCAACTATAGGGTTCAGTGGGAATAATAGATAGTTGCGGATAGATGAGCTTTAGCTTAGGGATATATATATATATATATATATATATATATATATATATATATATATATATATATATATATATATATATATATATATAAAGGACACTAGTCCTAGTATTAGGGAAATATATATAGGAAGGACAACAGTCCAAGAATTATACTATATCTTATGTTGTGGAGGAAATTTAATTAATAATCTTTTTAATGGTTATACCGTCGGTTGAGCGGCGATAGAGAATAAGCCTAAAGTAGAATATTTGAATTAGTAAGGACGTATCTATTGCGTTAAGATATTATGTACGTATCCGAGAATAAGTGTAACGGATAAAGAGTTCAATATCGTGAGATAAAGATTATATCATTTGTGGGGAATTAAGTGGTCTACGGGCCAGTGTTGTATTCAGGTGTTGTATTGTATTAGGGTTGAGATATTGTGTTGTATTAAGATAATTTATGTTCAGGTGTAACGGACTACGCGTTCAATGCTGTAAAGGGGTGGTGAGATAAAGATTATATGATTTGTGGGGAATTAAGTGGTCTACGGGCCAGTGTTGTATTCAGGTGTTGTATTGTATTAGGGTTGAGATATTGTGTTGTATTAAGATAATTTATGTTCAGGTGTAACGGACTACGCGTTCAATGCTGTAAAGGGATGGTGAGATAAAGATTATATCATTTGTGGGGAATTAAGTGGTCTACGGGCCAGTGTTGTATCCAGGTGTTGTATTGTAATAGGAGGATTTATGTTCGTAACGCCCCGGTCTTATAGATAGACATCCAGGGGCTCGGTAAAGGTTATATTATTTAGGAAATAGCATTTGTGATTTAGATTTACGAATAAGAGTCTTTGGTCAGAGAAGCCCTGGTCTCTTAGTTAGACATCCGAGGGCGTTGTAAAATTATTAGTTGAGTCTGGTAACCTGCAATGGATCGAAGTCGAAGTGAGTCATTACCTGAATAGCGGGAATCCAAGTAGATGGTAATGGGAGCTCTCGAGTTCCAATGTACTATCTGGTGTGGGTCAACGAACTATTCAATTCGTGTATTGAACTCATTTCGGCCCGAACAGGAAGTGGGTTACTGGACCCGTGTTAGCTTAAGAGTTGGGCTGTTAAATAAATATACAAAACTCCAACAACTGTCTAATTATTCCCCCACCTTATTAGTGTGCTTGAACTTAGAAACTTAAGTACAACAATAATAATAATAATATTTATTCAGTTAGCATTTTACAGTGTTGGTACCACATACTATGTTACAAATATGACATATACCAGCCTTGCATAATTCCAACTAAGGATAGCCCAATAAGGAAGGCCGTTAGGCGTATTTCCATTGGAATACCAGGCTTTGTTTTGTAAAACCAATCTCGAAAGTAAATGTATGAATACAAAAAAAAAATCCCCAATGATATATTATTTGGTAAGATCCTGTGTAGCGGGCGGAACTGTTTTTCATATGCTTATTTACGAAGAAACATTGAGCAATATACCTAACCAAAATCTAAACTAACCTAATCTAGTATATCAGTGGACTACTTATGAATGTAAAATGTAAAAACTATTGTAACATTACCAAATTATTGAGATACAAGTACAGGTCTTCCTGATACACAGGATTACACTTATTATTACCACGCATCCCGGTGGTAGCAAAGAACAAAAAGTGGATTTTTACGCGTGTGCTTTTCACTGCAACTTATATTTGCAACTCTGCTCTGTCAGCTTATGGAATTATGTCACCTATATTAATTTATCTTCAATCTATAGACAGTTTAATTTCAGTTGACAGTAATTTGAATCCCTTAAATGATTTCTTGATAATCAAATATATTAATATCACTCACAACACCAAAGAACTCCCTATGAAATTAATAAAAGCATGTAATCCACCCGGAATTCGAACCTGGGATACCACATATAGACCTTAAACACTGTAACCATTACACTACCAAGACGATTAAAGGTTAAGTACATGATTACAATTACAATCCATTTATTGAATACTGGATATCAAGAATAATCACATACTCAGACCCAACTGCACACTGAATAGGGTAATGTTTATCTGAGAGGAAGTAACAATTTATGGGGTACAGATTTCAAAGGACCGACCTCGCTACAAACTGTTCCTGAACATATAGAAATTATCTACTTTATCAATTTCACTCCCAACACCAAACACCTCCCTATGAAGTTAATGAAAGCATGATAATCCACCCGGGATTCGAACCTGGGATACCACATACAGATCTTAAACACTCTAAAGGTAGGTTCACACATAGGCGAGTCGGAGAGCGAGGCCAACGCGAGTCACACTCGCCGCAAATCGCCGTTGATGGAGCCCGAACCCAACGCGAGTAGCAGCTGATGCGAGTAAACACGCATAGAACACGAATTTAACACGAATTTAACACGAGTTTACACGAGTTTACACGAGTTTACACGAGTTTACGCGAGTTTACGCGAGTGTTGGCGAGTTTAACACGACCCCAACACGCACCGCCAAAATTTGAAAAATAACGGTCAAATTCCAGGGTACGAATAGTGCGAGTCTACATGAGTGTCACAGGAGTTTACATGAGTTTACACGTGTTTACACGAGATGAACGCGAGTCTACAGGAAGTTAACAGGAGTGTATATTCTATTTAATTTATATCTTGTATTTATTTATATTTCATGTTGGATATCAATCTGTATATTATTATTTGTCATCATATAATTTCCTTTGCATATATTCCACATCATTATTATTATGTATGGGTAGGAGGGTGGTGGGAGGGTGGTTTGGGGGATGGTGTGGGGAAGGTAGAAGCGTAATTGACTCATGTTACAAATATGAAGCCGATTGGTAAGGTAGTTTCGCAACCACGGATTTTCCTTTTTTTCCTTATCTTCGTACGGATACGCTGGAAGTGGATGGTGGGAGGCGGTTGGGGGTGTGGTGGGGGGAAGGCAGAAGGGTAAGGGACTTGTCACACAAATATGGAACCGATTGGTGCAGTCGTTTCGCCGCCACAGATTTTCCTTTTTTTCCTTATCTTCGTACGGATACGCTGGAAGTGGGTGGTGGAAGGCGATTGGGGGTGTGGTGGGGGGAAGGCAGAAGGGTAAGGGACTTGTCACACAAATATGGAACCGATTGGTGCAGTCGTTTCGCCGCCACAGATTTTCCTATTTTTTCCTTTTGACGGGACCGACAGTCAGCGAGTGGGTGGGAGGAGGAATTTGGGATTTTTTTTGTGGGTAGCCAAAAGGGTAAGGTACATGTGGTAAAAATATGAAAGCCATAGGTGCAGTCGTTTCGCTGCTACGATTTTTGTTGATAATATAAACAGACTCGTGTGACACTCATGTAGACTCGTGTGACACTCATGTAGACTCATGTGACACTCATGTAGACTCGCGATCATCAAATTTCTAAATAGTACAACGTGACTGTCACGCGAGTCTACATGAGTGTCACACGAGTCTACAGGAGTTTACACGAGTTTACGCGAGTCTACGCGAGTCAACGCGAGTCTACGCGAGTCTATGCGAGTTGGCGTCCTACTCGCACTTGACTCTCCAATTTTTGTGTCTGCACAAAAATTTTGGCCGCGTTCGCGAGTCTACGCGTTCCACCGCGAGTCCACGCGAGTCTGTGCGAGTGTCGGCGAGTGTCGGCGAATTTGGGATAATCATTGGCGAGTGCAAAAAAATCATCACTCGCTTTGGAGTTGCGCTCCGACTCGCCTATGTGTGAACCTACCTTAAATATGAGAAACTACTATGTTTCTACATCATGTAATTGTCAGGGTTTTCCTTATTAACAACGTATTTTGCCATTAAACCTTCATAGTAGTCGAGTAATCAAGATTGTTACGACTGACAGTAGAGTCCTATGACTAAAGGGTAAATCACACAGTCAGGAGTGCGAGCTTGAATCACTGGGAGTGATGACTTGCGGCGGTTCATGCAAAAATGACTGTGTGTGACCGAAATTCCACATGGCACCACGACAGAGTAGGAGTCAGCGGGAGTGTACTGGAGAGTCACAAGGAGTCACTTTGAAGTCACCAGGAGTCAACGGGATAAAAGCGCGAATAGAGTGCGAGTGATTGAGAATTTGAAAATTAACGGTCATTTTTGGATTAGTTCTCGATAGGAGTCGACACGAGTAAGACACGGGTCAGTGGGACTCAGGAGGAGTAGTATAGGAGTTTAATGAGAGTCTACGAGAATCAGTGCGAGGTGTAATGATTGAGATGCGATTATGCCATGGATGGCCCTCCAGATCTATTATTTTACTATATTTCTGGCACGTTTGGGACAATAGTCTATTAATTCCAACTGGTAGTAATGTCTTTATCTTGATTATTCGGCTATTACAAAGGAGAACAAACAACAACAGGTCCTGGTACCCGTCAAGGTTACTTGCCCATTATGAGGATTTTGTGCCGAAATATGTTGTTAAATGTGAAACCTGGCATAAATATGATGGAGAAACATAGGTTTTTTATTTATATTTGTTATATTATAAGTTTATTGTTTACATTTAATTATACAAAAGTCAGCTGCTAAGGGATTGAATTTACCCTCAGCTGAAAATAACAGATTATAGTAACTGGTATTCCTTACTGTATAGTTACTTCTAGAGTGTCTCTGTATATTATATGTAGCTCGTATGGATACTTCAACAATGGAGTTTCGTTCTCCAAATGGCTGCTTAATTCTATCAGATGTGAAGTGATAAGTTTAGTCCGTTCATTGTAGATTGGGCAGAAATCGTAACCTCTAACCTCTGTAATTCGAAAAGGACTAGTGTAATCGAGCTAATATTTCTACCTAATAGGAAGACTTGGCCAGGGAAAATGTGTGGAAATAGACAGCTCATTTGTTCTAGCCCTTTTTTGAGTTACAGAGGTTAGAGGTTACGATTTTTGCCCAGCCTAGAATGAACGGACTATAGTAAGAATGTTAACATTAAAACTTTCGGTAGTTACTATATTCAATAATGTACAGTATGTGTTTTATTTTTCTGTGTGTATGAAGGAGACAAAAGACAGGCTGCCTGTAACGAGTGTCTCCCCAAAAGGAGTGACAGAGAGTCAAATTCAAGGGACATTGGAGTCAAAATGCATGGACACACGAAGTTTAAAGCAGTCTAAGTCATAGGATGAAGGAAAGGTTGATTAAGGGAGAGAGTTCCAGAGTTATTTTTTTTCTTTTTCTGTCAAACCACAGCCTCACCCGGAAATTGTAGTAGGGAAGCCTCACAGGTACACCCCTTCGGTACCGCCCACGTCATTTTTGAGCGGATGGCAGCTACATTTAGACGATTTTATGAAGCTTACAATGGATGTGTGGTAGGTCAAACGTTTAATTGAGATCATCTGTAGCCTTTTCGTTAGTCGACGTCCGTCCTAAGCTGGATAAAAACGTTTGAATGGGGTATACACAGCTGTGGGCGGTGGTGAAGTAACCTACCCGTGTTCACTTATTGCCTCTCCACTACTATAGTCTATTCACTGTAAGAAGGCGAGAAATCATGACTTCTAACCTCTGTAACTCGAAAAACGACAAGAATAATAGAATTAATATTTCTACCATTTGGGAAGTCAGTCAAGGAATAGATGTGGAAATGTACAGCCAATTTGCTCTAGCCCTTTTTGAGTTACAGAGGATAGGTCATAATTTCTAGCCTATTTACAGCGAATAGACTATATCGAGTAACTAAAAAATGTCCGCGAGTCATAAAAACTGTCCGCAAATCATGTTAGAATCATTTACGAATCAACGGGAGTCCATGGGACATTTTCAGAAAGGGCCAACCAGCCGCGACTGGCCGGGCATCACTTGGAGTCTAACGGGAGAGTCGCTAGAGTCACTGAGAGTCATCGATTTTCACCGCGAATAGGACCGCGAGTCCCAATTTTCACCTACTCCCAGTAATTCAAGCTCGCACTCCTGACTGTGTGATGTACCCTTAATGCAGACAATAAATACTTAGCACCTCCGTAGCCTCAACTCATAACACAGCCTATCGCAACAGAACAAAGCTCATTCGCAACATCCGGCCTCTCTGGGGACCAAAGGTGCAGACAATCCCCTGTCTGGTCCCGTTATACAAATAATGCAAAAACTGGAACCCCTAGTTGTGGTGAAAAGATATCTTGAGCCACAGCTCAGTACCGAATAGCAATACTGAGGAGGATCCTTTCAAAGCTGCACAAAGAAGAAAAAGGTCTGATTTTATTAACGTTAATAAAATTACGGTAAATACAAGCCAACAATGAATGCCAAATAATGAAGCAAATATCAAGCATAGATGAATGAATCAAGAATCAACCACCACCTACCTAGCTCTCCTAACACTCGTTGAGGCGTCCTAAGCCGACTTCAACTCAACAGGTTTTTTAATTGTGCCAGTGTTCGTGCTAAGCGGGGAAATAATACCCAGGTAGGCAAACACAGCCTACCTGCAGCCAAAGTTTATTTTGTCCAGCCCACCAGTTTGCCTGGGTCGAAGTAATCCTCCCTGTAACTGAAGACTATTGAAGTCCTCCACCCTCTACTTCGAGCCAGGCATTCCCAATAGACTAGACCCCTAGCTAAAACAATGCACATGAAATAAATAATAATTGACTGGGAATTAAGACATGCCACTGCAGAAATAGAATAAAATGCTAAAGAGTACTAAGTCTAGTTCTTGTGCCAGCGAGGAATAATTCTCTTACACCTCCACCAATACCGAAGTATACTGGCTACCTTAACCAGTCTAAGGTTGCGGCTCTAACTAAACACAGAAGAGAAGAAACATATTATATGGAAAAACACAGTACAAATGCAGTCACAATTCAAGGGACAAACAAACCACACACAAACCTCAAAATCTGTCTAGTGTTACGTTAATATGCCAATGAATAAATAAAGTATAATGGCATTGAATAAGTAGAGAATTAAAAATAAACAAATGCAAGTAAGAGAAAAGCGAGAGATTGATGTTACTCCCTTGATAAGTAAATGCGGACTGACATTCTTACAGCCGGAATTTACTATGGTCGGTACCAGATGCAGCAAGGAGAGTATAGAAGGAGAGGCGATTCTCTGCTTTTGGTTGTAGGCCCCTGACACTCCATCTAACGTCAAGCACCCATCAATAGAGAACGATTAATTTCGAACAGTAACTACACAATTTATACCCCTCAACCGAGAATGTACCGTTCTTTAGAAAACGGTTATATTCTAGCTAAAACTATATAGTTTCTAATATATATAGGCTACCGCTTGCAGTACTGTATATCTCATAATTTTTCACATTCCATAATAGCTCTTATAGGCTATGTCTAAATAGAAGGCTACTGTTGTCACTCATGATTTTTTAATTGTGATCCCCATTCTGTCATTATCATTATTATCCTACTTTATAGTCCATATGCTACTACAACTAAATATATTGTGCTACATTCCATGTATAGGCCTACAATCTAGTATTTGTGCAGCAACTTCACCTTTTTTCTGTATAAAATACTTTATATAATATAATACATTTGTTATATATGTAGGTTACTCAACGTCTATATCTTGTATTGGTGTTGTACCTTACATTTAAATTTGTATCAGTACCTGTATGGATTTCGTCCATATATGTTCCCCATAGTGTTCGTACGTTTACTGAAAAGTAAATAATCAAGCACACACACTGTGAATCATACAGTTCCTCATATTTCTTGCACTGCTTAATTGGTGAGGAGTAAATAAAGACATACCGGGACGCAATTATCTCTCAGACTCTCACGAACGAATATGCGAGACTACTACAGCAATCATCCCAGTGACTGTCTCTCGAGTAATATATGTTTCTGCAGCTCTACCCATACACGTCATACACTAATAAATACACATCCCTTCAGCAACAACATTACCAAAGGTGTGGAACACATCTTTTGTCTCATGTTGTACGTGTTTATAAATATATTTTCTCTCGATGCTACATGTTTACTATTCAGGTCGACCACTGCAGCACAATACAATGCTAGGGAAATTTATCCACTACCGTTTATTGTTTTTCTGTGTATTCATAAATAATATGCTATAAGCAAGTAATTCCAACCTGACACTCCACAAAAACTAAGAACATAAAATTGAGGGTATGTCTTACATTGAAGATAACCGATCATATGAATGGCATATAATACAACGTGATTAGATTAGCTATTTATTTATATTATTTAAAACATCTGTAAATTGTGGAGCATCAGACATCAGACGACCAACCCCGCTATACTGGTCATCTTAAAAGTGGCTGCTTCACACAACACGGGACTTGTTCAGCTGATCAGGTGTATTCGTCTTCAGATTGATGTCAAGGTTCTTGAGCCATAACAAACATCTGTAATGACACAAATGCCAGCATTTATGAGTCGGCTATTTACCAAGATGATGTCTCTGGAATCTTGATTCAGTCAGCCATGATTATATATAGGCCTACTCGTATGTGAGTATACTATATACTGTATACTCGTAGATACACCCTACTTATGACTAAGCACTCACCATTTTCCACAAACAATACAGCTGAGACCGTGTTGCTTTGGTGCCATGATTGTATCTGCCGCCACGCCATCTGGCAGCTCCCAGTGACATTTGTAATTGTGCAGACGATGTACCACCGATGGCAGAGCCATCTTCAGGGGTGCTTGGCCAAGACTAGGGATCAATTGGGAGCTCTTTTAAGAGCTCTATCCTTATTAGATTATTCTTGAGATGCAGCTACTTCAAGACGTATCTAATAAGGAGAAGTGTCTCTCTGCTTTTGATTGTAGGCCCCTGATACTTACCCCATCTAACGACAAGCACCCACCAATAGAGAACGGTTAATTTCGAACAGTAACTATACAGTTTATACCCCTCACTAGAGAATGTACCGTTCTTTAGAAAACGGTTATATACGAGCTATAACTATATAGTTTATAATATCTATAGGCTACTGCTTGCAATGCTCAATATCTCTTAATTTTTCACAATTCATAATAGCTCTTATAGGCCTATATCTAAATACACTGTAGTAGGCTACTGTCGTCACTCATGATGTTTTAATTGTGATCCCCATTTTGTCATTATTATTATTGTCCTAGCTTATTCCTCATATGCTACTACAACTAAATATATTGTGCTACATTCCATGTAGCATTCCATTTAGTATTTTTGTAGCAACTTTACCCTTTTCTGTATAAAAGACTTTATATAATATAATACCTTTGTTATATACGTAGGTTACTCAACGTCTATATCTTGTATTGGTTTTGTTCCTTACATTTAAATTTGTCACAGTACCTGTATGGATTTCGGCCAAATGTTCCCCCTAGTGTTCGTATGTTTACTGCAAAGTAAATAAACAAACACGCACACACTGAATCATACAGTTCCTCATAATACTTGCACTGCTTAATTGGTGAGGAGTAAATAAAGACATACCAGTACGCAATTATCTCTCACGTAGGAATATGCGAGACAACCACAACAATCATCCCAGTGACTGTCTCTCGACTAATTTATGTTTCGCAGCTCTACCCATAAACGTCATACACTAATAAATACACATCCCTTCAGCAACAACATTACCAAAAGTGTGGAACACATCTTTTGCCTCATGTGGTACATGTTTATAAATATATTTTCTCTCGATGTTCCGAGTTTATTATTCAGGTCGACCACTGCAGCACAATACAATGCTAAAGGAATTTCTCCACTACCGTGTATTGCTTTTCTGTGTATTCATGAATAATATTCTATAAGTAAGTAATTCCAACCTCACACTCCACAGAAACTAAAATATAAAATTGAGGGTATGTCTTACATTAAAGATAACCGATCAGGTGAATGGCATATAATACAACGTGAGTAACAGATGGCAGACGGCAAACCCCGTTATACTGGTCATCTTAAAAGTGGCTGCTTCACACAACACGGGACTTGTTCAGCTGATCAGGTGTTTTCGTCTTCAGATTGATGTCAAGGTTCTTGAGCCATAACAAACATCTGTAATGACACAAATGCCAGCATTCATGGGTCAGCTATTTACCGCGATGAAGTCTCTGGAATCTGTATTCAGTCAGCCATGATAATATATACTCGTGTGTGTGAGTATACTATATATATACTGTATACTCGTATATGTGCCGTACTTATGACTAAGCACTTCACCTTACCTTTGGGAAAGAAGTGATAATTATATGAAATTATTTTGCTTCCGCTTGCATTTTCCACAAACAACACAGCTGTGACCGTGTTGTTTTGGTGCCAATTTGTATCTGCCGCCACACCATCTGGCAGCTCCCAGTGACATTTGTAAGTGTGCAGACGATGCACCACCGATGGCAGAGCCATCTTCAGGGGTGCTTGGTCAAAACTAGGGATCAATTGAGTGCCCATTTATGACCTTCCTCCTTATTAGATCCTTCGTGAGCTACTTGTTTTCCCCAGCATGGGTGATGGTTCTTTAACGTAACTCCTTACTTAACATAATACTACTATGACAAGTATGAACATATAGGATTAAACAACTAAATACAAAATGCTTATACAACGCATAATATATTATGCGTACTGTATTAACCCTTAAAGATCGGGGTCGGACTTAAGTCCGGTTCCAATTTGCAGCAAGTTAAGACCATTATTAAGGCTTTTAAAGGGTTAAGATCGAGTGCAAATGGCCGGGAACGCAGCGGGCCAGACAGCCGACTCCCAGGGCTTACCGCCGCCCGTTAACTCATGTTCCCTGTGTTCTCGAGAGGCCGGCAGTGTAGCCAGTAGTGAGCATAGCTGGGAAAAATATGCCGCTATACGTTAAACTCACATGTTACTGGTAATACTGTATGAGAACCACGAGTGCTACGTAGCTCGTTCTGGTCTCATTTTGAAGCTTTTAGCGCCTAGTTTTTTGCTAAATATTTTTTGTTTTCATGCAGATACTTGATTTATAATGCAGGAGGGCCTTAATATGCCCAAATAAGCCCAAAACCCCCCGCTAGACAAGAGTTAATATGCCGGAAAAGCCCATTAATAATATATGGGTTACATAATTTCGCCACTGCTTAGAGAATGGGAAAATCAAAGAGACCACGTCATGAATTTGAAACAAACGATAGTATATGGATAATATCGATCACTGCTTCACGCCGTATCGAAATTACCGCAAGACGGTATAATATTTTTACCATGTGAATATATTACCAATGCAACATAGTAATTTATGGGCATAAATCAACTAAAATAAGCTTACGATGGTGGAACATCGTAACACCCTCACGAGGGGGGGGGCCTCACGAGGGGGGGGGGGGTTCAAAGGCAATGACAATTTTGCATCATAATCCAGCCACACTATAGCCTATAAACATTCTTAACCCTTTGCCTGCGGTCATGTTTGGGCTATTTAGTGCATATTCAGGCACTCCTGAATGATAAATCAAGCATCTGCATTAAATGAAGTGTATTCTGCCACAAACTAGGCGAGAATAGCTTCAAAATGACACCAGAACGGGCCCCGTACGTGGTCTGGTTCACCCGCAGTGGTGCCAGTGAAATGCGGGAAACCCGCTATTATGTAACACTCGCTCGCTTGGCTACACTGTTGGGAGACACAGAGAGAGACCCGCGCGAGACACAGTCAACCTCAGTGAGCCGCTCGGTGCTCTGAGGGTCGGAGGTGGGCCCCTCAAGCTCCCGCCCACTGACACTCGATTTTTACGGTTTTTACAGGCTTTTAAAGCCTGGAAATTGCTGTAACTTGCCAGGACGTTCCAGAACGTCACCCGCAGAAAAAGGGTTAATAAGCATTTAGTTTTTGTTTTTGAGGTTTGATACTATATATATATACTTGTTTTGTAACGCTTTCTAATATGCGTACAACTAACTTATAATCACAACATTCATCTCGGCACCACCCCAATCCATCTCAGTCGGCCACACAAGTAATTAATGCATGCTATGGTAGGCTACCCTGCCCGGCCCGTGTCTTGCGCAATGGCTGGCGCACACGGCCATCACGATCACACCCCATCTCCTCATGACCCCGTGACAGGAAATCCGCAGGACATTATCCACTCCATTTATATGCTTAATTGTAAGGGAATATTCCTGTAGCATAAGGCTCCACCGAGTCAATCGCTGATTCTTGTTCCTAAACCGACTGAGAAATTGTAAAGGGTAATGATCAGAATAAATGACAATATTGGGACCAAAGGAAGGCAAATACACTGAAAAATATTCCATAGGCAGAATCAAAGACAGTAACTTCTCAATCACAGAATAATTATGTTGGGCCCTATTAAATTTCTTAGAAAATTATGAGACTGGATGTTCAACACCATCCTTGGAGTCTTGAAGCAATACAGCCCCAGCACCGATGTCGCTCGCATCAACGGCTAACTTGAAATACTTGGAAAAGTTTGGTGCACGCAATATTGGATAACAGCAAAGGAGCGCCTTCACATCTTTGAATGCTTGCTCACATTATCAGTCTAACAAAACTTTACCTCCTTCTTGAGGAGATCAGTGTGGGGGTCAGTACAGTTGAATAATTTTGTGTGAAACGGAGATAATGCCCTATCATACTGAGAAAGCATTGCACTCCCCGCTTATTCTTGGGCTCCTCAAAAGCCCTTATCACCTCAACCTTGGCGTTCGGGGGAGCAACTCTACCCTGCCCCACGATGTAACCGAGGTACTGCACCTGTGCCTTGACGAATTCACACTTGTCCAAATTCACCACTAGACCCGCCTCATCGAGCCGTTGAAATAGAGTAGTGACATTATTCAGGTGGGCTTCCCATGAAGTGTCATATAGCCTACTACCACATCGTCTATATAGACTGTGCAATTTGGCACCCCATCCACAACCTGATCCATCAGATGCTGAAAAGTGGCTGGGGCGTTTTTCAGTTCATATGGCATTACTTTACACTGGTACACACCACCTGCCACAACAAAACTGAGTGAGAGCTGAGCGATCTCTGCCATACCCATAGCTTACTCTGCTGACTATTCCTTTTACTTATATATTTCCTAGATCTCAAGTGACGGCGTCTCTTCCATGGATCGACCTCCCTACTGCCAACCTAGATGTTGGCAGATTGGGAGCAAAAGCGTCACATTTTTCCTTTGCCCCTCAACTTTCCCTTCATAATTGCTGAAGGGCACAGGGCCTTGAGTGGTACTTTGGTTTCCCGGGCATTTCTGCACCCTCCTCAGCTCCCCGCCTTAGAGTGGCTTCAGTCACCTGGGCTTTATTAGTGGTAAGCGCAGAGGTTTTTGTGGGGCCGCTCGGTTATGGCCTTAGCCTTGCTCGGGACCTTGGGGCTGCATGGTGTTACGGCTGGATCGGCAATACATATTCGGGATTCTTGATCGTAGGACAGAAATGGCTTAAGTGACAACGACACGCTCGATTCCAGTCCCAAATACTATATGCTCCAGACAACAAAAGCACCAACGCCCTACAGAGTTATCGTCTACGGTAACGAGGTACCTTAACTCGGCGAAAGTGTACAACAAGGGTAGGCTATGAGGCTAAACTCCCTCAGACATTTATAGGTTACGTTATTACTAAAGAAATGCAATACTCAAGAAACTACGTTAATATTAAGCCTCTAATAATGTAGAATAGAAGCAGGCTAAAGGTATGACAGTGAAATGCTAAATGACAAATGTACACGCCTACTTGAAAGCGCGTGCACTACACTAACTGTCCCCTACTAACATGCACTAGCATGTAGCATACAAGATGTTCATGATCCAGTAGATACCTAATAATACACATGGGAGGAACATAAACAGTAGTCACTTATTATAATAATGAATCTATACTTGGAATAACTAAAAGGTTGCAGGCAACAGTACTGCGCCGGTAGCCTACTACCGCATAGGCTACTTCGCTTCTCTCACTCTGTCTCCCCTCCGAGTCCGTATGCGCTCTACGCAACAGAACTCCGGACACAGCAGCAAAACGACAGTGCAGTTAATTGATACATGAAAGTATTAATAGTGTTGTCTTGTGTGTGAGTAATGTGTATTGTAAAGTGTTATAGATATATACTTAAAGAGAGCTGCAATGCATAGTAAAATAAAGATATATCCCACTCATCATCCCCATGTGTTCTAGCTAGCAGGCCAAGTCACAGGAACAACGAGTCCCAGCACCGAAAGCGAGAACCCAGGAGAAGACTGTAGAGAACACAAGGACAGATAAATTACGTTACTCTACTATACCGGCACTACGAGCGAGCTGTAGTCTCGGGTACTACACTCGCTCCTGGCTCAGTATGCAAATCAAGGCTAAGTCCTCGTCCCTCTACAGACAACTCCTGGGCATGGTCGGGCTCTTACACATGGCACCAGTCTAGTCACAAATGGGATGATGAGCAGGACATATAACTCGTGAACATGTAGAACGTTCACCAACTATCCTCATCAAGAAGATCGCTGTTCACATTAACCCCTTAAATCTAATACATGTAAATATATGCTTGTCCTAAGAGTAATACGAGAGGTGAGTGCTGAAACTCCTTTAGGACCTCAAGGGAAGGTTATGCATTTAAATAGAGAGAAGAATGAAATGAGAGTAATGTCGTCAGAGAGAAAGAGTGCAACCGTGAGAAGTGGGGAGAGAGAGCAAGGGATGTTAGAATCTCAAAGGTTCTAGGCAACCTGATCATAGTACACACAGCCAACCTCCAGGCAGTGTGCTGTACGACAACATGGGCCCAGCCCAGGCAGGCAACAATGGACTACCAACCCTATCGCGCCTAGCTATAAGGGCAAGGCTGCCAACCAGTCCATACGTCTGGCAACCACCCGGCCGGCAGTGCGGCGTGTTGCTACCCTCTTGCTCTGAAGCCCAACTCACTCTCTCTCTCTGAATTCCCATTATCCTATCTATCAACTTCTCTATTGATACTACATATTAAATGGAAGGTCTCGACATGGCTTAAAACAAAACCCACCACTGGTTAGCACATGACGAGACCTTTGCAGAGATACAAAGAACATAGTTATAAGTTGTCACACTCAATATACATAGCGGCTGACGGTAGCCAGATCACGGGCGGTACAGTGGAGTACCAAGGAGTACAATCAGGTTGCGTTGCCCAGCACTGGGGTGCGTCACAGCCCCCCCAAGATTTTAGATAATCGACCTTAGAAGCATTATCAAAATCTGACAGGCAACCAACCGACCTGCTACCCTTAGCTGCCACTAATTGCAAAAGGTGCACAACAACTGAAGTGTGAATTATACATAAAACACAATATTGCATGCATCATGCTACAACAATAAAGAGTTACAAAACTAAAAAAAAGAAAGAGTTTTCTCGTTTATTTTATTGTTTTATAATCTTTTTAGACGGCGTTATGATAGCCTAATTTTACTCCTGCTCAACCCACACACCGTGCACGACTATCTTGGATCATCAACCCTTGATAGACAATCTGCTATCACGTTCTCACTCCCGGCAATATGCTGAATGTTGAGATTATACTCTTGGAGCATTAGGGACCACCTGGTCAACCGCATATTCCGATTGTGAAACTGATTTAGGAATTTCAAGGGATGATGGTCCGTATAAATCGTCACTACCGGGCCGTAGGCTGGAACATAAACTTCGAAATGTTTGAGCGACAAAACGATAGCCAGAAGCTCCTTCTCTATAGTCGAGTAATTCCTTTGTGCCGAATTAAACTTGCGAGAAAAGAAGCTCACTGGGTGTTCCAAGCCCTCGGAATCAGTCTGCAGTAACACTGCCCCGGCACCCACACCGCTGGCATCAGTCGCCAGCTGAAAACTCCTGGAGAAGTCTGGGGCCCTCAAAATCGGATGTGTACACAGCAGGTGCTTGACTAGGTCGAAAGCCCTCTGACACTCCGCAGCCCAACAGAACTTCACTGACTTCGACAGTAGATCAGTTAACGGTGCTAAGACAGTAGAGTATCCCCGGATGAAGCGCCTATAATAGCCTATCATACCTAGGAACCGCATGACCTGGCGCTTAGTGGTGGGCCTGGGAAACATATTGATAGCCTGTATCTTGCTCAGGGGGGGGCACACCCGGCCTAACCCGACCACAAAGCCAAGATACTGCACAGTAGCCTTTACAAACTCGCACTTCCTCAGGTTCACCACCAGCCCAGCATCGTGCAACTTCCTAAACAGGGTCTCTAAGTGCCTTAGGTGATTTTCAAAATCGTCATCATATACTATCACGTCATCAAGGTAGACCGTGCAGTTAGGGATTTCGTCACAAATATCGTTCATCAGGTTCTGAAACGTGGCAGGTGCGTTCTTAAGCCCATAAGGCATTACGTTACATTGGTAGGTCTTGCCATCTACCACAAAACCACAAACTTGCTTAGCTCGGTCCGACAGGGGTACTTGCCAGTAGCCTTTTACAAGATCAATTTTAGTAAGGTACTTTGCATTCCCTATCTTGTCCACGCTGTCGTCAACTCGAGGCAAAGGGTAAGGGTTGGTGGTGGTCAAGCCATTTAGCCTACGAAAATCTATGCAGAACCGCACCTTGCCGTCAGGTTTTGGCTGCAACGTGACGGGTGATGTCCACTTCACATAACCTTCAGTGATCATCCCTCTCTCAACCATGTACTTTAACTCCTCCCGTAAAGCTGGCAACTTTACCGGGGGCACACGGTAGGGCACTGACTTGAAGGGCACATTATCACCGACGTCCACGTCGTGCGTTACCTGAGTAGTGAGACCTGGGTGTTCGGCGAAAACAGAGGGGTATGACCTGAACAGGCCTAGGACAGCAGCACCCTGGTGCTCAGGCAGGTGACTTACAACTTGCCTAGCCTCTTGTTCAGTATTCCCCGCCCACTGTTCCGCGGAAATGACACAGTCCCAGCTATCCTCCTCAGCAGCATGACTGTCCCCACCTCCTTCTCCACCCTGGCCGCTGCAGGCCAGCACAGGGACAGTGAGAGGCTCTGAGGGGCGTCTCACATACTCTTTCATGAGGTTAACATGACATAACTGATGTTTTTTCCTACGGTCAGGTGTTGCAACGAGATAATCAAGGTCGGACAGTTTCTTAGCCACCACATACGGCCCAATGAACTTGGCAGAAAGGGGGTGTCCAGGCAAAGGTAAAAGCAACATTACCTCCTGACCCACCGAAAACTCCCGAAGCTTCACCTTGGCGTCATACTGGTGCTTCATGACCGCCTGTGCATTAACCAAGTTATTACCTGCCGCTGCCGTGCAACCTATAAGTCTCTCCCGGCTCGCATCCCCATCTTCCTCCAACTCTATGGCACCATTGCTATAACGAGCTAGGCTAGCGTCTTGCAGCTGCTGCTCACTAATGTCCCCGGGCGTCAATGCATCAAGATGGTTTTGTAATAAGACATTACCCCGGCTAGTAGGCTCTACTGCCTTAGTGGCTCTCGCTACAGCTCTTGCCTCACGTGAAGTCTTACCCAACTCTGCCTTGTTACACACCATCTCTGGGCCAGAGTCAACTCCCGTATTTATTATAGGTCCAAGTACCGAATCACCGAGAAGTGCAGCAGAATCAATGTCCCTTTTCCTGCCCTTAGCAACCTTCTCCTGATCCTTCCTCCACTGTCCCCGAGGTTGAGTGCTAGGCTGTGCAGGAGCCGCAGAGCGAGATCGGGTTACCACACAGGCCATCTCATCCTGTTGGCACCTCCCAACCCATTCCCGATTCTCACCATCCACGTCGGCCGCCCTCTCGGCAACGACTAAGGGTGGAGTCCCGGAAGTGGGCACCGCAAAGTCGTTGCCGAGAAGAAGGTCGACGCCCTCAACTGGCAAACACTCAACGATCCCTACATCCAGCTCCCTGCACACCTCTCCCACTCTTAACTCCAACCTCACAAGTGGGTATGACCTCGTAGCATTTATACCCTGCACCACAACAACTCTGGCCGCATTTATCGGTTTCCCTGTGAAGTTCCTCAACAAAGTTTGCGAAGCCCCCGTATCCCTCAGCAAGTCAACCCTCCGTAGTTCACTCCCCCAGCTCACAAACCCGTGTCCCCGATGGCTACAGAAAGTGTCCCGGACAGGTGTCGAGCCTTCCGTACGCTTCTTTACCGCGTGTGCCTCAGCTGCTGACAACCTACCCCGGGCAGTTGCTGCAGCCTTCAGAGACACACCGATACTGTGAACCAATGACACCGGCTTAGCGGGAGTGTTACTAGGGCACTCACGTGAATAATGGCCTAGCTTCTGACATTTGTAACATTTCACATCCCCAATGGGCTTCTTCCCTTGTGCGGGCGAAGAAGGGGCCTGACCTTTAGTAAACGGGAGAGGCTTGTGTTTGTAGGTGTTATTAGGTGCAATGCTTTTAGTGTGGTTATGTGTGTCATAGGATTTGTTATTATCGAAAACTCTGGTGGGTGGGGTATAGCGCCCCTTCTGCCCTGACTCAGCCCTCTGAGCGGCACCGCAACCACGAATCAATGATAATCTGAGGTCTGCCATCTTGGCAGCCTCCTCTACTGTCTTGGGACATTTTTCCTTAATGTTCAGCGTTAGATCGGTTCCAGTACATTTGTAAAACTGTTCCAGATAGAAAAGTTGCTTAATTTCCTCAGACGACTCTGCGTGCTCGGACCGAAACCAGTTATTACATGCATCTGTTAAGTCCCGTGCGTGCTCCATAAAACTGACGTCGCTCTTCTTATTCACGCCACGGAACTTCAATCTATAAGTTTCGGGTTTGCAGTTCGTAGGCCCGGAGCACAGCCTCCTTCACCAGTCCATACACGACACTCTCGTCCAGTGACAGTGCATCGTAGGCTTTCAACCCCTTACCCACTAGACGTGATGAAACTAATGCTGCCCATTTAACCTCCGGCCAGTCATACTCACGACACTTCTTTTCGAAACGAGCAAAAAACTCAGTCACTGCTGTCTCATCAAATGCGGGTACTAACTTAATTAAATGCGAAAGTGAGTCTGTAACCCGGTGCCCACCACCGAGATGACGCCCCATGGTCTCTACTCTAGACTTCTCGACATCCATTTCAGCCTGGTACCTGGTTGCATCCTGATTGGCTTGGATTCTAGCAACCTCTATGCGTTCTATACTAGCCTGTTGTATCTGAGTCTCCTGCAGCTTAATCCGTTCTATACTAGCCTGTTGACTCTCTCGCAACTTAAGCTTAGCTAGTTCTAGCTGAAATAACATCTCAGGAGACAGGCCTGGGGGGGGAGAGCACAAAATGGGGGATCCACACCGAGACGTGTTTACGGGTAAGCCAGCTTGCCATTGAGAACCCTCCTGCTGCATCGTGCTAAGACTCGCTGGCTGAGGGCCCAGCTCAGGGGTAGAGTGGAATGGAGGCTTGGAGGGAGCCCCCCAAGACCTCACTCCACCCACCGCCCCATCGCCATCACCCAACAAACATGCCACCAAATTCTTCTTGGGCCAACTGTCAGGACAGTCCCGACGCCCCAAAACCGTGGCTAAACAGCGAAGACCGTAACAATCAATAGCCTGCAGGCGCTGTTCGGTCAAAGGTGTCTGCAAAAATGCCCGGGCATCCCTCTCTCCACTTATAACACTCCCCTCCCTAAATATCTGCTGTACTTGCTGGTCACTAGGCTGTACCGTGTTATCCTCCCCCGTAAATGATGAGTCATTAGACATAGTGCTGGTTATACAATTGCTGTTCATAAACAAAAAAAAGTGCTTATTACTAATTGCAGTCTCGACTCACAAAATGTTAAAGATGCTTGAATGACTCTACTCTAGACACCTAACGAAACAATCTGCAAGTCCACCAATACAATAATGACACAATAAAAATTCCCCCAATATGCAAGAAAATTCTAGCCAGCTCTACTAGGTAGCATAGAATAGTTCTCCAAAAAACATGTGATAGGATACTACTGAATCTTGTGCAAGGTCGCCATTTTGTTACGGCTGGATCGGCAATACATATTCGGGATTCTTGATCGTAGGACAGAAATGGCTTAAGTGACAACGACACGCTCGATTCCAGTCCCAAATACTATATGCTCCAGACAACAAAAGCACCAACGCCCTACAGAGTTATCGTCTACGGTAACGAGGTACCTTAACTCGGCGAAAGTGTACAACAAGGGTAGGCTATGAGGCTAAACTCCCTCAGACATTTATAGGTTACGTTATTACTAAAGAAATGCAATACTCAAGAAACTACGTTAATATTAAGCCTCTAATAATGTAGAATAGAAGCAGGCTAAAGGTATGACAGTGAAATGCTAAATGACAAATGTACACGCCTACTTGAAAGCGCGTGCACTACACTAACTGTCCCCTACTAACATGCACTAGCATGTAGCATACAAGATGTTCATGATCCAGTAGATACCTAATAATACACATGGGAGGAACATAAACAGTAGTCACTTATTATAATAATGAATCTATACTTGGAATAACTAAAAGGTTGCAGGCAACAGTACTGCGCCGGTAGCCTACTACCGCATAGGCTACTTCGCTTCTCTCACTCTGTCTCCCCTCCGAGTCCGTATGCGCTCTACGCAACAGAACTCCGGACACAGCAGCAAAACGACAGTGCAGTTAATTGATACATGAAAGTATTAATAGTGTTGTCTTGTGTGTGAGTAATGTGTATTGTAAAGTGTTATAGATATATACTTAAAGAGAGCTGCAATGCATAGTAAAATAAAGATATATCCCACTCATCATCCCCATGTGTTCTAGCTAGCAGGCCAAGTCACAGGAACAACGAGTCCCAGCACCGAAAGCGAGAACCCAGGAGAAGACTGTAGAGAACACAAGGACAGATAAATTACGTTACTCTACTATACCGGCACTACGAGCGAGCTGTAGTCTCGGGTACTACACTCGCTCCTGGCTCAGTATGCAAATCAAGGCTAAGTCCTCGTCCCTCTACAGACAACTCCTGGGCATGGTCGGGCTCTTACACATGGCACCAGTCTAGTCACAAATGGGATGATGAGCAGGACATATAACTCGTGAACATGTAGAACGTTCACCAACTATCCTCATCAAGAAGATCGCTGTTCACATTAACCCCTTAAATCTAATACATGTAAATATATGCTTGTCCTAAGAGTAATACGAGAGGTGAGTGCTGAAACTCCTTTAGGACCTCAAGGGAAGGTTATGCATTTAAATAGAGAGAAGAATGAAATGAGAGTAATGTCGTCAGAGAGAAAGAGTGCAACCGTGAGAAGTGGGGAGAGAGAGCAAGGGATGTTAGAATCTCAAAGGTTCTAGGCAACCTGATCATAGTACACACAGCCAACCTCCAGGCAGTGTGCTGTACGACTACATGGGCCCAGCCCAGGCAGGCAACAATGGACTACCAACCCTATCGCGCCTAGCTATAAGGGCAAGGCTGCCAACCAGTCCATACGTCTGGCAACCACCCGGCCGGCAGCGTGGCGTGTTGCTACCCTCTTGCTCTGAAGCCCAACTCACTCTCTCTCTCTGAATTCCCATTATCCTATCTATCAACTTCTCTATTGATACTACATATTAAATGGAAGGTCTCGACATGGCTTAAAACAAAACCCACCACTGGTTAGCACATGACGAGACCTTTGCAGAGATACAAAGAACATAGTTATAAGTTGTCACACTCAATATACATAGCGGCTGACGGTAGCCAGATCACGGGCGGTACAGTGGAGTACCAAGGAGTACAATCAGGTTGCGTTGCCCAGCACTGGGGTGCGTCACAATGGCCAGACAGCCTGGGGAGCAGCAACAACAACAACAACAAAACTGGCAATTTGCTGTGCGCGAGGTGTCAAGGGGACCTGCCAATAGCCCCTCTCTAAGTCCACCTTAGTGATGTACCAGGCAGCCCCTATAGAGCCAACGGAATCATCTACCCGAGGGAGAGGGTATGAGTCAGTGTGGGAGAGGTCGTTCACACGCCTGAAGTCAATACAAAAACGCAATTTTCCACCCGGTTTAGGCTGCAGGGTGACAGGAGATGCTCACTCACTCCACACATGCTCTATCAAACCCTTCTCCAACATATAATCTAGTTCGGCCTGAAAGGTTTGAGCTCGGGCCGAATTCAGACGATAGGGAGCCAGCTTTATCAGTTTATTATCCTCCACATCAATGTCGTGGACCGCCCAAGTGGTCAGCCCAGCTCATCCCTAAACACCAAAGGATACTGTGACAACCGACTCAACAAAGCCTGGCTACAGTACTCTGTCGAGATGCACCAGCTTAGCCCACAAAGCATCTGGATTGTTCTTACACCAGGCCCCAGCCGACACCACATCGGGAAAATTCCCATGAAATATATCTCCCTCCTCCTCCTCCTTCGTGTCCAATACAGTCAGGACCTGCACACCAACACCCTGAGACTTGTTGACTGCAACTCCAACGTTCCCTTTCCCCATCCACTGCTCCTGTGAATGTGCCTGTCCAGCCCAAGAAGCGGCAAACTTGGGGGTCCTCTTCACTTCGACAGGAGAGTCGCACCCCCCTACATTGGCTATGCTCAACGCGCACACTGCCTGCGCGGAGTTAGTGTCATCTACATCCCCAGAAACACGGTTTAATGACAACAAGCATACATCAGAACCAGGGGAAAACACAGTCGCGGGACGATAATATGGTTTTAGCATAACTGGTATGCTTTCTTGCGGTCAGGGGTAGCTATAAGGTAATCCAGATCTCCCACCTTTTTTATTATCTTTATGGCCCACAAAACTTCGCTCTCAATGGCTGACCAACCAAGCAAGGAGGAGGAGCACAAGCACCTCCTCACCTGGCGCAAACTCCCTCAACTTAGCTTGCTGGTCATAACGTGCTTTCATCTTATACTGCACCCCAACAAGATTAACCTGCGCAAATTGGAGAGCCGTGACCAACCCTTCCCGGGACTTCATAACAAATTCCAATAGACCAACCTCTGGGACTTGCACATCTCCTTCCCAGGCCTCCCTCACCACCGCCAGAGGACCTCGAAACCTGTGCCCAAACACCAATTCATTGGGCAAAAAACCCTAGGGCTTCCAAGGGGACCTCCAGGATGGCAAAAAGGAATAAGGTAATTGCTTGATACCAATCACGGTCCTGGTCTTAGCAGAACTTGCGTAGTGCTGACTTGAGAGTTTGATGTGCTCTCCCAAGTGCTCCCTGAGTCTGCGGATGATAGGCAGACTATAGGAACTGCTTGACTCCAAGTTCCTGCAACAATTGTTTGAACAAGTTAGAGATGAAATTTGACCCACTGTCAGACTGGATCTCTTTGGGGAGTCCAACACGAGTGAAAAATCCAGCAATTTACGACTGATTACTTTTGTACGTAAGCTAGGCACTGGAATAGCCTTTGGATACTTAGTTGCAACATCCAGAATGGTCAACAAGTACTGGTTGTTGGCTGCGGTGCGGAGCAAGGGTCCCACCATATCAATAATGACACGGTGAAAAGGGATACCTACAGCAGGTATAGGCTGTAAAGGGGCATCAGGAATACTCTGGTTAGGTTTCCCTACCAGCTGACACACATGACACAACTGTAGGAAGTCTGCTACCGCTGCAGACATTCGTGGCCACCAAAAATACTGCGACAGCCTGTCAAGCGTTTTCCTGACGCCAAGGTGGCCTGCCAGAGGAGATGCGTGGGCCAGGTGTATCAGTTGTTGTTGAAACACCTGCGTCACCACCAGCTGGTCAAACAACTCGTCTCCACCACTACATCCAGAACCCCCACGTCTGAACAACAACCCTTCAAATAGAAAAGTTTCCCGTTTCCCCTGCAACATCAGAACAGTTACACACCTTGCCCACCTGGCCAAAGAGAGGTACCAACTCCTCATCTGCCTGCTGGCACCGCATTAATTCAGCTGGCGCCATCACCGCTAATCCACCATGCGACATATACTGGGGCAAGGTCGGTGGCGAAGCGATAACTGTGCTACCCGTAGGGCCCCCATTATCGCCTTCCTGTCGGGAATCAACCTCGACATAAATTCTTCTTCTAGTGAATAAGGAAACATGTAAATAAAGAATAGGCTAGAATAATATATAACCAATATAATAAGTAAGATAATTAATGTTTATAGGAATAGAGAGAACACTGATGATTGTAAGAACTAGAGAGTCCATGTGTATGTAATCCAATCTCTCAAACCTTAAGCTGTAAGCACATTAAGGGGACCGGCCGCTTTTTAGGCTTAAAAAGCTCGAAATCCTGAAAATGCCATTAGGTGTTAAAATGTGTTTATTCAACATCCCGTCATAAGCCAATGAAATGTTATTAGTGAAAACCCATTGGAAATTGTTTTTTGTTATGTTTTCCAGTATTTCTAAATAAGGTTATATAGCGAACTTTGAAATTGTCAGGCTCAGTAACTACTAGTCGTACGAGGATCATACATATATAAATGGACAGAGCGCACACTACTCTACAACCTCCCAAAAGCTGTATCTTCTACTCTGCCATGTTCCTGCGTAAAATATTGTAAGCAAAAAAAAGAAATCCAAATGTTCACCCAATTACGTTGGACTTTCACATGTTTTTCTCAACACTTGTTTTGTCGCACTTTGGGATCTTATAACTAATGTATTATTGGCCCTCTAAGAATGTTTTATATACCATTGGAAAGGGCGTGAAATGCTCTATAAAGTTCTTGAAGCCTTTTTTTAATTTGAGACACAGCCCCTTGGCATATGTAGCTAACCACCGAGTACAAAATCATTACCTAATTTCTGTTTCACCTAATTCCGCAATTAGATACAAAATTAAAAAAATGGGCCAAGAGAGTTGTAAAACCACCAGTCCTGAGTTGTCTGATCCCTCTGAAAATATTATACTGTGCTTGGCTTTCGAGTTATACGACTTCCGAATTTTTTTCTCAATTTTAGAGTTAATTTCCACCCTAATTCAGGAACTAATTGACCTAGAATGAAAAACAATTAACAAAAAAGCATTTTCTCATCATCTTCTATGCGTGTGCGAAATCTCATTGAAATCGGACGAAGCTCAGTGACATCCCCTATTAAAAAGCGGCCGGTCCCCTTAAGAACAATGAGTTCTCTCTCTCACTACGTGTTCTGTAGCGGGCCAGTGAGATTACCATTTTCTATAGGACCTTACAAACCTATTCAGACCTAGGTAAGTCATATAATATTGTGAGATATGCTTGTCTTCTCACCACGAGTATATGAGCCCAGATTGCATAGAAGTTCACCTAATATGGTATTGAAAAAGTTATTAGATTTTGTTATAAAAGGAGGATGTTGAATTCAAAAAGTAGCAGTAGCAGACCAGACACCACAGCCACAGCTTCCCCTCGACAAAACCAACCACAACCATGGGTTTCTTCATAACCCGTGTGCCAAGTTCCAGCAAGACAAATATATTAATAGTGAGTACCAATTAAAATAAATAATAGGATGTTGCTTTGGTTGGAATAATTTATTTAGGAAATATCTATTAAGAAACGTGGCTATAAACTATTATACAAGCTGTGTTAAATTAAACAAAGTATTGATATCATACAATACTTGTTATAACAAATCCAAGTCATCTTGGTAATTATTCAGTCAATTAACAAACTCTGTGAAACTATTATTTTGAAAGTGTAACTATGTATAAACTTTAATTAAAATAAAAAAGTAAAAAACATTATAAATAACAAAATTCATAATTGTGTTTTTATAACCGATATATATATATATTCTTATAAATATATAAAGATACTCCAAGTAAATTATTTCCATCAGGATTCTTATGTCTCAATAAATATAGCAATTATAATGACCTCTAGAGTAAACAACGAGACTTAAATATACGATAGATATGTGTATATATCTACATAGTTTAGAGTAAGATTCTCAACATATAATTATGCCATAGAAAAGAGATTCTTCATAATCACAGGAGCATTACTAACTGTATTCTATTTGTTATGTCCTTTATAAGCCTCTTGGATATTGATAATAAAATAATTAGCATTGAAGCTATCAACTGAGACTTATATAGTAATAAATGAAAGATAAAGGAAGGATAGAAATATGACATTCCTCACCACCTCTGGCACCAGAGTTTACTAAAGGACCTGAGTCAACAAGCATCCCAGTATCACACAAATCACTCTGGGGACCACCTCATGCTGCCAGCGCTCATTCTCATGTCTCATTCTCTCTCTCTCCAACTCCACCTCCATCATTCTCACAGAAAGATCAGGATTAACAACAGCAGGGGGGGGGGGGGGGGGGGTAGAATCGGCCGTCGGGTGTATTATCTGGGTGGGGTGAGCCGGGGTAAACCCAGGGCGGTGGGCAATTCCGGGCAAAAAGCGGAGGGGGGAACGATAAGTCATTACTGGTGTGGATACTGGTGTAGAGTGCGTGAGGACATAGGTAACTTGAGTAGGGAACCATCCTGTGAGTGTGACAACGGCAGCAGGCAAGCCAGGGTCCCGTACCCAGGCGAGTCCTTGGAAAAATGGCTCATGCTACTTGGAGGACTGATGATGCCTGCCACATTTGCTACACTCACGGGGGTTGATGACTGTTTGCCCACCCCTTGGGACATGTCCCACTCAAGCACCAATGCCTCGCACTCCTCTTTTCGGAGCTCAGTGCAGCTCCGACTGGTTATCAGAGCTGCCACCAGCAATAGTTCACTTAATTTAATCCACGGCGAGCAATCTCCGATCGGTCAGGCTGCGTGAGGAGGAATGCCCTAGCGTGTGACTTGGTTAGGAGATGCAACAGGACATTACTTGCCAGGGGTTGGTAGGCTCAGTCAATGAAATATTATAAATAAACAAAGACTGTGTGGGCAACCCTAAAAAAAAAACAAAAAAAACAGGAACAAAAAAATATTGATGGTTTATAAACAAACATTTATTCAGCGTAAAAAAGATCCTGTCAAGGTTGCCACTGTTATGACTGACAGTATAGGCTTCTAGTCCTTGGACTATCACAGACACAGAACAGAGCTCATTTGCACCTTCCAGGCTCTCTGGGGACAATCCCCCAACGGGTTTCGTTATACAAACAATGCACTAACTGAACCCCTAGTTGTGGTGAAAAGATATCTTGAGCCACAACTATCATCAAAACTCAGTACCGAATAGCAATACTGAGGAGGATCCTTTCTAAGCTGCACAAAGAAGAGAAAGCTCTAATTTAATTTGCGATAATAAAATTACGGTAAATACATGCCAACAATGAATGCCAAAATAATGAAGCAAGTATCAAGCATAAAGGAATTAATCAAGGATCAACCAAACACCTATCAACGACCACCCACCTAAGCTTATCCTAACAATCGTTGAGGTGTCCTAAGCCGACTTCAACTCAACGGGTTTTTATAGTTGTGCCAGCGGAGAAATAATACCCAGGTAGGCAAACACAGTCTACCTTCAGCCAAAAGTCTATTTTTTCCAGACTATCAGTTTGCCTGGGTCGAAGTAATCCTCCCTGTAAGTGAAGGCTATTGAAGTCCTCCACCCTCTACTTCGAACCAGGCATTCCCAATAGACTAGACCGCTAGCTAAAACAATACATCTACAAGAAATATTGATCGCCTGGGAATTAATACACGCCACTGCAGGAATAAAATAAAATGCTAAAGAATACTAATTCTTGCTATTATGCCAGCTAGGAATAATTATCTTACCCCTCCACCAATACCGAAGCATACTGGCTTCCTTAACTAGCCAAGGATGCGGCTCTAACTAAACACAGAAGCGAAGAAACATTATATGGAAAAACACAGTAAAAATGCAGTCACAATACGAGGGACAAACAAACCACACACACCCCTTAGAATCTGTCTGTTATGATGTTAATATGCCAATGAATAAATAAAGAAGTAAATAAACAAATGCCAGTTAGAGAAAAACGAGAGGTAACTGTTACTCCCCTAATAGTTGGAATCGTACTGATTAAATTACAGCCAGTACTTCTTAGCTTGATAGGGAGAACCATCAGCCCATCAGGACTATTAGGTACCTACCGACACCAACAAATGGCTCCACCTGAACCAGCCTGATGATTTTGTTATTCAATGTAATTCTTACTTAAACAATGCAACTAAGACAAGTAGGACCCCATAGCATTAAACAACTAAATATAAAATGCTTATACAACGCATAATATAATATGCGTACTGTATCAATATACCGGAAGAGCCCATTAATAATAAATATTCTTCTTCTTCTTCTTGATGATTAAGTGTAGTGAAGCAGTGAAGCTTGTGTTACCCTCCCAGGTAGAAAGATTGTCAGGGATTGGTCAAAACTGCAGCGGCCTCCCAGGAAGGAGGCTCAAACGTCAGGGACCCAGGAGGGGCTGCAGAAGGGCAACAACACTCCCAGGACTCGAGGATGGAAGGGAAGAGGAAGCGATGAACGATGGCACCCAGCAGGAAGAAGACACGTGGTGAAGTGAAGAAGCAAGGATGGAGGGGCCAACACTAACCCCAGAAGCTGAAGGCGGCCCCGGCACCGACGGAGTGGGACCCACTAGGGAACCCCAAAGAAAACCGAGGATTTGCCGACACCAGAGCCGACCACTGTGGGTGCCGCGTCCCTCTAGCGGGCAGAGCCACGTGTCACAGGTCCAGGGAAGCGCCGGCCTCCACCAAACAGCAAGGATTCAAGAAGGCGCAGAGTGTAGTCGGCAGAGTCGGATGATCAGAGGATGACAAAGGCAGAGCAGGGTAGCATGGTGGAAGGGGATGAAGCCGGGGGGAGAGGCCGCTGAACCACCGATGCGGCAGACAATCTCCGGGACCGACTGAAGTTCTCCCTAATAATGCTGTGGTTTGCGCCGGGCACCGGGGACGTTCGACCGTGACCGCGATCCAGCAGAAACTCCACCTAATAATAAATGGGTTACATAATTTCGCCACTGTTTAGAGAATGGGAAAATCAAATAGACCATTGAACGAAATAATATAAATTTGAAACAGACGATAATATACGGATAAATATCGATCACTGCTTCACGCCGTATGGTAGCTTGTTTTCCATTGTACTCCTTTGTATATATAAAGACAAACGCACATATGGAGTTAGGAAAAAAAAAAATTAAATAGTGAAGCTGAAATGACCATATTAAGGATGCTTAATGTAATGCGTGCCACATGTAATGCGTAGATGTCCTTCCTAAGCTGAATAAAATCGTCTAATAGTTCCCAGAATATAATGAGAAGGATGTGAAACGCCATCAATAAAGTGCTTCCCCTCAAATGCGGGTTCTATAAATTCTGGTAACGTTTCGGAGCATATTATTATTATTATTCTGAGCTATGTATGCTAGAACAAGTGGTAATAGTTGTGTTATCGGGCGTACCACTACCGACACACAGCATAACTCCTCTCTAAACAACCTAACCTAACCTAACCTAATATTCATGTAGTAATGAGAATACTAGGTTAGGTTAGGTTTTTAGTTAGGTTAAGTATTTATAGATGATTTATGTTGTATGTCGGTAGTGGTACGCCCGAAAACACAACTCTTACCGAATAATTATTGAGATTTTGGTGTAGCCAGAGTACATTGGAACAGAGACATGAAAATCACCTGCGTAAAAATCCCAGCTTGTTGTCATTTTGTAGGTCGAGGCCTTCTGATCCACAACTTCGCTCTAACAACTTGATCATATATAAAATAACACATTTAGTTTATAATTGTATAAAATCCCATTTTCGAAATACTGTAATTTTGAATAAATAATGATATATACTTTGTTGCCATATGATAGAGTCGTGCATATATGATCGTACACTAATTATATTCTTTTAGGCTTTTATTAAGGAGACCAACCTGCTTTTTCTCTCTGGGTTTTATTCATTCGGCCCAATTCAGCCTACTGTTTTAACCCACTGAGCCCCAGCTAGTTTATAATAAATGTACCACCAGGGACCGGCTGTCTCTGAATTTTTGTTTTTTCCAGAAACAATAGCGAATGGGTTAGAAATGAAGGAAAAACCACCAAAAAACTATCAAAAAGCTCAAAAATTGGTCCTATGGAGCCCCCGAAAGTCGATTTTACAGGAGTAAAAAATTGAAGGCAATAACAGCCAAAATACTGTTTTTTTGCGCGCTCACACGCACGCGGTTGGACTTTGAGAGTTTTCAACCATCGGCATGATTGCGTGGGATACATACACAGTTCCCATACAAATCTGAGCCTTCTAGGTGCCATAGGACCGGAGTAATTGGGACCGGACCGGCCAGGAGCGCATGGTTTGCGTCGCTGGGGTTTAGCGTTACATACATTGTGGATGCACACGCTGCGTCGCTGGGGCTCAGTGGGTTAAGACGTTTCTCCCCATTCAGGTATCGATTTTTTCCAGGCGAGCGATAACGAGCTATAATTTTATGGAGAAATCCGGCTTCTAAGCCAGAGACATTTTTCTACCGAAAAATGTACACATTAAGTCAGCTGTCTAATACATAATCCAAAATATTATGGCTCGCTATCGCTCGCCAGGTGTAAATCGATACCTGGATGAAGATAAACGTCTTAAAACAGTAGTCTGAATGGGGTCGAATGGTTACTACCCAGAGAGAACAAACAAAAACGGTCCAGTCCCCTTAAACTTTGGTATGAAATGACGCCAATCCTTATGTACGTTATTCACCAAAACCTTTGCATGAATATGACGCGGATGGTAGAAGTTTAATTGAATTTTGTATAGCTGTGTGTGAAGGGGTAAAATATGAGAGAGAGAGAGATATGTGCATATATTTACATATATACACTGGCCACACAGACCTTACGATCCAAACGAGGTGGTCAGGACTTAATTCTAGTAGAGATGGCATATCCGATAGACAAGGGAAGTTGAAGGAAATTATAGAAAAGAAGAAAGAGAAAGAGAGTGTGTGTGAGAGTGAGTGTATGTGTTTTTTTTTTTTGGTTTTTTTTTTCTATATTCCAACTTACTTCCTCTCGGGCATAGGCTGAGAGCCTTAACATTCACCGCTTTACAATGAACAGTGAAGCCTGTGAGGTCTTGTTCCAGTCTAGGGAGTGAGACATGTGAAGCACGTAGAGTACAACGAGCACCTGCCATCTTGCCTTCACATGAGGCACGGTGCTCACTCATGGCCCGAAACGACCTCATCTCTGAAGCCACCTCGTTCCCGTGCTTCACTGTCTCACCCCCTACACTCGGACTCTCACACTTACACACACACAACGCCACCTGTTGAGCAGATAACTCACCAGGCATTGCACCCCTATAGCATATTTTGAATATGGGAATATTCAAACAGTGCTATTTAATCAGGGAACAATGAGGGTATTTTATTGACGTTTCGGTGGGCTTGTGGTAATGCACTGATACTAGGTACAGCACAAATTCCATCCCAATAATATCTTCCCATTGATACATCGGGATTTGAACCCGGGACCTTTGGATTACCAGGGCAGTGGCAAGACCACTCCACCACACCTCCCCTTAAAGTGTGTGAGTGAGTGAGTAAAGTGCGAGTGAGTGTGTGTGAGAGTGAGTGTGTGAGACTTCTATATTATTTTAAATGACCAATTAATTAAAAGCAGTCCTCAAAGAAAGCAGTACTGTATTAAGTTATGTATTTACTATGACTAATAATAAACACATGCCTTTTAAGACATTTACCCCCATCCAGGTGTCAATATTCTCCTGGCGAGTGGTAGCGAGCCAGCATATAAATATTTTAGTTTTGACAGCAAGCTAAATTTGTATATTTTTCGATAGAAACATTTCTCCGGCGAAGCCGGATTTCTCCATACAATGTTGGCTCGCTATTGCTCGCCAGGAAGAAATCGACACCTGGATTGGGATAAACGTCTTAAAACAGTTGGCTGAATGGGGCCGAATGGATACAAGCCAGGGAAAGAGAGAAAAGGAGAGAAAGATAAAACAAAAAACGGTGACCCCACTTAACCCGGCAAGCGCGATAGGCCTCACGGAAGGCTTCCTATAGGGAACGCGATAGGCCTCACGGAAGCAGGACCATAAAAAAAGCCTTCCATAAACAAAAAGGGCCTATCAAAACAAAGGAATTTGTCTCTAGGTGAGATAATTCCCCTCCAGTACTCATCCATGTAAATCTCCCCCTCCCCTCCTTCCCCACCTTATTCCCCCCTCCCTCCCCTCCTCCATTATCAGCCATTTTTTCCTCTTATTATCATCATTTATCGGTTATTTTTCTCTCCCGCGATAATGTAGCACAAGTGGGTTGCATAAAAGATCGTTATGCAACACCCAGACACCGGCACACACCGCCCCGCTCTTCTCAGTTGACTCCCAGACAGCGAGAGGGGAAGGCTGCCTGTCTCTCTCTCTCTCGCCTGAGATTATGACCGGGTGGCCAATATCTTCGTTTTTCACCACCCAAATGCTTTTTCCACTTATTTTAGCACTCTTGAAGGTTCATATATACATCATATATGTAAAATAAAAGCATACCGAAAACAAATAATGGTTTATATTGTAAATATAACGAATTCTGTCAGAATCCAGGGCTAGAAATGCACAAATAACTACCCTAGCACCTACGTCTATATCACGCTTGTCAGGTTAATTGATATCCCAGGAAATTGAGTTGCGTCTGGCCTCACCATTCCCAAACTAACTCAACCAACTCTTTTAACTACCACAGATCCTTACTTAGCTGCATAATATCGTCTAAGTATAGCTAGACTAAAATATAACACACGTCACTGGTACTCAAAGGGTTAAGGGGTGATGGTTCATTTTTCGGATGATTTTTTCATGTATTAATTATTTTTCTACTTTCCTCCCTAGACCTCCATCAAATTAAAAACAAAAACACATCCATTAGATCCCCCTTCTAGATTAATTTATGCATTTTTCGGTAGAAAAAATGTCCCGGCCGAAGGCAGGTTCTTCCAAAATTAACGGCTCACTATCGTTCGCCAGGGAAAAAATCGACACCTAAATAGCACGAAAGGTCTAAATATTGACGAAGAAATGGGGCGAAAGGTCATAAAATCGACAAACTAATGGGGCAAGCATCTTAAAATCTGAAAACTAATGGGGCTAAACATGAGGGAGAAAGTGGTCCAGAAAACCGGGCCATCTTCCCTTTAAAGATGGTTTCAGTTAGGCGTGTGAAGAGGTCATCAACTTAGGACTAAACCGTATTATTTCCATTTTGTACTGACAATGCAACACACATAACAAAGCCACTCCAACAGCTTCCTCTCTCTCCAACACCCTTTTCCCCTCTCTACACTCTTCAGAAAAATAGGAAAAGTAGAATGTAGATACGAGGTGCCGTTGTAAAGGCTTATCCCTCAATACCTTCATCTGATCTGAGTTGCCCACACGAATTAAAACCCGCTCGGTGGTTTCTTTTTATCTAGAAGTAACAAATATTACAAATGAAATGCAAAACTTAATTAAATTATTAATTGATCATATGGAAAAGCTAGATAGTAAATAGCTACACACGTAATTCACTTATCCCTTTGAGTACCAGCGACGTGTGTTATATTTGTGTCTAGCTGTATGTAGACGATATTATACAGCTTGGGAAGGATCTGTGGTAGTTGAAGGGGTTGGTTGAGATAGTTTGAAGTCTTATTATTGTTAGAGGTCCTTCCTAAGCTGAATAAATCTTCTAATTGTTGCCAGAAGATGATGAAAAAGGACGTCCCTGGTACTGAACGGGTTATACTATATTTCCTCACATGCATAAAATCACAGTGGGTGTAAATTCCTGTGGAACATTGTGCATGGAAGTCCTTACACAACTACATTAAACACAATTCAATCATGTTTTTTGTTATATTTATTTTATTTAGAATCCCTGCTGACAAACAAATACACACTGACGATCACGTACTCTCCGCCCAGCACATATTTCTGCTGGAGATAATAACTCATCAAACGATCTTTAAAGGAAACTGCTATTCCCAAGTGTGTATTGACCTGGGCGAGTATGAGAACCGAGCTGGCGAAGTGTTTATCAAGTTGATCAAGTTCCACAAAGTTAGCAGCATTGTCAATAGTTGGCACGGGGACTTTAAATTAATTGGCTTTATTGATGACTTTGCTGGGGAGCAGCGTTCATAGTGGTGGGCTTTTAGTTTTTGTTATCATGGTATTGGGTCCTGCGGAAGGAACAAACGATTTCTGATCAGTGTTAGAAAAAAAAGAGAGCCTGAGATAGATAGATAAATAGCAAGATAGACACAAATCAAAGCAGAAATTTATAAACAAACGTGTACAATTTCAAAAGAAAAACAAACAAAATCCTTTACATTCACTCTAACAAGGCTGTTGATGATTAGTTAGTTAAAATAGGACTTCAGAGGCTATCAACCCTATTGGATTATTAAGCCAGCACACTGTAAGTCAAGAATAACGTCAGGACTGGAGTCTCACTGCGAACACTCTAGTCCCTTGTTGTTGATGAGGGAAGGATGCGTTGCCACAGAACCCGATAGTTTATAGGTCACCAACAAGCTAGTCAAACATGAATTAGGTCAAAATGGGGCCATATGACCGTATTGAACTGAAGTGATCGTATTGATCCGAAACGGTCAAATTGAGCTGGGCAATTGACCACTTGCGAGTTTCAGGCTATAAGGAAGTTAGAGCTGTGGATATCGATTTGTATACGGAAATACAGCTATAACGTAGGCTTGTGATGGATAAAAAGTATGTTGAATTGAATTTGATGTACTTATATATGCACTACAACCGTATTTTAGCTGGTAATTCTGCTAAACATTGTTATCTACTGCTCCAACTTCCTTTTAGAACGAAATTCGCAAGTAGCCAATTGAATTCGGGTGAGTGATTGATTGTATAAGAGGTCGCATTGGTTTGAGAGGTTGAATTGGTCCAGACGATGGAAAATTGCTAATTGAAATTTGATTTATATTAAATGAATCAGTAAATTTAATATATTTCTGCTCATTTGAGTTTAAGAAAACAACATAATGATGTTAGAGCTTAAGGGGAGGAAAACCGATCTTCTGGATCACCTTCTCCCTAATGTTTAGCCCCACTAGTTTTGAGATTATAAGACGTTCGGCCCCTTAGTTTGGCGATTTTAAAACCTTTCACCCCATTTCGTTGTCAATGTTAAGACCTTTCGTGCCATTTAGGTGCCGATTATTTCCTGGCGAGCGATAGCGAGCCTGCAATTTTAAGAGGAACCAGCCTTCGGCCAGGACATTATTCTACCGAAAAAAATGTAAATGTTATCTTAAAGGGAGGTTTAGGGGGGGCGTTTCTAAGCTTGATGGAGATCTAGGAAAGAAACTAACAAAATATATGAATACATGAATTAATAGACCAAACAAACGGTCAGTCTCCCTTTAAGTTCCTAAGCCCATTATAGGAAGCGAGCGGTATTTTGAACTCAGTGGTCGAATCGGCCAATAATACAGTATGTTGGCATGTAAACTCCAAATGTGTGTCAGCAAATTATCACTAGTATTCCTCAGTGAAACAGTATATATATCATATGTAGTATTGTGAAGACTGATCAAAATTCTATTATGACCCGTTTTGGGGTGGTATTATAAGCAACATCAATCATCAATTACAAACCCAATTCTACTTGAAGAAACCAATGACAGCATGTGGTCCTCCCGGGATTCGAACTCGGGACACCACATTCAGAACACAATATCAGGGATGGGGATCACCTGACGTTGCCAAAAGTGGATCGTTTAAAATTCGGTACCAAATGCAATGCCCTAGATGTGTGTGAATTTGTGAATTTCCCTGTGTGTGTTCGTTGTTGTATGTTGTGTTTTGTGTTTTCCCTGTTCTTGCTCTGTCTTGAGTCGGCCCCCTCCCCCCCCCAAAAAAAAAAAAAAAAAAAAAAATATATATATATATATATATATATATATATATATATATATAGTATATATATATACATATATATATATATATATTTATATATATATATATATATATATATATATATATATATATATATTTATATATATATATATATATATATATATATATATATATATATATATATATATATATATAGGAAAAGTGGGGATTGGGCCTGAATAAATAGATAGATAAATAGATAGACCAAATGTAAATACTGACGGTGTCCATTATTTTTCGAAAACTGCTGATTACAAGGTAACACTCGTTACGGGCAGCTTTGCCTTTTGTCTCCTCTTTACACAAATAAGATAACAAATACACAAATAGACAGTCAAACAGATAATAAACAAAGCGAGGCGGTCCCATAATCTTCGATCCTTGTTGTTATAGCGGACATAACAAGAATCACAGACAGACATAACTTGAATGGTTCCCTGACATCTCAACCAGTAGACCATTTCAACCAGTAGCTCTCAACCAGTGCCAAATCAACCAAGACCAACCAAACCAGTGCCAAAATATAGTACTAACCTAACCTGACATCTCAACCAGTAGACCATTTCAACCAGTAGCTCTCAACCAGTGCCAAATCAACCAAGACCAACCAAACCAGTGCCAAAATATAGTACTAACCTAACCTGACATCTCAACCAGTAGACCATTTCAACCAGTAGCTCTCAACCAGTGCCAAATCAACCAAGACGAACCAAACCAGTGCCAAAATATAGTACTAACCTAACCTGACATCTCAACCAGTAGACCATTTCAACCAGTAGCTCTCATTCAGTGCCAAATCAACCAAGACCAACCAAACCAGTGCCAAAATATAGTACTAACCTAACCTAACCTAACCGTATTGGTTGATTTGGTACTGGTTGTGAGCTACTGGTTGAAATGGTCTACTGGTTGAGATGTCCGGGAACCATTCAATGTATGTTTGTGTGTGTTTCTTGTTATGTCCGCTTAAGGGGAGATGGTTCACTTTTTTTTTTTTTTTTTTTTTTTTCATTTATTCATTATTTGTTCTAGTTTCCTCCCTAGACCTCCATCAAGCTTAAAAAAAAAATCCATTAGATCCCCCTTCTAGATTAATTTGTAAATTTTTCGGTAAAAAAATGTCCCGGCCAAAGGCCGATTCCCTCAAAATAACAAGCTCGCTATCGCTCGCCAGTGAAAGAATTTACACCAAAATAGCACGAAAGGTCTTATTATTGACAAAGAAATGAGGCGAAATGTCTTAAATTAAATGACACTACCACTGTCTCTCACTCACCGACTTGATGAAAAATATGCGGGACAATGAATGAACTTTTTCATTACGGCCAGATGACAACCTCAATAACAGCTACGTCAAACGGATTACATTTTCTAGTCGGGGGTCGGTATATATTAGTCTTTTGTGTTTGTATCTTGTGGATTGTTTGTAATAGGAGAGGATTTGTGTGGAATTGTTATAGATCAGATAGTATATATATATATATATATATATATATATATATATATATATATATATATATATGTGTGTGTGTGTGTGTGTGTGTAGAAAGAGTGAGAGATAATCTGTTGATGTGTTTTTCTTAAAGGTGGGGGCTCATGGGTTGAGGTTAACATGGAAAAATAATCGACAACCTGCATATAATTGTCTTGTAAAATGCAATGTCACTGAAATAATTATTAACAATGGTATAAAGGATTTTGCGGATCGTCTATACCGGGCCTGTGACGTCATAGTGACGTCACACCAGTATTCTTAGCCTAGACTGGATGGTGGACTTACACTCTTGTGACGTCACAGGCCCGGTATAGACGATCCACAAAATCCTTTATACCATTGTTAATAATTATTTCAGTGCCATTGCATTTTGCAAGATAATTATGTACAGCTTGGCGATTATCATTCCATGTTTATCTCAACCCATGCACCCCCACCTTTAAAGAGCAAGAGTGTGTGTGTGTACGAGCGCTCGCATGTGTGTGTGTAGTCTAGATTCTCTGTTTGAATATAATTTTGTTTTTCTTGTTCTATCTCTCTCCTCTCTTCTTTTCACCACTGTTAGTCTTCTTGTTGTCTTATACCAATATATTATTTTCACCACTGTTAGTCTTCTTGTTGTCTTATACAAATATATTATTTTCACCACTGTTAGTCTTCTTGTTGTCTTATACAAATATATTCTTTTCACCACTGTTAGTCTTCTTGTTGTCTTATACCAATATATTATTTCTGTTTAACAAACTAGCTAACTACCTTGTTATATACAGGAGAAATGTCCTGCGTCTGCATTGTGCAAATTATATTACTTTTGCTCCCTTCTCTCTCTCTCTCTCTCTCTCTCTCTCTCTCTCTCTCTCTCTCTCTCTCTCTCTCTCTCTCTCGCTATCTCTCTCTCTCTTAAATAACCCATCTTTCCCCTACTAACATCCTAATCCTACCACGGGCAATAGTTCCAGGGCAGGAGTTCCCATTCCAATTTTCCCTTACCCACTCTAAGCCACTTTTCGACACTTGATCCCCAGTGCTTTTGAGGAAAACCATGACCTGTTGTTGCTTGATCTCCTTTGTACTCTCTCCCGGAGTAATATAGTATGCGTGTGTATATGTATGTATATGTGCAGTATGTATACATTATGTGTATGTATGTGTCTGTAATGTGTATATGTATGTATATGTACAGTATGTATACATTATGTGTATGTATGTGTCTGTAATGTGTATATGTATGTATATGTACAGTATGTATACATTATGTGTATGTATGTGTCTGTAATGTGTATATATATGTATATGTACATTATGTATACATTAAGTGTATGTATGTGTCTGTAATGTGTATATGTATGTATATGTACAGTATGTATACATTATGTGTATGTATGTGTCTGTAATGTGTATATGTATTTACCTAATTGTATTTTACAGGATTGAGATTACTCTCGTAGTGTCCCGTCAGCCTTTAACTTATCATATCTTACTTTAAAAGCTTGAATACTTTGTGCACACAATAGGTCGTTTGGTAACTCATTCCACTTCTCAACCATTCTATCTTTCCTAGCTCTCCTCCTCAACAGTTTATAGTCATGTCCTCTCGTCCACCCCATCGTTGGCAAAACAAGGTCTGTTTGATCAATATATTCCTTTCCGTGAACACACCTAAATAAAGCTATAATGTCTCCCCTCTCCCTTTTCTGTTCAAGTGAGGGAATCTCTAGGTGACACAGCCGGTCTTCATATTGTAAGTTCTTTAACACTGGCACCCATCTTGTTATCACACGCTGAATTTTCTCGAGCTTACTAATGTGTTTTTTCATGTGTGGATTCCATAGAACCGCTGCATACTCCAGGCTAGTCCTTAAAAACTGTGTTATTAATATCTTCACCATGTCTTGATTTAGGAATTTAAACGCTACCCTAATATTAGCCCACCACGAGTAAGCCTTCTTTACCAAGTTGTTGATGGGGTCACCGGGATCTAACCCTCTGTTAACTAAAACTCCTAAGTCTTTTCCTTCTTTGACTTTTGCATCCTTATACCGCCCATACTGTACTCCCCATGGGGTCTTCCTTGGCCGTCTCTCATCTCCATCACGGGACATTTATCAATGTTGAACTCCATTTTCCACACTCGACTCCATTCATACAGCTTATTGATGTCATCCTGTGCATTTTGCAGCAATTGTTATCAACCACTTTCCTCACTAATTTTGCGTCATCGGCGAACATGTTAGTATATCTGCTAGTTTCAAGAGGCAGATAATTTATAACAATTAAAAACATCAATGGGGCCAACACTGAGCCCTTGGGCACTCCACTTGTCACATCACTCTATGATGAATATTTCCCTCTGATGACGGTTCTCATCTTTCTTCCAGTCAAGAAATCCTTCATCCATTTTAAGAGTCCATCGGTTATTCCTCCACGTTTCAAGTTTAAATAGAAGCCTTTTGTGGGGTACCTTATCAAAAAGCTTTTTTTAAATCTAAAACTACACAATCTGCCAATCTGTCTCTTTCTCGTATTATTTCAATCACTCTGTCATAGAAGCTCAGCAAATTTGACACACCTGACCTATTCGACCTAAAACCAAACTGACAGTCCGATAATAAATGGCTCTCCTCGAGGAGACAAATCCAAAATATTCTGTTCAATTTTTCAAGCAGTTTTACTACAACATTTGTCAATGACACGGGTCTATAATTATTTGCATCTCATTTTCGGTAATTTTTGTTGTATATCGGTACGATATGGGCAGCCTTCCACACCTCAGGTAGCTTGCCTTGGGACAAAGATTTTTTAAAGATTTATGTTATACATACATTCATAACATTTTAAGACTGAGTGTTCCACACATAAATGCAGTTTAAGTCTCTTGTCCTAATGGCGGCGTTCCAGGCAACCCTGTTAAGGCCTGCTTCACTTGTCAAGTTCTTGGATTTGAGATCGGCACGTATAGTCCGATCCCAGGTCTTCCTCGGTCCACCCCTTGGTGCACCTCCCTCCACAATCACAGACCTGCATTTTTTCACCCAATTTTGTTCATCCATTCTCTCCACATGTCCATACCATCCCAGTCTACTTGTACGCATCACCTCGCTAATACTCTTTAAACCTAAACGTCTCCTCAGCTTAACATTTGTTATTCTATCCTGTAGCCTGGCCCCACACTTCCATCTCACCATTCTCATCTCATTATGCTCCATTCTGTTGATATCCTCTACTTTAACGGCCCATGTTTCTGAGGCATACGTCATTGCACTTCTAACACATGAGGCATACACCTTTCCCTTCAGGGGGAGAGGCATTCTTTTCATGGTCAGGATTGGCATCAATTCTCTGAACTTCCCCCAGCCACACCTAATTCTAGCAACAGTGGCAGCCTCGGCCCCACCACCGGCAGAGATTGTATCTCCTAGGTAACAAAACTTGTTCACCAGCTCCAAAGACTCATTTCCAAAATTCACAGCCACAGGATCATCACTTAACACAAGTTCGCCTTTGCACACTATGCACTCAAATTTCTCTATTTCTGACTTATCCTTCGACAGAGGCCCCTTTATTCTACTACAGCGCTTACTCCCATGGTGTACCCAACATCGACAGATGCTACATTGAATTGAGTTAACGCCCACTCCCTTTCCACACACTGCACATGGGTATGCACCGCTCTTTTCCACATTGCCTCGTCTCAATCTACAATGCATAACCTTGGTTTTGTTAATATTGACTTTTAAACCCTTGCTCGCCATGCCCTCTCTCCACTCTCTGAATTTGGCCTCAGCATCCTGCATACTGTCAGCTATTAGGACTAAATCGTCTGCATAAAACAGTTCCAATGGGAGTCCGCCTCTAAAAACTCTAGACAGCGCCTCCAAGACCATAATAAAGAGGAGGGGGCTTAACACTGAACCCTGATGGACTCCAACACGGACTGCGAACTCATCACTCTGTACACCCTTCACCCTCACCGAACTTCGCGAATCCTCATACACCTTCATTATCACACGCACCAGCCACTCTTCCACACCAAGTTTCCTCATAGCCCACTGCACAACATCTCTAGGCACCCTATCAAAGGCCTTCTCCAGGTCTACAAACACAAAGTAAAGATCCCTGCCTCTTAGTAAGTATCTTTCCTGTATCTGCCTGACTATGAAGATAGCATCGGTTGTACCACGTCCTGGCATAAAACCAAACTGCATATCATCAATAGAGATGCTTTGCCTGATCAAACCCTCAAGGACTCTCTCACAGACCTTCATGATTTGGTCAAGCATTTTCAGGCCCCTATAATTTCCTCTATCTAGCGCATCCCCTTTTCCTTTGAATATAATTATTTACTATTACACTTTTGAGCCAATCCTCTGGGATTTTCTCATCTTTAATAATCAATAATCAATAATGAGTTTATCAACTCAGTGACCAAGTTTACACCAATCTCCCCTGAGGCTTTTATCATCTCAGCGACAATGTCGGAGCAACCTGGAGCTTTACCGTCCTTCATTTTATTGATTGCGTCGCTCACTACAGCTGGTGCTATCAAAGGAGGGGGCCCAGATATTGGTTTTTCGATGCAGCCGTCCGGCTGGCTCAGTTGATAGCGTGCCTGATTCCCATCTTGAAAGTCTCGCGTTCAATCCCCGCTCAGATTGAAAAGTTTTTCTGGGATACAGCCGGCGGTTACCATCTCCCCATGAGCAAGGGGGATGGGTAATGGTCTCTGGTAGACTAAAGAAAGCCAAGCGCTTGTGAATCCTCGAAGGAGGAGATACGGGCGCTATATAAGTAACCAGAAGATTATTATTATTATTATTATTATTATTACTAAGCTGTTCCTTATCCCATTCAAACTCTACATTTAGCAATCGTTCATAGTGTACCTTCCATGCTTCTCTGATTTCATTTTCTGCATACACAATCTTCCCATTATCATTTCTAACACACTGTTCACCTATAATATCCCTATTGTCATTTTTAACTCGCCTAGCTAGGTTGAAAATCCCATTGGGATTGTCAGTGTTACACACTTGTTCGAGGACCAGGTCCTTAATGCGATTTTTAGCATTGTAAATAACTCTTTTGGCAGTTCGTTTAGCTGCCTGGTATTCCTCCCTGCTGCCTCCTTTCTTCCATGCTTTGAAGCATTTCCTTTTCTCTTTCACAGCATGTTCTACCTCATCGTTCCACCACCAAGAGGTCTTATTCCTGGGGTGACCCTTTGTTTTCCCACAGACTTTGTCAGTGGCAGCGATAAGGCTATGCTTAAGAAAGTTCCATTGGCTATTTACATCGTTAGGCCTAGCTTCCTTATTTATATTCATTTCCTCCAGTTCACTATGAAACCTATCCCTAACTTCCTTGTCCTTCAGCAGCCACACTTTCCTTTTGGGTATGTAAACCTTCTTGCGCTTAGGATCTCTGTATAAGCTCATGTGCATCGCACACAACTAGCTTATGCTGGGGGAAACATTCTTCGCTCGGGATGACCTTTACATCTCGAACTAGTTTCCAGTCTTTCCTGTTAACCAAGAAGTAATCTATCTGGCTACTGGAGACCCCAGAGTTATATGTGATCAGGTGGCTCTGTCTTATCTTGAACTTTGTGTTACACACAACCATGTTGAGTGCAACGCAGGACTCCAATATATATTCGCCTTCTAGATTTCTCCTTCCCTATCCATTTCCTCCATGTACACCCTCGTAGGGGAGGTGTGGTGGAGTGGTCATGCCACTGGATTGGTAATCCAATGGACCCGGCTTCAAATCCCGATATGTCAATGGGAAGATATTATTGGGATTATGTTTGTGCTGTACCTAGTATCAGTGCATTACCACAAAGCCCACCGAAATGCCAAAAAAATACCCTCATTGTTCCCTGATTAAATAACACTGAATGAATATTCCCATATTCAAAATATGTTACAGGGGGACAATGCCTAGTGAGTTCACAGCTCAATAGGTGGCGTTCTGAGAGTGAGGGTCTGAGTCTGGAGGGTGAGACGGTGAAGCAAGAGCGAAGCAACCAGCCGCTTCAGAGATGGAGCTGCTTCGAGCCATGATGGATGCTTCACATGTCTCACTCCCCAGACTGGAACAAGACCTCACGGGCTTCACCGTGTTGAGTGGTGGAATGTACAGGCTCTCAGCCTAGGCCCGAGAGGGAGTAGTTGGAATATAGAAAGAAAAAAAAATCCATCTGCAGATGCTCCCACGTGACCATTGAGGTCCCCCCCCCCCCCCCCCACGATTGTTATTTCGTTCTCCGAGAGGCCTGAAATGACACTGACGGTGTCATTCCAGAAGTCCTCTTTTATCTCTTTCTGTAAACCAGCCTGAGGGGCATATGCAGATATCACATTCAGAATTCTTTCACCAACTTTCAACTTCAAAACAATCAGCCTTTCACTAACTCTCGTAATCTGAAGCACACTTTCCGCCAGCTCATCAGCCACCAGAACACCCACTCCTCCTTTCGCTTTATCAGTCTCCACATCCATCCAGTATATCCTATATCTTTTCCTCCTTCCGACAATCCACTGTACCCCATGCCTCTTCCAGAGGGTTTCCTGGGTACAGCAGACGTCCACTCGCCTCCTCTCACATATCTCAGCCACTTCATTCGCACGCAAATTCAAACTACCAACATTCACACTAGCAAGTCTGAGTTTGTGGGGGGCATTTGTCACTGTCCTGTGCGGTTTTGTTTCATCGGACTTACGTTTATTTTCTTTGATTTTAGTCATAGTTAGGTAGGTTTGGCTGGCAGATGGGCATCACCCCCCCAGAACTCCGGCTCCAGTCTACCCCGGGACCATTCCCAGCACCATCCCCCAAGTGATTACAAGGGGGTAGGATCCAGTGGCCTCGGTACGCCCCACCAGAACCAGCCGCAGGGACGCACCCCGTGCGCGTACACGGCACTACGACTGGCCTGGTATTTTTCGCCAAATGACAGGGCAGCCTCCTGGAGCGCTACCACCAGGTTCAGGCCCCTATACTATTGGGCGGAAAATGCCAGTCCGGGGAAACACTACGTACTGTACCCTCTGGATCCATTTCGTCCAGGTTGGGCCCAGGGCGCCAGGGCCGGGTCGAGAGGGAGCGACACCAACTGCCAGTGTGCCGCCATTAGGCAACTTGGAGCAAGTACAATTGAGCCCTGTCACAGCACTATCATATAGAGACAATGCCAGTGCCAATAACAAGGCTTCATTGTATAGTGATGGCTACTTGGTCCGCAAGTCTAACACCATCCCCCCTATTAGTCGCCTTGTACGATATGCAGTAGGATGCGTGAGGCATATTCTTTTTTTCCTCCACCATTAGATGAAGGCCCCCTTACCCCCTGGGGGGAAAGCTTAGTTCCTCTGCACATTCACTCAACATCCACCCAGAAATCTGATCCGGCCCCATAGCCTTTCTTTTATTTAGGTCTAACATGCAGTCCCTTACTTCATCTGTTCTTACTATAATGTCTTTCATAAGCATGACTGGTCTCTGTATTGAATTCCTGTAAGCATCATCACCATCGTCATTTTCTTGAACACACACCAATTGAACATTTGCAATAAAAACCTCACCCCTTTTTTCTTCCTTCTCAAATATTTTTCCACTGTGTACGATCCTTTTGATATTTGCCTTCACTTTAGTTCTCTTGTTTATGAATCCATATAATAGGCTTGTACGTAATTCTTCAACTGTCTTGATAGCGTAATGCATAGGTGCGCGGAATTTCGATGTGAGTGTCCTAGGTTCGAGTCCTTGGAGTGCCACATGTGTTTGTTGATTTCATTAATTGAGTTTTGAAGTAAAGTTGGTTGGTGACAAAAATAAAATAAATAGTTATATACTTTTAAACATCAGGAAGGGACTCAGTTATATACTGTACTTTTAAACATCAGGAAGGGACTCAGTTATATACTGTACTTTTAAACATCAGGAAGGGACTCAGTTATATACTGTACTTTTAAACATCAGGAAGGGACTCAGTTTTAAACATCAGGAAGGGACTCAGTTTTCCCTTTCTTCTTATATTTTCAATGGGTGTGGTGACAGAAAGACCCTCAAGGGGACATGGGCCGGTTTACAATGGGTGTGTGACAGAAAGACCCTCAAGGGGACATGGGCCGGTTTACAATGGGTGTGTGACAGAAAGACCCTCAAGGGGACATGGGCCGGTTTACAATGGGTGTGTGACAGAAAGACCCTCAAGGGGACATGGGTCGGTTTACAATGGGTGTGTGACAGAAAGACCCTCAAGGGGACATGGGCCGGTTTACAATGGGTGTGTGACAGAAAGACCCTCAAGGGGACATGGGCCGGTTTACAATGGGTGTGTGACAGAAAGACCCTCAAGGGGACATGGGTCGGTTTACAATGGGTGTGTGACAGAAAGACCCTCAAGGGGACATGGGCCGGTTTTCTGGACCACTTTCTCCCTCATGTTTTGCCCCATTAGTTTTCATATGTTAAGATTTTTGCCCCATTATGTATTCGATTTTAGACTTTTCGCCCCATTTCTTCTTCAATATTTAGACCTTTCGTGCTATTTAGGTGTCGATTTTTCCCTGGCGAACGATAGTGAGCCTGTAATGTTGGAAGAACCGGCCTTCGGCCGGGACATTTTTCTACCGAAAAATGTACAAATTAATCTAGAAGGGGGATCTAATGGATGTTTTTTTTAAGCTTGATTGAGGTATAGGGAGGAAACTAAGAACATTATAAAAATATAATTATAAAGGCAAATAAAGGGCCCATCTCCCCTATATCCCTTGAAGCTCTCACGCGTTTTAGCAGTTTATTTTGGCTATCATTATACTATTTTATGCAGCTGAGGAAGGATCTGTGGGTATTAAAAGGGTAAATACTATCTCAATCAACCCTTTGACTTCCGTATACCGTCACTAATCTACCCTTTGACTTCCGTATACCGTTACTAATCTACCCTTTGACTTTCGTATACCGTTACTAATCTACCCTTTGACTTCCGTATACCATTACTAATCTACCCTTTGACTTCCGTATACCGTTACTAATCTACCCTTTGACTTCCGTATACCGTTACTAATCTACCCTTTGACTTCCGTATACCGTTACTAATCTACCCTTTGACTTCCGTATACCGTTACTAATCTACCCTTTGACTTCCGTATACCGTTACTAATTAACCCTTTGACTTCCGTATACCGTTACTAATCTACCATTTGACTTCCGTATACCGTTACTAATCTACCATTTGACTTCCGTATACCGTTACTAATCAACCCTTTGACTTCCGTATACCGTTACTAATCAACCCTTTGACTTCCGTATACCGTTACTAATCTACCCTTTGACTTCCGTATACCGTTACTAATCTACCCTTTGACTTCCGTATACCGTTACTAATCTACCCTTTGACTTCCGTATACCGTTACTAATCAACCCTTTGACTTCCGTATACCGTTACTAATCAACCCTTTGACTTCCGTATACCGTTACTAATCAACCCTTTGACTTCCGTATACCGTTACTAATCTACCCTTTGACTTCCGTATACTGTTACTAATCAACCCTTTGACTTCCGTATACCGTTACTAATCAACCCTTTGACTTCCGTATACCGTTACTAATCTGAATACAATCGTCTAATAATAGCCAGAAAACAGAACAGAAACGCGTATTGGAGCTTGAAAGGTTTAATTCTCTGATGAAGCTTATGATGGGCCATTATCTCCAGAGTTCCCACATTTGTAAGCTTTAATTATTTCAGGGGAGACGATCGTTTTTCTGGTCCCCTTTCTCCATCGTGCTTAGTCCCATTATTTTGTTTTATTTTTAGACGTTCGGTCCATATGGTTGGCCACTATAAGACTTTTCGTCCCATTTCGTTATACATTTTAAGACCTATCGTGCCATTTAGGTGTAAATTTGTTCCTGGCGAGCGATAGCGAGGCTGTAATTGTAAGAGAAACCGGCCTTCAGCCGGGACATTTTTCTACCGAAAAATGTACACATTTGTCTTAAGGGGGTGTCTAGGGGATGTTTTTCTAAGTTTGAGAGATGTCTAGCGAGGAAACTAAGAATTTATGAATGAATGAGTTTATAGGCCAAAAAAGCAGCCAGAGTCCCGTTAATTCCCTTAGATCTTTTATCATTTTGTTTATTCGCTCATGACTGGTGCTCTAAATGTTTGTGAAGTTAACCCCTTCATTACCGGTGACCTATTTTGTTTATTCGCTCATGACTGGTGCTCTAAATGTTTGTGAAGTTAACCCCTTTATTACCGGTGACATATTTTGCATTCGATTTGAGCTACATTTAGACGATTTTATGAAGCTTAGGAAAGATATATGATAGCAAAAAGGGTTAATTGAAATGGCTTGTAACCTGTTAATGGGTAGACGTCGTTCCTAAGCTTAATGAAATCGTCAAATAATTGCCAGAATATAATGGACAAGACGTTACCGGTCCAGAAGGGTTAATATTGTCGCATTCCAAAAATTTATTAAGGAGGGATGGGCCGGTTTTCGGGACCACTTTCTCCCTCATGTTTAGCCCCATTAGTTTTCAGATGTTAAGATGTTTGCCCCATTAGTTAGTCGATTTTAAGACCTTTCGCCCCATTTCTTCGTCAATATCTAGACCTTTTGTCCTATTTAGGTGTCAAATTTTCCCTGGCGAACGATAGTGAGCCTGTAATGTTGGAAGAACAGGCCTTTGGCCGGGAATTTGTTCTATCGAAAAATGTACAAATTAATCTAGAAGGGGGATCTAATTGATGATTTTTTTTAAATTTGATGGAGGTCTAGGGAGGAAACTAGAAAAATAATGAATACATGCTAAAATCGCCCAAAAAGTGAACCATCCCCCCCTTAAGTTTGCATGTGAACATTTGAACCCGACTGTTCTATTGGCCAAATACTTTATATCTCAATTACTATTTCATAATGATTATAGCATCCATAATTGTAAACGAGATTATCAAATATATAACTACGGTACAGTATAATTATTCAACATTCTCTACATCTCTTATAAACAAAGTGAAAATTGCCATTGACTTTATATTGCCAACTGTACGATGACCAGAGTTTCGGTTGCCACTCGAATTTCTCCATTTCCAGGAATATTTCTCTTTCATTTCAAACGCAGCCATTATTTCACCATAAAGTATAATGCGGAAACCGTAATTGCTTTAACGGTTCAATTACCGGTATAATAACAAAATATGAATAGTTTTCGTTTAGCTAAAATCGCACATATCATTCGCGTAATAGACTTGAGCGGCTCGACCAATAAGGGGGCTCTGTTCGTAGGTAAACAAATTACGTCATAGAAAATTTGGCGGGGAAATGGCCTTGGCGCGCTATTTGAGGATTATCAGTAAATTACAGCTTTGAATTCCCTGCCAGCCCCCTCCCCGCTGGGTAGTTTATGATATTTTATTGTGGGGAGTGATGGAAATGTTGGCAGAGTGGTGGAAGGAAGGTGGAATTAGTGAGAGTGGGTGGGAGGCCTTTATTATGATTGGACTTTTTCTTTTTTTTTTTTTTTTTTTTTTTTTAACCACACTGTAAGAAATCAAAATATAATGAATGTATTAGCATACAATGCAATAAAATAATATTAATGTAAATACTATCAAGTTCAGTAAATTTAAAGTTATATAATTTTGATTATTTGATTCAGCTGTTAATCCTTATATTAGATGGGTTAATCAGCACCAAAATCCCTTTAAAGAGTACATTGTTATGGACACTTTAACTACACCTTTCACACCTTTAAAGTATAATGGTTGAAGGATGGCGGAATTAGAGAGGGTAGGTGGGAGGCGCTTAATTATTGAACTTTTTCTTTGTGTGTTGGCCTTTTCATATCATTTTTATCTATTCATTTGTTCCTATTTTGTGTGCCATGCAGTTCTTTCTACTTTTAAGGGGACCGACCGGTTATTTACTATCTTCCAGGCCTTACTTCCAATGTAAATGCAATTTGGCACAGGTGTATGTGACCATAAAACTAGGTCAAACAAATATATATATATATTTTTTTTGCGTTTTTCTTACAATTTAGGTAACAAAAGGTTGCAAACTATAGCACTACTACGACCCATTCTACTCCTACAAAAATCCCTATAGCACGTGCTGTATGTGATCAAACAACTCACAATAGGTGTGTCTGTAGTTGCTATAAGGAACATTTTATATATTTTGTGTATTTTTGGATTTTGGTGATTATGAATTAAGGTGAAATTATTTTGTAGAATTTTACGGCTGTGACAACATGCTGCAACCAAACAAAGTTGGCTAGAGTAAATTGGTTTTATAGAACTTGTGTTTTTAATTACCTTTCCAATGGTCTATACACCATTCTTATAGGTCCAATAAACATTTTTAGAGTAACATCCGAAAGTGCGACAATATAGGTTCTGAGAAAAACATGTGAAAGTCTAAGGTAATTAGGTGAAATTTTTTGTTTACAATATTTTACACAGGAACACGGCAAAGTAGAAGATAAAGCGTAAGGGAAGTTGTAGAGTAGCTTACACTCTTTCCATTTATATAGGTATGCTCTTTGTACGACCAGTAGTTACTGAGCATGTTAATTTCAAATTTAGCTATATAACGTTTTTAGTATTACAGGAAAAGTTTGGAAAACATAAAAAAAAAAAAAAATCCAATGGGTTTTCACTAATAAAATTTCACTGGCTTATGAAGGGATGTTGACTCTTGTTGAGTAAACACCTATTGGTATTTTCAGGATTTCGAGTTTGTTAAGCCTAAACTAACCGGTCGGTCCCCTTAACCCGGTAAGCGCGCGCTATAGGTAGCTCAACCCCTCCCTAAAATCGTAATTTTACCATAGATATCATTATTACTTATTCATATGCGCCTATTTTACGTTTAATATGAAGATATTAACATGTAACAGCAATAAAACAAGTGCGAACAGTATTTGGGGGTGAAAAAGATAAATTATTGCCGACCCTCCAGTCATGAGGTGAGAGGCGAATGTGACGTATACCCTCCCTCTTTGAGGCCTGAAGGCATACTGAGCCTTGATTCTTCCTTTTTTCTCTTCCCACACTCTCGATATGCGCAGTAGACGACCTTGGAACCGAGTTGGAGATATTGGCGATAAATAAACCGATAAACAAGGGAATAGGAGGAAAAATAGGTGATAATTGAAGGGGGGGGGGAGGTGTGGGTTTTGACACATATGGAGGCGTGATAGCAGGTATAGAGTCAAATAATCTCACTTAATCACATATTCCTTTGTTTTGAGTGCTACTGGGGTATTTTAAAAGGCTTCTTTTAGGCCTTGGATCTCAAGAGTCCAGTCGCCTTTCACCACCAAAACCTCTTCTAAGAGTCTCGGCGCCGTTCCCGGGTTGGTGATGTAGGAGTGTTGGTTGATTTACCATGTCAAAGGAAAACTTAGTGCTGAGTGTTATTTTTTAAAGGGCATAGCTCACCTAATCAGATATCCTCACAATCATAATTGTCAATATGCAACATACCCCTAAGTACAATACTAGGAGGCTGGTTTCTTTATGCAATTAAATACAGTATAAGCCATTTTGTGTATGTGTTCTTTGGGGGGATGATGGGGAAGGGGGGGGGGGGATAGTGACATCATGTGTGGAATCAAGAATACCTATAATATCTTATTAACACCCACATTCAAACCAATTCTTTGTGGAGGTGTCAGTTTCTCTAATAAAGTTTCCCAATAATATCGAGCCCCATGAAATAAGGGATGTCAGTCCTACCACATAATGTTGTTGTTGTTGTTGTTGTTCCCTAAGCTGCCTGGCCGAACAGCCCCGAGTCCCTGAGAAAGGCCATGGCCACGATCGGGCTTTCCCACAGAGCTCTCATTGAGTGTAGATTGTGTTGTTGGCGTAAGTGGTTGTGTGAAATGCAGTCTTCTATGATGTGTTTAATGGTATGGGGTGCTGTGTTACATCCCGGGCAGGCGTCGACAACGGAGTCATCCAGTCTCTTCTGATAGCTCAGGAGAGCTGGATGGTGTCCGCATCTCAGCCTGGCCAGGTGGACTCTGTCCTCGCGAGGAAGGGAGGATTCGGAAGGATGGATTTCGGGAGGTCGTGCATGCAGCTGCGTGTTGTCTGTGAGTGAGTGGATGGATCGGTGAGAGATATGAGTATGGATGTGCTTCTGGAAGTTGGTTCGGGGTGGGCAGGGAGGGAGAGAGGACAATAATTGTGTGTGATACCGTGTGCTGGATGTTGTTTTGATATTTCTTGGTGTCTGTGGGTGTGTTGCCATGTAGTTTAGTGGGTGGTCTTGGTTCGTGGAGGCTGCTGCCAGGAATTGAGTGCCTCTCATGTCCAGATGGTCTTTGACTTTGAGGATTTTGGTTTCTTGATGTAGGTGATCTGTGGGTGCAGTAGCTGTGCAGCCTGTAATGATCTTCAGGGCTTTGTTTTGAATAGTCTGTAAGGTCTTATGATGTGTTTCAGCTAGGTTAGAAGCCCAGGCTGGGCTTGCGTATTCCATCACTGATCTTATGTATTGTTTATATACTGTGGTGGTAGTTTCTTTGTTGTGTCCAAATTTTGTGTGAGCAAGTGACCTGAGGGCGTTAAGTCTGGGTGTCAGTTTCTTTTTAATGTTTGTGGTGTGCTGTTTGAATGTCATATGAGTATCATATGTTACTCCTAGGATTTTGGGTGTGTGTGTATGTGTTAGGGGTGTGTTGTTTATGGTGAGTTGAGGGAGGTATTCGTGTTCTCCTGTCCAACTTGTGAGCAGGGTTGCGGTGGATTTGGCTGGGGCTAGATTAAGTCTGTTTGTAGTGCACCAGCCATGTAGTGTGTTGAGATAGGGTTGAAGGAGATCTGTTGCTCTTTTTGGGTCCTGGTGTGTGCATGTGAGTGTTATGTCATCTGCATAGGAGGCTAAGTTTATTTGGGGCGTGTTGGGTGTAGTTATATCGTGCATGTACAGATTGAAGAGTGCGGGCGATAGGACAGATCCTTGTGGGACTCCGTTTGGAAAGTTTCTGATTTTAGATGACTGACCGGCAAAAGATACGTGTGCACATCTGCCTGCTGGGAAGTTGGCCAGCCACCTTTTTGTGTTGTTGTGCATGTTTGGTATGTAGATTTTGTTTGTTAGGTTGTGGCGGGGGATGGCATCGAAGGCTTTACTAATGTCGAGTGTGGCTAATAGTGATCTGTGTGGTGGTCTAGCTGAGTTGATGCCGTCGAAAGCTCTTTGTGTAAGGTCTGTGAGAAGAGTGTTTGTGGAGTGCAGTGGCCTAAAGCCATGTTGTGTTGGAGCTAGGGGTAGGTCAGGTGTAATTAGTTGTAATACTAGGCGTTCCATGACTTTGGAGGGGGACATAACCACATAATGTTCTACATATTAGTAAATTGAAAATATGTAACTTTTGTAATATCACAAATAATCCATATAACCAGATATAATAAACTCTTATTTGGGAATTAGGATTCGTCTCGTCAATTCAAAGCAAGTTGCCAACGGCCGTCAGATTTTTTTTTTTACTTTGCTTGAATTGATTTCATGAAAAATTCCTTACATTTGGAATCCCATTACGCCATCAGACAGTACACTAGGACTATACGGCTGGATAAGTGTAGATAGCAAATAAGGGGTTTTGTAGATAGAGGAAAGTGTTGGAAAGGCTTTGTTGTGTATGTTATTAGTCTGTATATGGTACGTCATCGAGGTGTCCCCCGACTGGGTGCGAGCATGTGAAACACGCTAGGACGTACTACCACACCCAGTAAATGTCCGCCTTGGCAGGGATTGAATCCAGGGGCCAGATACTCAAAACTGTCCTAACTCGGGGCACTTAGGACTTCCTAACTGACTTAGGGTGCCCTAAGATATAAACCGGCTAGGACAACTTATCTCGTGTCTTAAGTTGTATACACAAACAAAATTTAGGATGTCCTATCCTGTTCCTAAATGGTTAGGAACTCCTAAATTGTCCTAAAGCTTCTAGGGTGCCCTATGTTTTTCAGCCAATCACGGGGCTCCTTATATCCTATTGTTTGGGTGGATCAACCAATCATGGGACATTAATATCAGCTGATCAAAATAAACAAACGCCACTGATGCGGAGAGAGCTACCCAGCTGTTGTATTACCTTATGTTTTGCCTATGTACCTATATATATATAATATATACTGTATATATATAATAAATCAGTGCAATATCCTATAGTTAACCCCTAACAAAGTTTTTGAGAGACGTTGAGGAAGTGAAACTAAGTGAAGGCTTGCTGATCCATTCGTAGGATTGCTTGTGCGCTTGAATTTTGCAGGCAAACTGTTACTGTGTGTTCTTCCCCTGTCACCTCTTTTTCTTATGTTGTGTCTCTTGCCGATTCTCCCTACCCTTTGACGGAACAAGGGCTGGCTACTGATTGAGGAAGTGAATGTTGTAGGCTTGTGTTTAGGCTAGGTAGAATTATCATTATTTTTTGTTCTCCATAAGGACCATTTATATTGTTTATAGGTTTAGTAGGCCTATAGGCTTTTAGATTTTCCTAGGTTATATTTCCCCAAAACTCCCATGTATAGTTTGTCACTAGATTAGGGTAGGGGGAGGATTTTTTGTTTTCCCCTGCTGGCAATATTATGAGGATCATAAGTCATGGGAGGGAGAGGGGGGCCATAGCCCCTCCCCCTTAATCTATTATTGTATTCCACGGCAGTCAAAATAGTCGGTGACGTGATCTCGAGCATGCGAGTAGTTTAAACAAGGCAGGTGATACGCCCGACTTCCTCCATCCTTACCTAGGTTAGGTTAAAGTAAGTTAGCCTTAGTTAGTGTTTTTGGTAAAAGTTGTGTTAGCGGGTGGTACACCCGCTTAGTTTATATAGTCGCACACTCGCAGTTACATTCGCGTCTAATTTGACTGCTGTTATTTGCCCCTGATGGTAATATAGATGAGGATTACATAAAGTCATGGGGGGTGAGGGGGGCAAAGCCCCCTCACTAACTAATCTCTCCATAAATCAAACAAAGTAAACTATATCAAAAGTCTCTCTAGGCCTAGACACCAGATGTATTATTTATATATGTTTTTTTATTACCACATTTCCCGATCTTCATAGGCTATAGTCCTCCCCACTAGTAGGGTTGTATTCTAATATTCTTGGAAAATGGATAAAAATGCATGCAATTGTATAATGAATCAACTAACTCATTATTAGAATCGTAAAAGGAAAGTCAAGATTGTAAAATAGAAATGTTTATAGGCCTAATTTGACCTACGCTAAACTCAATATCCCCCACCCAAAAGGCCAAAACCCCAGTGTGTGAAGCTACCAATAGCCTATGCTACTTCATAAAGCTCGTGAGCCCCCAAATCCAGTATATTGAGTACATATTACACAAGTAATTCTATTATTGAAAGGGTTAATCAAGTATAATCACAGAATCATAGGATTGGAGAGTATCCTTTTATTTGGCTGTTTACATACATTATCTCAAGCCTTAAAAAGCGACCAAAACGGTATAAGATCACTAGTTCCATTAAAAAATGTCACGCTGTAACCATTAATTACACCAGTTATTTCCATAGCCTTCTTAAATGACGATTAAAATAGGCTAGACTCGCTTTGAGGCCGGCCATATTTAATCCACGCGGAGGCTCAGCAAATGTTTGGAGGTACACCCTAAATAACGGCCCCACTATCAACTTTTTTCCGCTTTTGGGTGTTCTAAGTGGAGTTGGAGTAGCCCCCGACCTACCCTAAGTCAGGACATCTTAACTTTTCACAAAATGGCTGCCCACAGCTTCTGAGTATGCCGTCTTAACTGCTTTGAGTATAGCGTCATAAGCGTATTGGAGCAGTTAGGGCGCCCTAAGTGAGATAGGACGAGATAGGATGTACTAAATAGTTTTGAGTATCCGGCCTCAGGTCAAGTAGATTTACACGTGAGCGTGCTCTCCAATCGGCCGACGCAACTTCAATTCCATCAAAACTTTGTCCATATATGTATCAAAATAAGCCGAGATGGTGATATTCTTAGTGGCCCGATTTGTAAACATTCATGTATTTCACTACCAAGATAGGTGATTTTATTCAAGACTTCTACGTTCTCGCTACAGATACAGCAGTATTCAACAAGTCTACGTTCTCGCTACAGATACAGCAGTATTCAACAAGTCTACGTTCTCGCTACAGATACAGCAGTATTCAACAAGTCTACGTTCTCGCTACAGTTACAGCAGTATTCAACAAGTCTACGTTCTCGCTACAGATACAGCAGTATTCAACAAGTCTACGTTCTCGCTACAGATACAGCAGTATTCAACAAGTCTACGTTCTCGCTACAGATACAGCAGTATTCAACAAGTCACAAAATGCCTGAAACTTTGGTTATTTTCTGAGAGACCTTTATACTCAGTAGCTCCGAATTTTAGTTCAACGCTTCAAGAGCCAGCATGAGATTGTCCAGTGACTGCACTCTCTCCCTGAAGGCAAACCAGCTTATGCAACTATTTTGGTAGGTGTGTATCCTAAATGAAAAACACGTTCGAGGAGACCACGTTTTTTATGACTGAGGAATATCGATCAATCATGTAGAGAGGTACTTGGGATGGAAGGGGCCACTGCATGTGACCTCGCATTAAGGAGATCCCAAAGAGTGTAATTGATTGTTATAGCAACTATGCAAGATAAGCCAGTTTGCATATTATTGACTGCTACATCTTTTGTCATAGTTTGTCTGATACATTGTCAATTTTGTCTTAACCCTTCCAGCCCGGGTGTCATTTTAAAATGACACCAAAAAAAAGGGCCGGAACCCGGGTGTCATTTTAAAATCCTTGTGCTTGAAAGCGTGCTTCAAAATTCGCGCGGCCAATTTTTGCATGGTAGGAGCGACCGCAGCGCCACCAAGCCTCAACTACTAGTGTTATCAGTTCGTACGTGGCCGCCATAGCGAGTAATACTGAAAAAATGTTTTCCGACGTGTCCGATTCGCTGCAACCTCCCGCGGGCCCCAGTGCTACCCCGCTCGCAACTTCAACGCCTGTTGCAACCGAGAAGAGAGCTCAACAAAAGAAAGTTAAGCGTTTGTTGAGTGATAGCGCTATACAGCGACAACTTTTTGATAGTGATGAAGAGAGCAGTGGCGAAAGCTTGGTGGACAAGGTACAATTAATAAGTGAAAGTGAAGAAGACGATTTCGTGGGCTTTAGAGACGACGATAATGTCGATTTATTTGAGGGGGGAGACAGTAGTGATGATCCTGATGTGGAAGTGTTTCAGGAAGGTGCCATTGAGCTTCCCAGTGTGCTAGAACCTAGGCCTACCCCCTCGCCATCTTTGCTAGGTCAGCCTAGGCCTAGCCCTTGCTCAGGTCCTTCCCCTTTGCCTGCCCGTACGCCCTTGAAAGTGGGCAAATATTTCTACAAACAATCATTGGTCAAAAGTGCAGCTAAAAAAGCACGCAGGGCAGCCGCAGGAAAGCATAGGGAAGCTGAAGATAGCGATAATGACGCCGACCCTGGCCTAGCAACCACCCGCATTCCATTGTCCCGACGCCTTGACACGGGACGCCGCGTGGGTCACCCACAGCCCTCGCCTTCATCTCTCGTTCAGGATGACCAAAGGGCCTCTTCAAGTGGTATTGGTGATGTGCCACAGGCCTCAACACACCGCAGAGCATTATTTGCTGCTGAAAAGCCCTCGGCTCGCCGCAAAAGGAGCCCAACTCCCGAGGCCTCGGCTCCCATTCTTGAAGCTCCCGCAGCCTCCCGCGCCCTACACCGCCGACGCCCGGTCACTTCTTCACCAGAATTGTCTCCTGAAGAGGATGCTGACGACCCCAACATTGCCCCAGATGACCTGACGTCGCCTGAGGAGGAAGAGGAAGAGGAAGAGGAACAGGAAGAGGAAGAGGAAGTGCCGACAAAACGAGCGAAAGGGCGAGGTCGTGGATGTGGTCAGCCTGCCGACGCCGCTGCCCCTGGGCCTGGGCGTGGGCGTGCAGGGCGTCCGCCTGGGCGTCCGCGTGGCCAAGGGCGTGTGCCAGGGCATCCAGGGCGTGTGCCTGCTGCAGCACGACCTCGAGCATCAGCATCCGACCTGTTTGTGTGGACAGATGGAGCTGATTTTGAGCCAGATTGTCCTGCCTTTGACGAGGTACAGATGGGTTCTGAGGTGTCACCAGCATATCCCTGTGGCCCAGATGCTACCCCCAGTGAACGTTTCTGTGGCTTCTATGACAATGAAGTCATGGAATACCTCGTCAAAGAGACAAATCACCACCATGCTATCTGTGCCAACTTTCTTGGGAGGAAGACCAGTGCCAAGATGGTGGCATGGAGAGCTCTCACTGTGGCAGAACTATATGTGTTCTTGGCACTCACAATGCTGATGACACATATAAGGAAGCACGTTCTGGCTGACTACTGGATCACTGGCGACATCATAACGACTCCGTCATTTGGCAAATACATGTCCAGGGACAGGTACTTCGACATCCTCTCCTATCTCCACCTGACAAACAACATGGCAGTCCACCTTCCCGACTCATTATGGAAGATCAGGAAGCTGTATGACATGATACGTCATCGGTTCACCACATACATGAATCCTTTCCAGAAGATGTGCCTCGACGAGTCTCTGGTCCTGTTCCGTGGTAGGCTGCACTTCCGACAGTATATCCCGTCCAAGAGACACCGCTTCGGCATCAAGCTCTTCGTCCTCTGCGACTGCTTGACGGGGTATGTGCTGGACTTCATAGTCTACAGCGGCAAGGCTGGAGAAGTTGTGACTGACCCTCTCATTGGTTTTGGTGGTGCTGTAGTGAAGAAGATGATGGAGAGGCACTTCAATAAAAACCACATCCTCTACACAGATAATTATTACACGTCGCCTCTCCTGACCAAGTACCTCCATGACCGCAAGACCGGAACTGTCGGCACAGTCAAGGGCAAAAGGAAGGGCATGCCAGGCTACCCAACCAAGACGAAGAAGGCGGACATCTTCCACAAGAAGAGTGGCCACATCCTCTCCATCCACTGGCATGACCAGCACAAGGTCAACCTCCTCACCACATGCCACAAGGCCCAGATGGTCGCCACAGGGAAGGTGGACCGAACAACCAAGAACCCCGTCCAAAAACCAGCTGCTGTCCTGGATTATAACATCAATATGCGCCTCGTCGACAAGTCCGACATGCAGATGGGCTTCATCGACTGCCTGCGAACATCTTGCAGGTGGTACAAGAAGTTTATCCTGCATACGGTAGATATGTCGGTCCTCAATGCCTACAACATCTACCGTCTGAGGACTCCAGGAGCCAAGAAGTACAAGTCCCTGCGGAAGTTCCACAAGCAGGTACTACTTGAGCTCCTGGCTAAACATGCGGGTACACCAGGCAGGCCAATACAAGGACCAGGCCAGCTTGACAGAACGGGGTATGCTGAATTCTTCATGAAGCACCAGCTCAACGCCCTTCCTTTCAAAGCACCAGGTAGTAACGCTAGGAGTCAGAAGAGGTGCCATGTGTGCAGCCACACAACTCGCAGACCCCGCAAACCAACAAAAACCACTTGGAAATGCCTCGAGTGTCAAGTTGGACTGTGTGCTGGCACCTGCTTCAACGACTTCCACACTCTACCAAACTTTTGAAGTGGAAGTGACAACAGTGAAAGTGACACTCAAATGTAGGCTAAGAATAATAATATAACTAAGTATAAGTGAAAAGGACACATAAGTAATAATAAGTGCCTTCAATAACAATATGAACAAGTGAAAGTGACACTAAAATATATATTTCTAACAATAAATAAGTGAAAATGACACTCAATAAGCCTAGGCCAGTCAAAGTGACAGTATAATAATAATAAAACTAAGTATAAGTGAAAGAGACACACACAAGTAATAATAAGTGCCTTCATAACAATATGAATAAGTGACAGTGACACTATATATATTATTAGCTTACCTAACAATACATAAAAGGGGAAATGACACTACCAATTATCAAAGTCCAGTGAAAGTGACACTAATAATCATAATAATAATAATAATAAAACGAAGTAATAAGTGACAGAGACACAAATAAGTTCATATAAATAACTTTATTGAGTGAAAATAACATAATAACTATAATAAATGACAGAATAACCAATAAAACACTATCAAATCGCTTCCCGGCATAATTGCGGGTGGAGCGACGAGTGCAACTGGGCGTCGTAGCCGGGGCCGCGGTTGAGTGTTCGGACGCGCCGAGGTAAATACGCGGCAAAAGTTACCTCCACTTCCATCACCATCACTCCGGAACCAGTTGAGCTAGAGAGCTCTACTCAATGCCATTCTACGCAGGAAGGTAAGGCGCTCATTTGTATATATGTTTGATTAATGTAGGTAATATATAAAGTGAGATTAGCCTTAGTTTACTTTTGTTGATATTCGACCAGATCGCCCGGATACGAGCTCCGTCATTAGGAGAGCCTGCCCGGGCCAGGAGGGTTAAGGGGAGGCTGGCCGTTTGTTTGGTCTATTAATTAATTTATTCATATATATGTTTAGTTTCCTCCCTAGACCTCCATCAAGCTTAGAAAAACACCCCCTAGACCCCCTTTCAAGATAAATGTGTACATTTTTCGGTAGAAAAATGTTCCGGCCGAAGGCCGATTCCTCTTAAAATTGCAGGCTTGCTATCGCTCGCCTGGAAATAATCGACATATAAGTGGCACGAAAGGTCTTAAAATTGACAACGAAATGGGGCGAAAGGTGTTAATATCGCCAAACTAATGGAACCAACGTCTTATAATATCAAGTCTCTAGTGGGGATAAACATTAGGGAGAAGGGGGTCCTGAAAAACGGTCTCTTCCCCTTAAATATACTTTTCGAATTATTCAGTTATATTTTGTTCATTCATTTTCTACCACACTCACAATTTAGAAGCGAATACATATTATGTATTTGCACTTTTCCTCGGTGTCTCATGTGTTACTATTGATACCTTCTTGTTTAATGCCTTGTCGTTCTGATCCTCCCCCAAGTATTGTCATCTGTAAACTGTCAGTGTTTCCCAGTATCTCTCCTCCTACGTCGTTTATACTCTCTCTCTCTCTCTCCCTCTCTCTCTCTCTCTCTCTCTCTCTCTCTACATATACAGCTTAGCAATATTAACGAAACAAACAAACTTTGGGAACAATTTAAAGATATACCAATGACTGCGCAGCAAAAATACTTACCCACGAATATTTAAACAAATACTGCTAAAAACAAGCCTAATTGTTCCTTTCAAAGAGAAAGGAATAAACTCCATTGGCTTTGTAAAAATGCCACAGATAATGAAAATTAAGGCCATTTATACAAATTAAGTAAACTAATAAGCAATTTTGATTAGTTAGGACAAAGAAGTGTAAATATGAAACTTACATAGCAAAGGAAAGTGTTGAAAATCCAAAGCAATTCTACGGTTACGTTACTAATAGTAGGCAAAAGTAAACCGGAATAGGACCACTAATTAAAGATGAGCAGCTAGTAACAGGAGACAAAAACACTTGTTACGCTGGCCAGCTTGCCAGAATGCACTCGTAACTCGCTAGCGCTCCCCAGGGCAGTGATATGGGCTACAATAATCGTAGAACGATGTTCTTTCTTTCATAGACTTCATGTTGTCACAGACAGATCAGTGGTGGTCTTTATTCTTGTCTGTGACACTTGGAAGTATTTTATATCATTGCTAGAATATAAGATGCATTGTGTGAAGTTAACCCTCTCCGACATATGACGCGATTTTGAGCCGATTAGGGATACTTTAAAGCCTTTGTTACCATCAGGGGTATTTAGAAACCTTTAGTTTAGTTACTTCAACCTCTGCAGTTGTCTTTGAATTAGCTGTGGGCAGAAAACTAATTTTGGAGAGGTAATTATAAGAGTGAGAGAACTCTATTTCTTATTGCTAATCTGGCAACCTCTGCATCATATGAGCCTGAAGGGGTTAAGGAGAGAGAGAGCGGAGGAGGCAGCGCGGTGGTATTATGTGCGTGTGTATGTACGTTTGCCTCCCTCGCTCGCTCGGGCTTTCCCAGGCCCTTGATTGGCTGGCGCGCCTGGCGCGTCGTAAGGGCGCCTGCATTTCGTGACGTAGTGGTCTGTGATTGGGTGCCGCTGTCCTAGTGTTGGTGCTGGGGGCTCTCGCCGCGTTTCTCCTGCAGAGCTAGGCGCAGCGTGCTTGGTCCTACATGCCCTTTGCAATCTGGTCCCCATATAACCCCCTGTACTACTTTCTCTCTCTCTGAACTTCTTCGTTTTCATACTTCTCTCTTTATTCAATTACTTATCCCTTCTGGTTCTGCATACGACTTCCATAGTCGGCCAGTCGTATTACCAGCACCAGCTCTCACATTTATGTTTGCACTAGCGTTAGGGATTATTAGAGTCATAGTCATATGGTAGCCTAGTGTTGGGGTGCTTCTAATTATTGAGCTGTTCTTTCCCATTATTTAATGCTAGACAGTGGAAGGTATCTTTGGTCGTTGTCTGAGTTATGTATGTGGCAAGTCAGAGCCTGTACAACATCGACGAAGCTAGCTAGCCTGTAACCCTTGTGCATATTTTTCCTTTGCGAGTGTAGCAGTATACAGGTGAAGGGGTTTTGCCTATGCTTACCTGTATGCTTGCTGCCTCATTTTGTTGACCTTTGTGGAGCACCAGGGCAAGACCAGATACTAGAGATCTGGACTTACCAAGAGAGCCTCTAAGTCACTTAACGTAACATAAGGGAAATCTGTTCAAGGGGAGACAGTAGGCTATGAGCATGCTTGCGCTCTGCCTAGTTTCCTAGTACCTTTTATGCCACTGCTAGACTTTGTTAGTGAGAAAGACAGCATTGTGTTTATTAACTTTCATTGTGTATGCTTTAGGAATTATTCACGCCTTATTTTAGCCTTGGTTGATGCATAGTGCACAACCCGGTTTGGCTGTTACGTTGGCTAAGGAAGTACTGTTTCTGAGTGGGTATTATTAGTGCTGTCACAGAGTTGTTGCACTCCCTTGTTTATATATATTGTTATGGCTGGATCGGCAATACATATTCGGGATTCTTGATCGTAGGACAGAAATGGCTTAAGTGACAACGACACGCTCGATTCCAGTCCCAAATACTATATGCTCCAGACAACAAAAGCACCAACGCCCTACAGAGTTATCGTCTACGGTAACGAGGTACCTTAACTCGGCGAAAGTGTACAACAGGGGTAGGCTATGAGGCTAAACTCCCTCAGACATTTATAGGTTACATTATTACTAAAGAAATGCAATACTCAAGAAACTACGTTAATATTAAGCCTCTAATAATGTAGAATAGAAGCAGGCTAAAGGTATGACAGTGAAATGCTAAATGACAAATGTACACGCCTACTTGAAAGCGCGTGCACTACACTAACTGTCCCCTACTAACATGCACTAGCATGTAGCATACAAGATGTTCATGATCCAGTAGATACCTAATAATACACATGGGAGGAACATAAACAGTAGTCACTTATTATAATAATGAATCTATACTTGGAATAACTAAAAGGTTGCAGGCAACAGTACTGCGCCGGTAGCCTACTACCGCATAGGCTACTTCGCTTCTCTCACTCTGTCTCCCCTCCGAGTCCGTATGCGCCCTACGCAACAGAACTCCGGACACAGCAGCAAAACGACAGTGCAGTTAATTGATACATGAAAGTATTAATAGTGTTGTCTTGTGTGTGAGTAATGTGTATTGTAAAGTGTTATAGATATATACTTAAAGAGAGCTGCAATGCATAGTAAAATAAAGATATATCCCACTCATCATCCCCATGTGTTCTAGCTAGCAGGCCAAGTCACAGGAACAACGAGTCCCAGCACCGAAAGCGAGAACCCAGGAGAAGACTGTAGAGAACACAAGGACAGATAAATTACGTTACTCTACTATACCGGCACTACGAGCGAGCTGTAGTCTCGGGTGCTACACTCGCTCCTGGGTCGGTATGCAAATCAAGGCTAAGTCCTCGTCCCTCTACAGACAACTCCTGGGCATGGTCGGGCTCTTACACATGGCACCAGTCTAGTCACAAATTAGGATGATGAGCAGGGCATATAACTCGTGAACATGTAGAACGTTCACCAACTATCCTCATCAAGAAGATCGCTGTTCACATTAACCCCTTAAATCTAATACATGTAAATATATGCTTGTCCTAAGAGTAATACGAGAGGTGAGTGCTGAAACTCCTTTAGGACCTCAAGGGAAGGTTATGCATTTAAATAGAGAGAAGAATGAAATGAGAGTAATGTCGTCAGAGAGAAAGAGTGCAACCGTGAGAAGTGGGGAGAGAGAGCAAGGGATGTTAGAATCTCAAAGGTTCTAGGCAACCTAGTCCTGGAACACACAGCCAACCTCCAGGTAGTGTGCTGTACGACAACATGGGCCCAGCCCAGGCAGGCAACAATGGACTACCAACCCTATCGCGCCTAGCTATAAGGGCAAGGCTGCCATCCAGTCCATACGTCTGGCAACCACCCGGCCGGCAGCGCGGCGTGTTGCTACCCTCTTGCTCTGAAGCCCAACTCACTCTCTCTCTCTGAATTCCCATTATCCTATCTATCAACTTCTCTATTGATACTACATATTAAATGGAAGGTCTCGACATGGCTTAAAACAAAACCCACCACTGGTTAGCACATGACGAGACCTTTGCAGAGATACAAAGAACATAGTTATAAGTTGTCACACTCAATATACATAGCGGCTGACGGTAGCCAGATCACGGGCGGTACAATGGAGTACCAAGGAGTACAATCAGGTTGCGTTGCCCAGCACTGGGGTGCGTCACAGCCCCCCCAAGATTTTAGATAATCGACCTTAGAAGCATTATCAAAATCTGACAGGCAACCAACCGACCTGCTACCCTTAGCTGCCACTAATTGCAAAAGGTGCACAACAACTGAAGTGTGAATTATACATAAAACACAATATTGCATGCATCATGCTACAACAATAAAGAGTTACAAAACTAAAAAAAAGAAAGAGTTTTCTCGTTTATTTTATTGTTTTATAATCTTTTTGGACGGCGTTATGATAGCCTAATTTTACTCCTGCTCAACCCACACACCGTGCACGACTATCTTGGATCATCAACCCTTGATAGACAATCTGCTATCACGTTCTCACTCCCGGCAATATGCTGAATGTTGAGATTATACTCTTGGAGCATTAGGGACCACCTGGTCAACCGCATATTCCGATTGTGAAACTGAATTAGGAATTTCAAGGGATGATGGTCCGTATAAATCGTCACTACCGGGCCGTAGGCTGGAACATAAACTTCGAAATGTTTGAGCGACAAAACGATAGCCAGAAGCTCCTTCTCTATAGTCGAGTAATTCCTTTGTGCCGAATTAAACTTGCGAGAAAAGAAGCTCACTGGGTGTTCCAAGCCCTCGGAATCAGTCTGCAGTATCACTGCCCCGGCACCCACACCGCTGGCATCAGTCGCCAGCTGAAAACTCCTGGAGAAGTCTGGGGCCCTCAAAATCGGATGTGTACACAGCAGGTGCTTGACTAGGTCGAAAGCCCTCTGACACTCCGCAGCCCAACAGAACTTCACTGACTTCGACAGTAGATCAGTTAACGGTGCTAAGACAGTAGAGTATCCCCGGATGAAGCGCCTATAATAGCCTATCATACCTAGGAACCGCATGACCTGGCGCTTAGTGGTGGGCCTGGGAAACATATTGATAGCCTGTATCTTGCTCAGGGGGGGGCACACCCGGCCTAACCCGACCACAAAGCCAAGATACTGCACAGTAGCCTTTACAAACTCGCACTTCCTCAGGTTCACCACAAGCCCAGCATCGTGCAACTTCCTAAACAGGGTCTCTAAGTGCCTTAGGTGATTTTCAAAATCGTCATCATATACTATCACGTCATCAAGGTAGACCGTGCAGTTAGGGATTTCGTCACAAATATCGTTCATCAGGTTTTGAAACGTGGCAGGTGCGTTCTTAAGCCCATAAGGCATTACGTTACATTGGTAGGTCTTGCCATCTACCACAAAACCACAAACTTGCTTAGCTCGGTCCGACAGGGGTACTTGCCAGTAGCCTTTTACAAGATCAATTTTAGTAAGGTACTTTGCATTCCCTATCTTGTCCACGCTGTCGTCAACTCGAGGCAAAGGGTAAGGGTTGGTGGTGGTCAAGCCATTTAGCCTACGAAAATCTATGCAGAACCGCACCTTGCCGTCAGGTTTTGGCTGCAACGTGACGGGTGATGTCCACTTCACATAACCTTCAGTGATCATCCCTCTCTCAACCATGTACTTTAACTCCTCCCGTAAAGCTGGCAACTTTACCGGGGGCACACGGTAGGGCACTGACTTGAAGGGCACATTATCACCGACGTCCACGTCGTGCGTTACCTGAGTAGTGAGACCTGGGTGTTCGGCGAAAACAGAGGGGTATGACCTGAACAGGCCTAGGACAGCAGCACCCTGGTGCTCAGGCAGGTGACTTACAACTTGCCTAGCCTCTTGTTCAGTATTCCCCGCCCACTGTTCCGCGGAAATGACACAGTCCCAGCTATCCTCCTCAGCAGCATGACTGTCCCCACCTCCTTCTCCACCCTGGCCGCTGCAGGCCAGCACAGGGACAGTGAGAGGCTCTGAGGGGCGTCTCACATACTCTTTCATGAGGTTAACATGACATAACTGATGTTTTTTCCTACGGTCAGGTGTTGCAACGAGATAATCAAGGTCGGACAGTTTCTTAGCCACCACATACGGCCCAATGAACTTGGCAGAAAGGGGGTGTCCAGGCAAAGGTAAAAGCAACATTACCTCCTGACCCCCCGAAAGCTCCCGAAGCTTCACCTTGGCGTCATACTGGTGCTTCATGACCACCTGTGCATTAACCAAGTTATTACCTGCCGCTGCCATGCAACCTATAAGTCTCTCCCGGCTCGCATCCCCATCTTCCTCCAACTCTATGGCACCATTGCTATAACGAGCTAGGCTAGCGTCTTGCAGCTGCTGCTCACTAATGTCCCCGGGCGTCAATGCATCAAGATGGTTTTGTAATAAGACATTACCCCGGCTAGTAGGCTCTACTGCCTTAGTGGCTCTCGCTACAGCTCTTGCCTCACGCGAAGTCTTACCCAACTCTGCCTTGTTACACACCATATCTGGGCCAGAGTCAACTCCCGTGTTTATTATAGGTCCAAGTACCGAATCACCGAGAAGTGCAGCAGAATCAATGTCCCTTTTCCTGCCCTTAGCAACCTTCTCCTGATCCTTCCTCCACTGTCCCCGAGGTTGAGTGCTAGGCTGTGCAGGAGCCGCAGAGCGAGATCGGGTTACCACACAGGCCATCTCATCCTGTTGGCACCTCCCAACCCATTCCCGATTCTCACCATCCACGTCGGCCGCCCTCTCGGCAACGACTAAGGGTGGAGTCCCGGAAGTGGGCACCGCAAAGTCGTTGCCGAGAAGAAGGTCGACGCCCTCAACTGGCAAACACTCAACGATCCCTACATCCAGCTCCCTGCACACCTCTCCCACTCTCAACTCCAACCTCACAAGTGGGTATGACCTCGTAGCATTTATACCCTGCACCACAACAACTCTGGCCGCATTTATCGGTTTCCCTGTGAAGTTCCTCAACAAAGTTTGCGAAGCCCCCGTATCCCTCAACAAGTCAACCCTCCGTAGTTCACTCCCCCAGCTCACAAACCCGTGTCCCCGATGGCTACAGAAAGTGTCCCGGACAGGTGTCGAGCCTTCCGTACGCTTCTTTACCGCGTGTGCCTCAGCTGCTGACAACCTACCCCGGGCAGTTGCTGCAGCCTTCAGAGACACACCGATACTGTGAACCAATGACACCGGCTTAGCGGGAGTGTTACTAGGGCACTCACATGAATAATGGCCTAGCTTCTGACATTTGTAACATTTCACATCCCCAATGGGCTTCTTCCCTTGTGCGGGCGAAGAAGGGGCCTGACCTTTAGTAAACGGGAGAGGCTTGTGTTTGTAGGTGTTATTAGGTGCAATGCTTTTAGTGTGGTTATGTGTGTCATAGGATTTGTTATTATCGAAAACTCTGGTGGGTGGGGTATAGCGCCCCTTCTGCCCTGACTCAGCCCTCTGAGCGGCACCGCAACCACGAATCAATGATAATCTGAGGTCTGCCATCTTGGCAGCCTCCTCTACTGTCTTGGGAAATTTTTCCTTAATGTTCAGCGTTAGATCGGTTCCAGTACATTTGTAAAACTGTTCCAGATAGAAAAGTTGCTTAATTTCCTCAGCCGACTCTGCGTGCTCGGACCGAAACCAGTTATTACATGCATCTGTTAAGTCCCGTGCGTGCTCCATAAAACTGACGTCGCTCTTCTTATTCACGCCACAGAACTTCAATCTATAAGTTTCGGGTTGCAGTTCGTAGGCCCGGAGCACAGCCTCCTTCACCAGTCCATACACGACACTCTCGTCCAGTGACAGTGCATCGTAGGCTTTCAACCCCTTACCCACTAGACGTGATGAAACTAATGCTGCCCATTTAACCTCCGGCCAGTCATACTCACGACACTTCTTTTCGAAACGAGCAAAAAACTCAGTCACTGCTGTCTCATCAAATGCGGGTACTAACTTAATTAAATGCGAAAGTGAGTCTGTAACCCGGTGCCCACCACCGAGATGACGCCCCGTGGTCTCTACTCTAGACTTCTCGACATCCATTTCAGCCTGGTACCTGGTTGCATCCTGATTGGCTTGGATTCTAGCAACCTCTATGCGTTCTATACTAGCCTGTTGTATCTGAGTCTCCTGCAGCTTAAACTTAGCTAGTTCTAGCTGAAATAACATCTCAGGAGACAGGCCTGGGGGGGGAGAGCACAAAATGGGGGATCCACACCGAGACGTGTTTACGGGTAAGCCAGCTTGCCATTGAGAACCCTCCTGCTGCATCGTGCTAAGACTCGCTGGCTGAGGGCCCAGCTCAGGGGTAGAGTGGAATGGAGGCTTGGAGGGAACCCCCCAAGACCCCACTCCACCCACCGCCCCATCGCCATCACCCAACAAACATGCCACCAAATTCTTCTTGGGCCAACTGTCAGGACAGTCCCGCCCCAAAACCGTGGCTAAACAGCGAAGACCGTAACAATCAATAGCCTGCAGGCGCTGTTCGGTCAAAGGTGTCTGCAAAAATGCCCGGGCATCCCTCTCTCCACTTATAACACTCCCCTCCCTAAATATCTGCTGTACTTGCTGGTCACTAGGCTGTACCGTGTTATCCTCCCCCGTAAATGATGAGTCATTAGACATAGTGCTGGTTATACAATTGCTGTTCATAAACAAAAAAAAGTGCTTATTACTAATTGCAGTCTCGTCTCACAAAATGTTAAAGATGCTTGAATGACTCTACTCTAGACACCTAACGAAACAATCTGCAAGTCCACCAATACAATAATGACACAATAAAAATTCCTCCAATATGCAAGAAAATTCTAGCCAGCTCTACTAGGTAGCATAGAATAGTTCTCCAAAAAACATGTGATAGGATACTACTGAATCTTGTGCAAGGTCGCCATTTTGTTACGGCTGGATCGGCAATACATATTCGGGATTCTTGATCGTAGGACAGAAATGGCTTAAGTGACAACGACACGCTCGATTCCAGTCCCAAATATATGCTCCAGACAACAAAAGCACCAACGCCCTACAGAGTTATCGTCTACGGTAACGAGGTACCTTAACTCGGCGAAAGTGTACAACAGGGGTAGGCTATGAGGCTAAACTCCCTCAGACATTTATAGGTTACGTTATTACTAAAGAAATGCAATACTCAAGAAACTACGTTAATATTAAGCCTCTAATAATGTAGAATAGAAGCAGGCTAAAGGTATGACAGTGAAATGCTAAATGACAAATGTACACGCCTACTTGAAAGCGCGTGCACTACACTAACTGTCCCCTACTAACATGCACTAGCATGTAGCATACAAGATGTTCATGATCCAGTAGATACCTAATAATACACATGGGAGGAACATAAACAGTAGTCACTTATTATAATAATGAATCTATACTTGGAATAACTAAAAGGTTGCAGGCAACAGTACTGCGCCGGTAGCCTACTACCACATAGGCTACTTCGCTTCTCTCACTCTGTCTCCCCTCCGAGTCCGTATGCGCCCTACGCAACAGAACTCCGGACACAGCAGCAAAACGACAGTGCAGTTAATTGATACATGAAAGTATTAATAGTGTTGTCTTGTGTGTGAGTAATGTGTATTGTAAAGTGTTATAGATATATACTTAAAGAGAGCTGCAATGCATAGTAAAATAAAGATATATCCCACTCATCATCCCCATGTGTTCTAGCTAGCAGGCCAAGTCACAGGAACAATGAGTCCCAGCACCGAAAGCGAGAACCCAGGAGAAGACTGTAGAGAACACAAGGACAGATAAATTACGTTACTCTACTATACCGGCACTACGAGCGAGCTGTAGTCTCGGGTGCTACACTCGCTCCTGGCTCGGTATGCAAATCAAGGCTAAGTCCTCGTCCCTCTACAGACAACTCCTGGGCATGGTCGGGCTCTTACACATGGCACCAGTCTAGTCACAAATGGGATGATGAGCAGGGCATATAACTCGTGAACATGTAGAACGTTCACCAACTATCCTCATCAAGAAGATCGCTGTTCACATTAACCCCTTAAATCTAATACATGTAAATATATGCTTGTCCTAAGAGTAATACGAGAGGTGAGTGCTGAAACTCCTTTAGGACCTCAAGGGAAGGTTATGCATTTAAATAGAGAGAAGAATGAAATGAGAGTAATGTCGTCAGAGAGAAAGAGTGCAACCGTGAGAAGTGGGGAGAGAGAGCAAGGGATGTTAGAATCTCAAAGGTTCTAGGCAACCTAGTCCAGGAACACACAGCCAACCTCCAGGCAGTGTGCTGTACGACAACATGGGCCCAGCCCAGGCAGGCAACAATGGACTACCAACCCTATCGCGCCTAGCTATAAGGGCAAGGCTGCCATCCAGTCCATACGTCTGGCAACCACCCGGCCGGCAGCGCGGCGTGTTGCTACCCTCTTGCTCTGAAGCCCAACTCACTCTCTCTCTCTGAATTCCCATTATCCTATCTATCAACTTCTCTATTGATACTACATATTAAATGGAAGGTCTCGACATGGCTTAAAACAAAACCCACCACTGGTTAGCACATGACGAGACCTTTGCAGAGATACAAAGAACATAGTTATAAGTTGTCACACTCAATATACATAGCGGCTGACGGTAGCCAGATCACGGGCGGTACAATGGAGTACCAAGGAGTACAATCAGGTTGCGTTGCCCAGCACTGGGGTGCGTCACAATATGTATCCTACTTATTGGTGTATTTAAGATACACGCTTTGGTGTCCTGCCCCTGCATTATTTCTGTTGTTACGACCGGGACTACGAATAAAACAAGGGCACTCAATGATTGGACTAGTAATAGGGCACTATGCAACAACGGTACGCTAGATCCAAACCCTCGAACTTATATGCCGGCGAACAAAACACCTATACCCTCCAGGGTTATTCTGCGATAGCGGGGTATCCTTAACTGGGCAAATATGTACTCTACTTCAGGCTAACCTGCACTGGTATAGCCTGATAACAAACAAGATGCAAGTTACGTTAAAATGCATAAAAAGGAATCTATGGAAAGATCAATTAAATCACTGAAAGATTTAATACAATAAAAAGATGCTTCAATACAGTTACTCTAAACAACAATAAACTCTTCACTCCTATCTGAAAGAAAGTGAAGTATAGTCCTACAGCATAGACTTGAAAACTTCTGAAGAAAGTCTGATGCTCATAAGATGCTCGTACTGATTTAGAACTATATAAAGGCAGGAGGCAGGACACCACACATGTAAGTCGAATACACTAAAAGATAGGACATAAAATGTGAACTGACATAAGAATACTATAAATGCGCAACGGTAGCAATGCTCGACACTAAAAGAAGTACTTCCTCATCAACGAAACAGTCTGCTATGGTTGTGCTGCTCAGCAACAACCTAGACTAATAAATGCTGTGAATAATAATGCGCACATATCAAAGAGCTTATATTAAATACTAACAAGTGTCTACTCGATTAATAATGTCTAGCTGGGATACTCTAGGTAAGGAACTGGGGTTGAGCAAGACAGGCTCGTAGCCTAGCGATGTCCTTAAGACTGCATCCTTTAAGTTACGTTAATTGACTAGGGTCCTCTCTCGATAGATCCAGATCACAAGTATCTGGTTCTATCCTGGCGACCCTCTAAAGACAAGCAAAGAGGCAGCAAAGTGTGGAACTGGTACAGGCCAAAACGCTCAGTCAACACAATGCTGCACTCGCAAAGGACGCAACCGAAAAGACAACCCAGGCTACCACAGGACCGGTCAAAGTCGTGTAGGTATAAGCAAACCGTACACACATCGGAGACAACGACTACAGTTACCTTATCCCAGTCTAGCATTAAATAAAAGAGCAGAAACACTAAATCAATAATGGAGACACACAAAGTTCTTAACCTATACTACCTAAGAACCCTTAAACCTATTCTAAGTACTGTACATGTAAATATCTCTGAGGACGGCGCATGCAATTCAATGGGCCGGCTATGAAAACCGTATGCAGAACCCAAGGGGAGTGTTGTGCAGTTAATAAAGGTTAGAGTATGGAAAGAGAGAATCGAGTGAGAGAAACAGTGATAAAGGTGGTGATCGGGAGAGAGTATGCAAAGGGATGTTAGAAGCACGCGCGCCAAGCCTGTCCTGATGAGGACAGCTCCTGGGGACCCTCATGGAGGAGGTAAGTTACACAGGAGTCCGCAAAGGCGCGATGGTCGGCCAATCACGGGCCGAGACGTCACAAGACAGCAGGCGTCATAGAACACAGCCAGACACGCCGTCCAATGGCGAGCGAGAGGCAGGAATGCACCCGTACATACAGACACTTACTACCTCCTCGCTCTGAAAGTCTTTCTCATTCACACGCTGGTACTATTATCACTACTGTTGATATAAAATATAAACCGTTGTCACAGACGAAAACAAAGACCACCACTGGACTGTCTGTGACAATGCGATTACTAGGAAAGAAAGAACAACATTATCTGATAACTGTAGCCCATTTCGATGTCCCTGGCTAGCGCTAGTGGCCAACGAGAGGCGATTCTGCCAACGCTGGTAGACGTCACACTGTTCTGTATTAACGAGCATCTTAGAGCATCAGATCTTTTCAGAAGATTCCTTATCGGATTGCTGTAGGACTAGACTTCCAGTGTTTTCATAGAGCATTGAAGAGTTTAGTGTTGAGTACTGACTCACACTAAAGTTAACGTAAGTATATATTCCTTTGTTAAATCTTATATTGTTTATTCAAGCATTGTTATTACTTTAGAGCAACGTTTCTTAACCTGGGGGGCGCACCCCCCTAGGGGGGCGTTTGACAATGCTAGTGGGGGCGTGCATGGGTAATCAAAGTTCATAATAGGGCTAGGCCATTCAAATGCGTACAGGGTAATCGCAATGATATATATAAATAAGAAAATTTGATAGGAAAAATTCACAACCGTCATTCCAAGCAATGGCTTGTAGGTTGACATAAAACCATAAATCAGTTTTAATCCTTGCATGCAGATTGGTTATTTTTTCGCCCTTTGTATAGTATCTTGCATCTTAAGCATCCATATGGAATGGATAAAAAAAAAAAAAATCTAGGCATCAGAATCGTGGTGGGGGGGGGGGGGGGCATCATGAATACAGTCCTGACCAAAGGGGGGCGAGGTGCTAAAAAGGTTAAGAACCACTGCTTTAGAGCATTTTCGTAACGTAAGTACTCCTGTTGTGAGTTGGCTTTGCCGTCACCGGAAAGCCTTTGTAGAAGTGCACTAAAACCCAGTTAATTGATACCCCGTTATCCAGTAGATTAACTCTGGAGGGTTTTAAGTGTTTGTGTTCACCGGCGTAATAGTTCGAGGGTTTGGAATGAGCGTACCGTTGTAATAGATATAACAAATGGCCGTTGTTGCAGATATAGCCTATCATCTAGTCCATTATTAAGTGCCCTTGTTTATTTCGTAGTGCCGGTCGTAACACACTGTACATTTTCTAAATGAATATTTTTGTTCCATATTATTTACTAAGGAAGAACATAACACTATTTCGGAGAAACACATAACAGAACACGAAATCACAACATTTACAACAAACGAAAGTGCAGCGTTATGCAAATTGAATCATATACATTATAATAAAACCACGGAACCAGATATGATCCATTAAATAATATTGAAAAATGTAAAACAAGAAATTGCTGAGTCCTTAACCCCTTCTTTAACGACGACGTCCTTTCCATTTTATTTTGGCTACTATTAGACGATTTTATTTATTTTAGGAAGAATGTCGACCAGTTAAAAAGCTATAGACTATCTCAATTAATCTTTATAGCTGCCAGATATCCTTCCTAAGCTACATAACATGTTCTAAATCTAGCTGAAAACCAATACAAAATACGTCACCGGTACAGAAGGGGTTAACTAACAGATTTAACTTTTCACTACAACACAAACCGTACCAAGTGATTGGAAACTGCAAATATTACTCCAACACTCTAAAGGAGCCCACCTCGCTTTGTTTTCTCTTTCTCTCCCTCTCTCTTTGGCTTGTATATATTCGACCCCATTCAGCCTACTGTTTTAAGACGTTTACCTTCATCCAGGTGTCAATATTTTCTTGGCGAGCGGTAGCGAGCCGGCATATATATATATTTTTGCTTTGACAGCAAGCTAAATTTGTACAATTTTCGATAGAAAAATGTCTCCGGCGAAGCTGGATTTCTCCATACAATGCTGGCTCGCTATCGCTCGCCAGGAAGAAATCGGCACCTGGATGGGGATAAACGTTTTTAAAACGTTGGCTGACTTTGGCCGAGTGGATACAAGCCAGGGAAAGAGAACACAAGGAGAGAAAGATAAAACAAAAAACGGTAAGCCCCCTTAAGAGACAAGATAATCGATTATCTAGAATCAAACAAGTTGATCAGAGATAGCAAACATGGCTTTAGGTCCAGTAAGTCTTGCTTAACGAATCTGATTACATTTTGTAATAGATTAGTTACTTATAGTGACTCGACTAAATCACTGGATATATTCCATTTATAATTCCAAAAGGCATTTGACAAAGTACCACTCGGGAAACTGTAAACAAATTAGAAATGATAGGCATCAAAGGAAACATCCATGTATGGATTAAACGTTGGTTAGCAAACAGAAGGCTGAGAGTTGTGATCGATATATGGAGTACAATCTGACTGGGAACTTGTTTATAGTGGATTGCATTTGGGATCGGTCCTGGGGCCAGTATTGTTTCTTGTCTATATACATTATATAAATGTAGGACTGAATAACACCATCCCAATATTATCAGATGACACAAAGATAGGTAATTCAGTATTAACCTAAGAAGACAGAAACAAACTACAATCAGATATATATACAGTACACACATATATATATATATATATGCGAATATGCTTCCACACTAAAGGTGTGTAGAAAAGGGTAGGTTCACTGCACAAAGTTTAAAAAATGTTAGTGCTAAAATTAAATTGCATCTAAAATATATTGCATGCACAAAATAAGGGTTTAAAAAGTATGTCCGAGTATCTTATTAGAAGGCTCGGACTGTTGTGAACATATTACAATAATGTTTATGTAAAAGTGTTAAAATGCATTTCTCTACTTTCGTAGATCTTCAGTTATTATACAAATTTGCAAGAGTGGCTGGCTCCAGAGTCAGGTATTTGTTCTGTACTCTTCTGTGGATTTCCAGTCACTGGTTTAGACAATAAAATGTTTGTCTTAGGTTATGATAGTTAAAAAAATACTTCGTTCTTGTTCCAATATTGTTTTTCGTTCAGAGTCTATTTATAGTTCTTTATTCAAATGAGGCTTGAATTTATTTATGAAGTGACTTTCTTTACTCTTTCTCAAAGCAACGTCATCTTTCTTTACTTTGTAAAAGGGCATTATATTAATATTAGGAGATTTATCTTTAGCACATTTTGATATGTGAGTACTAACATATAGCCCTGTATTTTCCTCTCACTTAAACAGTAGGCTACCATAGTGCGGTTGGGAATATGAACATGATTAGATTAATATCCAGTATTCGAGAATGGATAATAAGTCGTAGGCGTGTGCATAAACCTTTAACCGTCCTGGTGGTGTAATGGTTAAGGTGGCAAAAATATGTGTGTGATAACCCGGGTTCGAATCCCGGTGGATCATATATACTTTAATTAATGTCATTGGGGGTGTGGTGGTGAGATTAATAAAAATAATATTATTAGTAGGTTTAGGGATATTTCTTCGAGAGGCCGGTCTATATGATCTGTGCCCATGAATATTCTTTCCTCTCACTTAAACAGTAGGCTACCATAGTGCGGTTGGGAATATGAACATGATTAGATTAATATCCAGTATTCGAGAATGGATAATAAGTCGTAGGCGTGTGCATAAACCTTTAACCGTCCTGGTGGTGTAATGGTTAAGGTGGCAAAAATATGTGTGTGATAACCCGGGTTCGAATCCCGGTGGATCATATATACTTTAATTAATTTCATTGGGGGTGTGGTGGTGAGATTAATAAAAATAATATTATGTCTAATGTGGTCCCTGTGCAGGTTTGTTCTAAGTCTAAGATTCGAAGTCTCGCCAATGTAGATGGAATTACAGCCATTACAACGAATCACGTAGATACAATTGAGCGTGGAACAATTCATATTATGATTAATTTCAAATGTGTAATTAGTATCTACAAATTTGAATTGATTCCCTTCTATTATGTGTGTGCAAAATTTGCATCCTGGGTTACCACATTTCGTCACCCCTTGATTGTGTACCGTATTGAATCTGGCCTTGGTTAGCAAATTCTTAAGGTTACTGGGTTGTTTCTTCGACTTTATTAATGAAACATCTTTAAATATATGCTTAGTTTCTTGAGAGGTAAAGAAAGTCACTTCATAAATAAATTCAAGCCTCATTTGAATAAAGAACTATAAATAGACTCTGAACGAAAAACAATATTGGAACAAGAACGAAGTATTTTTTGAACTATCATAACCTAAGACAAACATTTTATTGTCTAAACCAGTGCCTGGAAATCCACAGAAGAGTACAGAACAAATACCTGACTCTGGAGCCAGCCACTCTTGCACATTTTTATAATAACTGAAGATCTACGAAAGTAGAGAAATGCATTTTAACACTTTTACATAAACATTATAGTAATATGTACACAACAGTCCGAGCCTTCTAATAAGATACTCGGACATACTTTTTAAACCCTTATTTTGTGCATGCAATATATTTTAGATGCAATTTAATTTTAGCACTAAACATTTGTAAACTTTGTGCAGTGAAATATTTTTCATGTTTTATATATATATATATTATATATATATATATATATATATATATATATATATATATATATAAAATCAACACCAGCGTTGGTACAAACATCTTTATTTTGGTAACGTTTCGGTTTAAGCATAAGCCATCTTCAGACCTGAACTGAAATGAAATAAAAGCCTATATGAATGGCAGAGTAATTTTATAATGTAAATATTCTTATTAATAATTAAATTTAGCAAATCTAGAATAAAACTTAAAATTAATAGTTATAAAAATAATAACCTAATACATATTAGAACTAGTAAAGTGAAAGAATAAAATGAGAGACGAAGAAATATTATGTGAGCAATAAAAGGAGGGGGGGGGGGGCGAAGTTAATAACAAATGTTTTCATAATTATATATAAGAACTAACCTTTACATATTAGAAACAGAGTAGAGGAGTGGAAGAGTCGTGCACACCCAGGCTGGGTTTATGTAACTGGGTGAGCAGGGTCTCCGACAGGAGTCGTGTGACTGTGTTTGGGGCAGTGGTGAGAATTGAAAAATCGGAGGGTTTTATGGGGTGATCAGATGATTCAGAGTGGTTTCGAATGGCAGAAAAGGAAGGATTTGAAAGAGGTCGGTTAGTTCTAAATGACCTACCCCGATGCTCCGAGATCCTGGCGGTGAGATGTCTCTTGGACTGACCAATATAAGTCGTATTGCATCGACTACATTTAAAGGAGTACACCACCGAGGACTGTAGAGAATCGGGGATTCGGTCTTTAATTTTAAAGAAGTGAGACAAAGTTTGGGGAGATTTGAATACCACTCTCAGTGATATTTGCGGGTAGTGTTCACGAATCAATTTAGCGACTTTATTTCGAATTGAATATGATTTGTTGCCTAGAAATGGGATAGTGAAATAAACAATGGCTTTCTGAGCTGTAAGGATCGGAGTTGAGGAGGTTCTTAATTTATTTAGTTGCTTACCAATCAAGGTATTTGTGAAATTTATTGGAAAGCCATTAAGTTTCAGTGTTTTACGTAGGAATTCAAATTCGAGGTGGACGGACATGTAAGACGAACATATATGGTAGGCTCTGGTGACTAAAGTAATAATTAGATTTTTCTTATATTGTATGGGAATGCTAGAATTAAATTTTGTTGTAAGTCCTGTAAAGGTTGGCTTTCTATATATAGAAGTACTAAATGAGCTATTCTGTTTTTCCACTAGAACATCTAAAAATGGCAATTTATTGTCTTCCTATGTCTCGCAAGTGAAAGTCATGAGTTGAAAGAGTGACAGGGCCAAAATCAAGGCACGTTTGAGCCAAGATGCCTGGACACAGGGAGCTTGAAGCAATTTAAGTCATAGGAAAAAGGAAAGACTGATTCTGGGAGAGAGTTCCAGAGCTTAGCTGTTGAATAGAAGAAAGACTGAGAATAACGTTTCACTCTTGGGCTGGAGAGTTGCACAGAGTAGGGGTGGGATTGTGTTGCAAGACGGGTGCTACGTGCTCTATGAAGAAGGGGTGGTATACACTGATGTAGAAGATGTAGAAGCCTACCTCTTTTCTATCCCAAAGGACCTACAGGTATAGCAGTTAGTTCAGCACTCCACCCATATCCCGGACTGCCCTGAAGATCTGCCCAACATTCTTGACCTATTCCTAACCTTCGGAGTCTAACCCTTCCGCTTACACTGTTAATCTTCTCTCACTGTTGGGCTCTTCCGATCAAAACCTTATCTCTTTAACCTGTCCTATCCCTGCAGTACGGCCTTCTAACCCCGCCAACCGGCGGCACTTACCAGGTTGGTCAGTGAACTGAGAAGAGAGCCATTGGTGGTGGCGAACATTGAAATCTCCTAAGATGGATATTTCAGAGAAGGGAGAGATAGATAGAATGTCTTCCACTTTAAAAGCAAGATAGTAAAAGAAGTTTGGATAGTTAGTAGAATTAGGGGAGAGATAAACAGCACATTTATATTTAGTGAGTGAGTGACAAGATAGCTTAAGTCAGAGAGTTGAAAATTCACAAGAGTCAAAGTTGGGAACACAAGAGCAAGAAAGATTGTTGCGTACGTACACACAACATGCACCTTTGGCTTTTAAGTGAGGGTATTGATAGGAGGAGGATACAGAGAAGGGTTTGCTGTCAGTAGCCCAAGACAACTGAGTTTCAGTGAGAAAGAGAAGATCAGGGTTGGCAGAGGAGAGTGGAAGTTAGAGGAAAGCCCACGAATGTTGCAGAAATTGATAGTAAGAGAAGAAGGTAGTGGTCCAGATCATTCACCCAGAGGGAATTATAGTTTCTTGTACAAAAGGCACCTATGGCACTCGTACTTATAGAGAGATTGGAGGGAATTAGTAAGAGGAAGCGAGATGATGAGACGAAATTCTTTTGACTGTACCCTTTCGAAAAGTGCTGTATAGGTTGAACCTCCCCACACATGCGAATGCGAACAATACTTGATACATGGGCGCACTGTGCCCCTATACAGAGCAAAACGGGTTCCATGCCATCTCAACCAGTAGACCATTTCAACCAGTATCTCTCAACTAGTGCCAAATTAACCCAGACCAACCAAACCAGTGCCAAAATATAGTACTAACCTAACCTAACCTAACCTAACCGTATTGGTTAATTTGGCACTGGTTGAGAGCTACTGGTTGAAATGGTCTACTGGTTGAGTTGACTGGTCACCAGCAACATGCTGTGTGGGGGTGAAGAAGCCACAGGGACGGCTGAGCACACCTAACTTCTGGGAAGCTGTTTTAGCAAGAGTGGTAAATTATGACCTTTCCAAGAAAGGTCAGGGGAAAAAGAAACACCAAGAGAGAGGATGTAGGGTTGATTTGTGTATTGTTGAAGAATATGGGGAAGGTGGTGACGAGTAGATAGGAACAATTGGGTTTTGGAAGTATTGAATGTAATACGATTTTCTCTGCCCCAATTGGTAATAGTTGAAATATCAAAAGATAGGTGTACTATGGCCTCATCACGTGAGTTTTGGAGTGATTGCACGCTGGGTTGTTGTGGAAAGCTAGTTGAATAGTGGAATGTGGAGTCATCAGCTTATGAGTGGATAGCTCTAGAGGTTCAGTTGAGAAGATCATTAATGTATATTTGAAAGATAACTCGAGACAGGACAGAACCCTGAGGAACACCGGAATTGATATTTTGATTATTGTATAAGAAATATTCAGTACCTATTTTTTTCTCTCAGTTTGTAATTATTTATAAATCCTGTTATACCTCGACTGTGTAGTTTGTCGTAGTTTTAGTTCTCCAGTTAATATATAACACATTGCACCGCTAACAGATTGTTCTACATATCTCAAATCCGTGGCCTTTTAAATATAATTTATCTTTCATAATCAAATTAAAGTTATTTAGTATAGATTTGAAAATACATATTGTATTGTACTACAATATACAGTAGTACTGGGAGCTTAACTAAGACTAACGTACATATTGTATTGTACTACAATATACAGTAGTACTGGGAGCTTAACTAAGACTAACGTACATATTGTATTGTACTACAATATACAGTAGTACTGGGAGCTTAACTAAGACTAACGTACATATTCGTGAATATCTCCACAAACATTGATCGTATCAATTGTATGTTTTCATCATATTATAGGGGTCGAGTCAATGTATATTCCAATATATACATCATATTATAGGGGTCGAGTCAATGTATATTCCAATATATACATCATATTATAGGGGTCGAGTCAATGTATATTCCAATATATACATCATATTATAGGGGTCGAGTCAATGTATATTCCAATATATACATCATATTATAGGGGTCGAGTCAATGTATATTCCAATATATACATCATATTATAGGGGTCGAGTCAATGTATATTCCAATATATACAACTTATATATCTACCGAGAAAAGTATTGAGGTAGACAATTGCAATTTCAATCCATAACATTGTACCTTATTTTTCAGCGATTAAACAAAAAGTATGATTTTTCTCGTTATATCCCATTTCTTACTGTTCCAAATGTCTAATATTTTCGCTAATTAAACTTCAGAACTCTTTAGTCTTTTGACTATGAAAGGCCATCACTAATAATATGGTTTGTGTTAGTTAAGGGGGATGAGCTGCTTTTTGTTCTCTCCTTTTCTCCTTTTCTCTGGCTTGTATCCATTCGGCCCCATTCAGCCAACTGTTGTAAGACGTTCATCGCCATCCTTGTGTCGATTTCTTCCTGGCGAACGAAAGCGAGCCAGCATTGTATAGAGAAATCCGGCTTCATCGGACACATTTTTCTATCGAAAAATGTAAAAATTTACCCTGCTGTCAAAAACAATTTAAATAATATGCTGGCTCGCTTCCGCTCGCCAGGAAAATAATTGACACCTGGATGGGGGTAAACGTCTTAAAACAGTAGGCTGAATGGTGCCGAATGGATACAACCTAGAGAGAGGGGGAGAGAGAGATAACAAAACGAGGTGGGCTCCCTTAATAACGACGGTAACTTTGGACTGCAGTTACTTTCGGTTGTTTTATACCTTATTATAATGAATGAAACTTAGTTTCTAAGTTTGATGAATGTAATTCAAAACTAGCCGGAACTTAACTTGAAGGGAGAGGGTAACATGTTGTATATAATGTAGATAATATTGTTATGCAAAAAAAGCATTCAGTAAAGTAATATTGGTGATTCGAATAAAGTACATATTGAATGATGGAAAGCAACCAATATTATTGTTTGCAAATTGGGCAGCCGATATAGGATTTTGTTTAAACGCATACATTGAATACATTAAATACTATGAGTACCTCATTGTTTAAACGCATACATTGAATACATTAACTACTATGAATACCTCATTGTTTAAACGCACACATTAAATACATTAACTACTATGGATACCTCATTGTTTAAACGCATACATTAAATACATTAACTACTATGGATACCTCATTGTGTAAACGCATACATTGAATACATTAACTACAATGAATACCTCATTGTGTAAACGCATACATTGAATACATTAACTACTATGGATACCTCATTGTGTAAACGCATACATTGAATACATTAACTACTATGGATACTGTTACGACCTGGCACTCGGGTACACAAGGGCTCTCAATCAGGACTCTAATACGGCTCGCTGCCACAACGGAAACACACGATCCCAACCCCTGAGTACTGCCAGCCGAACAAAAAACACCAATACCCTCCAGAGTTCAATCTGCTATAACGGGGTATACAAGAACTCGGTACTAGTGTTCAACAACAGACTAATAAAGAGACAGGAATTCTCTAGTCTGGTCAACAATCAAACAAAGAAGTAAGAAACAACAACACCAAAGAATAGTGTTGGCCGAAGCCGAAGTAATCCACCCTTGACTAAGAACTTAAGAAGTCCTCCACCCTCTACTTCGGATCGGCACTATTACGTTACGTTAATTAATAGTCCTTAAGCATCGAGCAAGGAATCTTCTGAAAAAAGTTAGATGCTTCTCGGATGCTCGTAAGAAGTACGTATCGGATTTTGAACAGTAATTCAATAAGAAAAACACTGGCAATTAAATACTATTACAGGTTTAAATTGGCATAAGAATAATTAAAAGAGTATGCAATAGTAAATGGCAAACATTAAAAAGAAGTACTCCGCAAATGCAACGGCAATAGCCTACTCGGATTGTGCTCGTGGGCCACTAATCACTAAAGTAGCCAAGCTTGCAACACATGAAATCAATAGTGCATAAACAATATCATACATAAGGAAAGCTTCAATACTATTCTGTATCTACTAATCGAGTAAAGTCTAGCTGGGGTACTGTGGGCAAAAGGTAGCAGTGACTGAGCAAAAACGGCTCGTAGCCTAGCGAAGTCCTCACAACTGTTTAAAGTATTACGTTAACACTAACAAGTGCACTTTGAGAAATCCAGATCCCTTGTATCTGGTTTTTCTCCCGGCTCCTTGACAAAGTAAAAACAAGCTGTTAATAAAATACAGGGTGGTTAGGCTCTTGCCCTCACGCACTGTAAATTATTAACTCAACACAGTCAGCCGCGAAGACAACCTAGGCTTCACTGAACCGAAACGAGTATGCAGGTTTATCGCTTAACCACTGCATCAAACAACAACTCGTAACACAGAAAAGCCTTACCCCAGTCTAGCATTACCTAGACTAGCAGAAACCAGGAATAATAATAATAACACACAGGGAAATGCATAGACAAGTGCAACAAACATAAATCAATCCTATTCTAAGTTAACCCTTCCAAAATAGGCTATCTAATAGGCATGTATCTCATGAGAACTCAAGCGATAATACGTTGGCTGACTAGCTCTGCACCAACGGGACCATGGAAGTTAAAAAGGGTAGGGAAAAGAGGAGATAAGAATGTAAGGTAGTAGAGAAAGTTCACATCAGTCAGAAGAATATATATAGTTAGCAAGGGAAATGAGAAGTCGCTCTGCCTAATGAGTTCTGATCAAAAAATGGCTAGACTTCCCTTTTTATACTCGGCCCTCTAGTGAGCCCAACGTGAACTACTAAGGACCGCCCACTGACAATCATTACGTAATTTCTCTCTCTCCTCTGGGATAGACAAAGGCTTTCCTAGCACTGAGGGGAGGGGGGAGGGGGGGGGGAGTGCTAGTGAGTTAGGCCCACCTCCCGCATGGCGCACCCACTGACCCCCAACTGTGGCTGCCGCTTCTCCCATCATTACAAATAAGTTTTACACACAATACTTATAACTAATGATATAAAATAGAACTCGTTGACTCAGATGAAAACAAAATACATATTCATATTACTTATAGTACAACGGCTCACATGAACTAAGTTAGGAAACTCTACATAGACTACAGCCAAAGTTCCTGCCCTGACGATCCTAGCGAGAGTGGGGCATGACTAGGCGTTCTGTACAGCATGCTCACACTGGACATGCGTCACACCTCCCCCAAGATTTTACTTGCTCAACCCTGAGCTAAAATCTGACAAACACAGAACCCCATCAAGCCCCTCACACCCAGCGACCCAGCGACCGCATGGCACTAAAACAAAGCTGAGTTTATCACCAAAACGCATCTTATTATTAACCAAAAATTCACATTTTATAACTCCTCCCAACAATAGCAAAAAGACACAATATCATGCTCCCAGAGCGAGCTTACAGCAGCTCAGCCGTTTGATAGTTTGTGGACTACTCAAACTCTATAGGCTATGACAAACTTATACGATTACCTATATCAAAAGAAAGAGTTTTTTATATGATTTTTATATTTTAATATGTTTTTCCCGGCTGCACTATAAGGGCAGCCTATTTTCCTCCACTCAAACCCACACACCTGTGATAGCCTACGACTGATCATCCACCCTTGATAAACAATCCGCGATCACATTGTCACATCCAGCAATATGACGGATGTCCAGGTTATACTCCTGCAACATCAAAGACCACCTGGTCAGTCTCATATTGTGATTGTGAAATTGATTCAGGAATCTCAAAGGGTGATGATCAGTGTAGATAACCACGACTGGGCCATAGGCTGGAACATACACCTCGAAGTGCCTGAGCGACAGCACAATCGCCAGTAATTCCTTTTCTATTGTAGAATAGTTCTTTTGTGCAGCATTGAACTTCTTAGAAAAGAAACTTACTGGGTGTTCCACACCTTCATTGTCTGTCTGTAGCAAGACGGCACCAGCCCCTACACCACTAGCATCTGTTGCCAGCTGAAAAGGCCTGTTAAAGTCTGGGGCCCTGAGTATCGGGTGAGTACATAGCAAATGTTTCACCAAAGTGAAAGCCTTTTCACACTCAGGTGCCCACAAAAACTTTTTGTCTTTAGATAACAAATCTGTGAGAGGTGCCAACACCGTTGAGTAACCTTTTATGAAGCGTCTGTAGTAGCCTATCATACCCAAGAATCTCATAATCTGCTTCTTGGTTGTTGGGTGCGGAAATTTATTGATAGCCTGTACCTTGTTCTGAGGAGGGCACACCTGTCCCCTTCCCACTACAAACCCAAGGTACTGCACAGTGGCTTTTACGAAGTCACACTTTGCCAAATTTACTACCAGACCTGCTTCACTAAGTTTCCGGAACAAGGTCTCAAGGTGCTCACAATGGCTCTCAAAGTCGTCATCATAAATGATTACATCGTCCAAATATACGGTGCAATTTGGAATGTCCTTTACAATTTCATTCATCAGGTTCTGAAACGTTGCTGGTGCATTCTTAAGCCGTAAGGCATAACATTGCACCGGTAGGTACTCCCGTCCACAACAAAACCACATACCTCTTTAGCACGCTCGGACAAAGGTACTTGCCAGTAACCTTTTACTAAATCTACTTTAGACAAAAAACGAGCATTACCAATTTTGTCAACACTATCATCAACCCGAGGAAGAGGATATGGGTTAGTTGGAGTCAAACCGTTTAACCTACGGAAATCAATACAAAGCGTACCTTGCCATCTGGCTTAGGCTGCAGTGTTACAGGGGAAGTCCACTTAACTGTGCCTTTCTCTATCAACCCTCTACCGAGCATATACTCCAACTCATCCCTCAGAGCTGGTAGTTTTATGGGGGGCACACGGTACGGGATTGACTTAAAGGGTAGATGGTCCCCCACGTCAACATCATGCATAGCCTGAGTAGTGAGGCCTGGGTGTTCAGCAAATACAGTGGGGTATAAACCGAACAACTGACGGATAGCATCAAACTGCGGCTCAGGCAAATGAGCTATAGCCTCGTCAGCCCTTAGGCTCGAGTTCCCCGCCCACTGATCCGCTGAAACATGTTGATCCCAGCTATCCTCCTCTGAAGCTTGACTGTCCCCCTCTCCTTCTCCACCACGGCCGCAACAAGCCAACACAGGGACAGTGAGAGGCTCAGAGGGGCGCCTCACATACTCTTTAATAAGGTTCACGTGACATAACTGGTTCTTTTTCCTCCTGTCTGGAGTGGCAACAAGGTAATCTAAGTCTGAAATTTTTTCTACAATTTTATAAGGTCCAGTGTACTTCGCAGAGAGGGGGTTACCAACCAAAGGCAACAAAATTAATACCTCTTGTCCTACAGTGAACTTCCGGAGCCTCACTTTGCGATCATACCTGTCCTTCATCAAAGCTTGTGATTCTGTCAAATTTCTACCTGCCATCTCCAGACTCTTAAGCATGCGCTCACGGCTTTCAAGCACATACTTTAATAATGGACAAGGCTGCACAGTCCCCTCCCAAATTTCTTTCAGCATGTTAAGGGGCCCCTGACACGGTGTCCAAAAATCAGCTCGTTTGGACTAAATCCCAGGCTCTCACCAGGTACCTCCCGAGCAGCAAACAGCACATAAGGCAATCCAAGATCCCAATCCATACCGTTGTCAGCACAATAACACCTGAGCATGCTTTTAAGTGTAGCATGCCACCGCTCAAGCACCCCTTGACTCTCAGGGTGATACGCTGACGATACTACTGCTCGTATCCCATGCTGTTGCATTGTTTGCTTGAACATGTTGGAGGTGAAATTAGATCCCTGATCAGACTGAATCTCCTCCGGGTACCCGTACCTTGAGAAGTACCACAACAAGTTACTGACTACCGTCTTAGCCATTCCATTTTTCATAGGGTATGCATCGGGGTATCTAGTGGCAACATCCATTATGGTTAACAAAAATTTATTTCCCGCCTTAGTGGGAGGGAGTGGACCAACCATGTCAACAATAATTTTACTAAAGGGTGGCCCAATCACAGGAATTGGGTGTAACGGAGCCTTAGGAATAACTTGGTTCGGTTTCCCGACACGTTGACAAATATCACAGGAGTTTATCCATGACTGCACATGAGACTTCATCCCCGGCCACCAAAACAATTTCCCCAAAGCCGCCACCGTTTTTCTCACCCCTAGATGTCCTGCCAGTGGTGTGTCATGCGCCAACCTCAGTAGGCTATCCCTGCACTCCCGTGGCACCACCAACTGGTCCACTACTCCGGACCCCTTTTGCCAACTACGTTTAGGGTCTTGAAAACGCCTATAAAGGATGCCTTCTAAATAAAAAAAATCTCCTGGCTGTGCATCGCCGTCCTCGTCGAGCTCTACAGCTCCATTAGCACACGTTTGGAGCTCAGGGTCCTCTAGTTGCAACCGACTTATATCTGAGGGTGCCAAGCGATCTAACTGCTCCCGGAGCAATGCATGACCTTCCCCGATACTGGGCTGCTCCCTCTGTCTCTCTCGATGTACATAACGTTGCTGTCGTGGAGACTCGTCATGCCCAGCCTCGTCACTCTCGATGACAGGCCCAGGGGCTACTCCAGAATTAAGTAATGGTGCTAATACTGAATCACCCAGGAGAGCCGCCGAGTCAAAACTCTTAAAACCAACTCCAGCTTTAGCCTCCTCCTGTTGATCGTTCCTCCGCTGGTCTGAAGGCGGAGGACTAGGCTGTGACACTTTAGCTGCCCGAGCTCGGGTGACAACACACGCCATGGGTTGTGTCTGGCACCGCTCGACCCACTCTTGCTCTTCCCTACTCACGTCGGCCGGCCTCTCGGCAACGACTAAGGGTAGAACCTCGGAAGCGGGCATTGCAAAGTCGTTGCCGAGAAGAAGGTCGACGCCCTCCACTGGCAGTTTCTCCACAATCCCGACATCCAATTCACGTGCCACACCATCCACCTCCAACTCCAACCGCACCAGCGGGTATGACCGAGTTGCATTAATACCCTGCACCACTACCACCCGAGCCGCGTTTATAGGGTAGCCAGTCAAGTTTTTCATCAGAGTCTGGGAAGCACCTGTATCACGCAAGACCTCTACTCCATGCTTGCGCCCCGCCCACATCACGCAACCCCGCCCTCTATGGTCGCAAAAAACATCCTGAGCAGGGTTCGAGCCTCCCAGGTGCTTCTGCATTGGCTGTGCCTCAGCCTCTGACGAACTGCCCCAGGCAAACTCAGATGACTTCGGAGACACACCAATGTTGCAGGCCAAAGACACAGCTGCTGTAGGTGGTTTGCTAGGACAGACTCTTGCAAAGTGCCCCTTTTTATGACAATGATAACACTCCACCTCCCCTTTGGGCTTCCCTTGGTACTGGGAAGGGCCCGGCCCCTTCTTAAATGGGACGGTGCTAGTCTTGTGGTCAGTCTTGGTATCATGGCTCTTGTACTTGTTTGCATAAGGTATATCACTAACTCGGGGGGGTGGGGCGTCACGCCCCTTGTTACCTGCCTCACTACGCTGGGCAGACCCGCACCCACGAATTAGTGATAGCCGGAGGTCAGCCATCTCAGCTGCCTCCTGTAGAGTTTTTGGGTTCTTTTCTTTAATAGTTAAAGTCATTTCTGCACCAGTACACTTATAAAACTGCTCGAGCAGAAACAGCTCAGTCAACTGTTCGGCCGTCTCAGCTTTCTCAGAACGTGTCCAGTTTTTAAGTGCATCTTTTAAGTCCCGGGCATGTTCAAGAAAGGTCACCTCCCTAGTCTTTGTAACACCCCGAAACTTCAATCGATTTTCCGGTTGCAACTCGTATGCCCGTAGGACAGCTCTCTTCAATTCTGGGTAGTCAATGCAAGACTCTAAAGGCAGTGCATCATAAGCCTTCAGACCCTTACCCGTAAGTCTTGAGGAGACTAGAGCTGCCCACTTCTCTTCAGGCCAATTATGCTCCCTACATTTCTTCTCAAAACGATTAAAAATTCTGTGACTTCAGTTTCACTAAATACCGGCACCAATTTGACTAATTGGGCCAAGGACTGTTCTCTTACTTGGCCCTCACGGCCCATCCAAGTCCCTGTCGACTCTGCACGAGACTTATCTAAATCTAATTTAGCACAATATTTCTCCGAGTCGTACTTAAGCTCAGCCTCATGCCTCCTAACCTCAATCTCATGCCTCCTCGTCTCATCCTCCTGCCTCCTGGTCTCATTTTCATGCCTCCTGGTCTCATCCTCCTGCTTCCTAGCCTCAATCTTAGCAAGCTCAAGTCTAAATACCATATCTGGAGACAGACAGGAAGAGGGAGCTGCCACTACTGAAGGAGGGGGGGCAAAAACTGGGGAACCACCATGTGCACCACCCGAGGGCACTCCAATCTGCCAATTCTCATCCCTCTGTGGGAGAGTGCTAACCTCCGGTAACTGAGTGGACGGCACTGTGGGAGTCGAGTGAGAGGGGATCTGGGGAGGAACCCCCCAAACGCCCTCTCCTCCGAAACCCCATGTCGCCCACGCAACACCCAGGAAATCAGCTCCCCCTTGGACATCCCTACTACATTGGAAATTCCCAAAACCTTGGCTATCAGGTGCAAGCCACAAACATCCACCCCAGTCAGCCTCTCCTCCGTCACGTGGTACCGCTTACTCACAAAAACTCTAGCATCCTCCTCACTGGTTACTAACGGCACACCTTCAAATGGCATCTCTCGCTCATCGTCAGTGCTAATGCACGACATACTGAAGTCCACAAAAAAATTCTCGAGACAAAAGTGTTTAACTTCCTATGCAAGCACTAATTACTAAATTAACTGGAGTCTCTTAAATGCTTTACTAATTGCCATACAAAAACAATATTCTTCAATATGCACGCTAAAATACAAACAAACAAATGTTGTACAACTCTGCAAAAATTTATACTGTTCACAAAATCCTAAGCAAGGTCGCCATTTGTTACGACCTGGCACTCGGGTACACAAGGGCTCTCAATCAGGACTCTAATACGGCTCGCTGCCACAACGGAAACACACGATCCCAACCCCTGAGTACTGCCAGCCGAACAAAAAACACCAATACCCTCCAGAGTTCAATCTGCTATAACGGGGTATACAAGAACTCGGTACTAGTGTTCAACAACAGACTAATAAAGAGACAGGAATTCTCTAGTCTGGTCAACAATCAAACAAAGAAGTTAAACAACAACACCAAAGAATAGTGTTGGCCGAAGCCGAAGTAATCCACCCTTGACTAAGAACTTAAGAAGTCCTCCACCCTCTACTTCGGATCGGCACTATTACGTTACGTTAATTAATAGTCCTTAAGCATCGAGCAAGGAATCTTCTGAAAAAAGTTAGATGCTTCTCGGATGCTCGTAAGAAGTACGTATCGGATTTTGAACAGTAATTCAATAAGAAAAACACTGGCAATTAAATACTATTACAGGTTTAAATTGGCATAAGAATAATTAAAAGAGTATGCAATAGTAAATGGCAAACATTAAAAAGAAGTACTCCGCAAATGCAACGGCAATAGCCTACTCGGATTGTGCTCGTGGGCCACTAATCACTAAAGTAGCCAAGCTTGCAACACATGAAATCAATAGTGCATAAACAATATCATACATAAGGAAAGCTTCAATACTATTCTGTATCTACTAATCGAGTAAAGTCTAGCTGGGGTACTGTGGGCAAAAGGTAGCAGTGACTGAGCAAAAACGGCTCGTAGCCTAGCGAAGTCCTCACAACTGTTTAAAGTATTACGTACTAACTAACAAGTGCACTTTGAGAAATCCAGATCCCTTGTATCTGGTTTTCTCCCGGCTCCTTGACAAAGTAAAAACAAGCTGTTAATAAAATACAGGGTGGTTAGGCTCTTGCCCTCACGCACTGTAAATTATTAACTCAACACAGTCAGCCGCGAAGACAACCTAGGCTTCACTGAACCGAAACGAGTATGCAGGTTTATCGCTTAACCACTGCATCAAACAACAACTCGTAACACAGAAAAGCCTTACCCCAGTCTAGCATTACCTAGACTAGCAGAAACCAGGAATAATAATAATAACACACAGGGAAATGCATAGACAAGTGCAACAAACATAAATCAATCCTATTCTAAGTTAACCCTTCCAAAATAGGCTATCTAATAGGCATGTATCTCATGAGAACTCAAGCGATAATACGTTGGCTGACTAGCTCTGCACCAACGGGACCATGGAAGTTAAAAGGGTAGGGAAAGAGGAGATAAGAATGTAAGGTAGTAGAGAAAGTTCACATCAGTCAGAAGAATATATATAGTTAGCAAGGGAAATGAGAAGTCGCTCTGCCTAATGAGTTCTGATCAAAAAATGGCTAGACTTCCCTTTTTATACTCGGCCCTCTAGTGAGCCCAACGTGAACTACTAAGGACCGCCCACTGACAATCATTACGTAATTTCTCTCTCTCCTCTGGGATAGACAAAGGCTTTCCTAGCACTGAGGGGAGGGGGGAGGGGGGGGAGTGCTAGTGAGTTAGGCCCACCTCCCGCATGGCGCACCCACTGACCCCCAACTGTGGCTGCCGCTTCTCCCATCATTACAAATAAGTTTTACACACAATACTTATAACTAATGATATAAAATAGAACTCGTTGACTCAGATGAAAACAAAATACATATTCATATTACTTATAGTACAACGGCTCACATGAACTAAGTTAGGAAACTCTACATAGACTACAGCCAAAGTTCCTGCCCTGACGATCCTAGCGAGAGTGGGGCATGACTAGGCGTTCTGTACAGCATGCTCACACTGGACATGCGTCACAATACCTCATTGTTTAAACGCATACATTGAATACATTAACTACTATGGATACCTCATTGTTTAAACGCATACATTGAATACATTAACTACTATGGATACCTCATTGTTTAAACGCATACATTGAATACATTAACTACTATGGATACCTCATTGTTTAAACGCATACATTGAATACATTAACTACTATGGATACCTCATTGTGTAAACGCATACATTGAATACATTAACTACTATGGATGCCTCATTGTTTAAACGCATACATTGAATACATTAACTACTATGGATACCTCATTGTTTAAACGCATACATTGAATACATTAACTACTATGAATACCTCATTGTGTAAACGCATACATTGAATACATTAACTACTATGAATACCTCATTGTGTAAACGCATACATTGAATACATTAACTACTATGGATACCTCATTGTGTAAACGCATACATTGAATACATTAACTACTATGGATACCTCATTGTTTAAACGCATACATTGAATACATTAACTACTATGATACCTCATTGTGTAAACGCATACATTGAATACATTAACTACTATGGATACCTCATTGTGTAAACGCATACATTGAATACATTAACTACTATGGATACCTCATTGTTTAAACGCATACATTGAATACATTAACTACTATGAATACCTCATTGTGTAAACGCATACATTGAATACATTAACTACTATGGATACCTCATTGTGTAAACGCATACATTGAATACATTAACTACTATGGATACCTCATTGTGTAAACGCATACATTGAATACATTAACTACTATGGATACCTCATTGTTTAAACGCATACATTGAATACATTAACTACTATGAATACCTCATTGTGTAAACGCATACATTGAATACATTAACTACTATGGATACCTCATTGCATTTGATATACAAAACAAATGTGTTGTACAAAATAATAAACATGTAGTATATTGTTCACTGCCCTGTTAGCTAAGATGGACGGGTGAGCGCTACCAAGGCCACCTCTGCACAGTCATAAGGGAGTCAAGCGGGCAGGGTGGCTTTCATTCGCGGCCCAGGTGTGCTTTCACAAAAAAAAAAAAAAAAAAAAAATCATATATATATATACTGTATATATATATATCCTACAAGCTTGTCAGATTGTTGAATTATCATTTTTGATCGATTGTACTAACCTATATATATCAAATATTGTTCTTTGGTTTTGACTGCAGTATCATGATTTGTTCATATGATAATGCTTAGATTCTGTATAATATTATTATATCATGTATTTTAATCAGTATTCTGAGAGAGAGAGAGAGAGGGGGGGGGGGGACAGATAAAGGAGATAAGAGAAGGGTGAGGGAGGAAGAGATTGATGAAGAGCAAGAGGGGAGACAATGAGATAATGGACGGGGTGGGAAGGCAAGATTACATTATTATTATATATATTTGTTATACAACTATTATTAAGGGGGTTCACCGGCTTGTTTTATCTTTCTCTCTCTCCCTGGCTTGTATCCATTCAGCCCCATTCAACCAACTGTTTTAAGACGTTTATCCCCATCCAGGTGTCGATTTTTTCCTGTCGAGCGATAGCGAGCCAGCATTGTATAAAGAAGCCGGAGAACTTTTTCTATCGAAAAATGTACAAATTCAGCTTGCTGTCAAAACAAAAATATGTATATGCTGGCTCGCTACCGCTCGCCAGGAAAATATTGTCACCTGCATGAGGGTAAACTTCTGAAAACAGTAGGCTGAAGCGGGCCGAATGGATACAAGCCAAAGAGAGAGGGAGAGAAAGAGAAAACAAGCTGTGGGCTCCCTTAATTAACCCTCTCACTCACCGAGCATTGTTTATCTAAGTTATGATCATAAATGTTTTCATTCTCATTCATAAAATTGTCTATCCCCGCCAATTCCTAAATCACGTCACCAACAATCTTTACTATCGCTAATTGTTTACCCACAATGTTCACGTTAACCCCTTCTGTACCGCCGACGATATTTGTACTGTATTCTGGCTACTTATAATCGATTGTACTCAGTTTAGGAAGGCTCTCTAGCAATTATAAGGCTTCGAACTACATTAATCAGCCCTCTTAACTACCACAGATTCTTCCTAAGCTGCACAAAATCGTCTCAATATAGCTAGACAAAATTAAATAGATGTCGCCGGTACAAAAGGGTTAACTGTACTTTACTGTGCATCAGAAAATAGAAGAAGGCAATACTATTATAAAACGCAAATAAAAACCATGAAAGCTCTAATAATGATCGTGAATAGTGAATATTAGAAATATTTCCCAATAAAATGGTGATTTACCGCAGCCCAACTCGAGATATTTCGGAAACTCATGAACTAACTACAGTATGTGTTTGTAATATGGAATCACAAGCATTGTTTCCGCTTATTTCGATGGTTCATTCAGACATATTCTATCATCAATATTGGATTTTATATACACTTTAAAAACAAAATGTTTTCCGCTTGTACTGTATAATACAGCCGTCGATCAGAATATATTCACTCGCAGCTCGTTAATAAAACGAGGATAGGATATTCTTTTAATTTTAGTTAAACAACAAATTTAAACCTCTAATCATCATCGTTAAAATGCATGCCTAAAAATAATTTCGTCCGTGCGTAATTGAACGGACAATTTCAAGACCATTTTCAGAGACAACATAGGTGTTTTAGGAGTGCACTAAATAGTATTTGTTATGGTCTTTCCATCGGTATCATCAACATTTATGTTCCATGAATATTTGGTTTATTATGAATATTTTCATCCCCATCATGCGAAGAGTAATCACGAAATAATTTGCCTCACTTCATGCACGCATTTCACCTCATCTGATAGACTATGATATATAGCTCCGTTGTTACGGCAATGAATAAGGAAGCTTTGGAAACAAGAAACATGTCTATCCCTAAAATTTGATGTTAATGAATATTTTAGTCTCCATAGTGACAGTTAGAGCAGGAATAAATATACGATACCTTACCTTATATCGTAGCCAAGACCAATAATATACCAGGTCATCCCACACTGTGGTGGCGCGCAGATGGCTGACGTCACACCGAGTTTGTGAGAGAGTACCCCCCACCCCCCAGTTTTTCTCTCCACTCCCCCCACTCACCCCCCAGCCTATATCCCCCTACCACATCTATCGGAGAGAAATAGCAAATATCGATAGGTTTTTGGACTTAAGCTTCGAAGGGTCAAAGTTTCACTGATGTCATCTTCATACCAGTATTTAACTGGAGCTCCTGTTAATAAATACTCAACCTGAGTGGATGAAAAAAAGTTACCCAACTTATATATTGCAGTTGCTGTAGCTCCAACATAAGAAATGTGAATTTCATCGTATAGAGAACTTCTCTCCCTTTTCCCAGTCTTTCTTCTCAGCAACTAGGCGTCTCTCTCCTTGGTTATATCACTTAGCTGCTGTCGGGAATTTAGATAAAGAGGTTAAATTACGTATCACTGGTACATGAAATATCCCAACAAATAGTTATATAATATAATTACCAAACGACGTAGTCGATGGGTGTAATCCAGTCCCCCACACACGGCTAATTCAATTGCATGACATGTAGGAATGTTCACATAATACAATATCGATACAATGAACTTAGCTTAGAGGACTGGTGATGTAGGACTGTTGTTATAGATTAATCATTGTAGCACATGGTGAACTGTGGGTTGAGTCAGAGCCGGGGGGGGGGGGGGGGGGGGGGAGATGTTGGCTGTATGGTGTTGATTGAGAGACTAAAGGGCCGGCGTCCTATCGCTTCGCGAAATTACATATGGCTGCCGACTCATAATTATTATAACCATAACTTGGTTTCATGATACATCTAGAGCTGATGTAGATATTTATACATTACAGTTAATATTTAACCTATACTTAAGAATAAACTACAATACACAAAGAACCAGCCGAAATCGTACAAGCGATACGATACCGCCAAATTCAAATGTCCTATTGGACCTAAAACTGTCGGGATCATTACCCTATTCCCGACATATTGCCCGCCACCAAAAATGATATACAGGAGCTATATACAGAGAACAAAAAAAGGACATCGAAGTCAAAGATCACCTTGTTTGATCTTTGATCTCCAAAGATCCACGGAACTCATAGCCGCCCTCCTTTTGGGACGAGCGCCACCTGAAGCCTGAGGAGGATCATCCTTCTCATCATCAGCTGCCCCACCTTGAGGAGCACTGTCACCAGCACTCTCCCGCGGAGGGGTATCAGTAGAGACACCAGGATCATCCGGCAGTTCTACATCCTGCTCCAAGGGATATAACCTTACGACTGGGCGAGTAGCAACCCCAGTCGAAGTTCGTATTCTAGCAACCCTTATAAGACCATCAATGCCCTGGAACAAATCGATAATCCTCCCAAGCTTCCAAAATAACCTAGGACGCTCATCATGAATCAGGACGATATCCCCGATACGAGGCCATCGTTGATTCGTCCTTTGATCTTATGAGAGTGACGCTCGCGAAGAGACAGCAAATATTCTTGGGTCCACTGTTTCCATAGATCGTCGGACACCTTGTTTACATACTGGAAGCGACGACGTGTGGCGTCAGCATTGCCGAACGTAGGGTCATGCAGATCTTCGTCATTTACGGACGATCTAGGAAAGGTATTAAGGGTTCGTCCACGTGTTAGCATAGAAGGCGAAATGGGTAAGAGGTCATCAACATCTGCCGAGGTATTGGTCAAGGGCCTGTCATTGACTGACATCTCAATTTCTATTAAGATGGTTTGCAACTCCCGTCTGGTCACCAGTGCCCTTCCTAATTCCTTCTTCATGGCAGATTTGACGATACCGATTGTTCTCTCCCAAATCGCCCCGAACCATGGTGCACGTGCTGGTATAAATCTCCACTGACAACCCTTTCCAGTGAGGGTAGCCACAACCTGCGGGTCATCCATTAAACTCTGGAGATATTTAGAGGCCCCGACAAAACAAGTCGCATTATCGCTCATAATAATTTGAGGGAAACCATTGCGGCCTGCAAAGCGTCTTAGAGTATGCAAAAACCCCTCACTGGATAGCTCGTCAATCAATTCAATATGAATCGCTCTGGTTACCGCACATGTGAATAGAATGGCATATACCTTTATGATATTACCGGGCGATTCTCTAACATGAATCGCTCCGGTGTAGTCTACCCCGGTTACCTGAAATGGTTCAGTCCTTTGTACCCTGAACTCAGGCAAGGGAGGTAGATCAACTGGGGAGTAAGACTTACCCTGTAATCTTTTACAGATAGTATAGCTATTGTGGATCCCTTTAATTGCTTGTCGCATCTTAGGGATCCACCAACGTTGTCGCATATATGCCAGAACATAATTTACGCCAAAATGTAGGCAGGCCCTATGGCATTGGCGAATCAACAGTTTGGTAATCAAATGAGAGGAGCTAAGGAGGACAGGATATTTCGCAGAATCAATAATGTCCGCCTTTTGTATCCTGCCTCTACACTTAATTATGCCTCCTTCCATATATAATCCTAGCTGCCTCATTAAGTTAGAGGGTTTGGCCTTTGACTCTTTGCTCAGGATTTGATGTTCAGTAGGATAAGATTCCCTTTGTACTGCACATATTAGTTTTGCTTCTGCTGATCTCATTTCATGGAGTCTGATATGCTTCGAATCTTCACTAAGGAAAGACCTGTGAGCCCGACTTCTCATGTTGTTAATGAAACGGTATATCCATGCAAATACCCGTATTACTTGATCATAGCTGCCGTAACGTTCCCACTCTACCAACTTGTTATCCTGATGTGTAGTACTCACATTCGAACTACTTAACACATCATCTTGGGGCCGACTTGAAGGATCAGACATGCATTCCCTGAAATCCTGAGGCCATTCAGTTGGAGATGTAAGCCATGGAGGTCCATGCCACCAAATAGAGGACGACATAAACTGCTGCGCCGAGATCCCCGGGAAATTATGTCACTGGGGTTATCCCTGGTGCTCACATAGCGAAATGTAGCTGTAGGAACTAAGTCATGAATCTCATCAGTGCGATTAGAAACATAAACAGGTAACACTTTCTGGCTGTGTACCCATGAAAGCGCTATTTGACTGTCGCTCCAGACATAGACGTTATTAATCTGTAGTATGTCTGTATAAGCATCCAGTGTAAACTTTATTAGACGAGCAGACAGAAGCAATGCATTAACCCTTAATTAGCGGCGAGCAACATAAGTCGAGTTAAATAAAGCTGGACTATGTGGCGGCGCTCGACATAGGTCGAGTGGCAATTTCAGCACGTAATGTTGCTGAGAGAGAGAGACAAGTGGTGGCAGGAGAGTAGCGAGCGTATGACTGCTCCAGACCACCGCGGCGAACATACTGACATGAATCCCAGCTCCCTCCTCCCTCTCTCACTCGCTATATAAGGAATTGTATCGGGAAAGTGGCTAATTACATGCTTTTTGCACTCGCGTTGCACGGTTATTGCAAGAAAACTAGCCATCATAAAAGGATCGTTATGGTGTCATTCGAAAGCTCTGTTTATGCCCTTTCAGGGATAGATACTTGTTTTACGTTCTGGGTCTTATTTAGGCATGAAAATGATCATGTAAACAGCCCTATTTTGGCTAAAAACACCCCGCTGGGCGGTACATATAAATAAACCGCATAGGCCGCTCTTAAGGTGTTAAGTTCTAATTTAGGAACTGTAATCTTCTTTATAGGGGCTACTTTGGCCTTCGCTATAGCCAGCGTCGCTTCACTACCATTGCATATGTACATGGCAGTACCGTATGCACTAATACTAGCATCAGAAAAGGCATGTAGATCCACCTGTTGACCACTAATAACCTGACGATTAAGTTGGACCTTGCAACATGTGGAAAGGTCCGACCGAATCAACCGCCAAGCCTCTTGTAACTCAGTCCGGAGGGGCGTGTCCCAATCTAGTTTTAGCCGCCACAGTTGCTGTAAAAACATATGAGCACGGATAGTTACAGGCAGCAAAAAACCTAGGGGATCAAACAACCTCGCTGACAAGCTTAAGCAGTTTCGCTTGGTCATAAGCTCACTGCCGCATGGGGTGTGACAGAAGGATATACAATCTGTGGTACTGTCCCATTTGTGGCCTAAAAACTTCACCTAACTATTCTCAGTAGCTACACCGTCAGAAGCAAATTGACCTTTCAAAAGACCACTATTAGTGGCCCATTCTCTTAAGTATAAATGAGCCTTGGCAAATATATCGCGGATCTCCCAGCATCTTTCGAGCAATAAATCTTCATCGTCTCCAGTGCCCTGAAGATTGTCCACATAGATCCCCTGCTTGATCATTCTTGAAGTCAGGATCTAGTCCAGCCTCCTCAAGATGACGCAAGATAGTAGCGTTGAGAAGGAACTGGGAACAGGTCGCCCCGAATAAGACGACTCTGAACCTGTAGACCAGATACTCTGAATCTAGATCCATTGGGTCCCGTGGCCATAAAAATCTTGTCGAGTCCCTGTCTTCACGATGGCGTTGAAGCATCAGGAAGGCCTTCTCAATATCGGTGACCCATGCAAACTTATGACATCTGAAGCGCAACATAATTTGCGCTAGATCAGAGACCAGGGACGGACCCGTGTACAGACAATCATTCAGGCTATAGGAGCGATCACTGGATTTAGCAGAGCAGTCATACACAATACGAACAAGGAGTGGTGGAACTGTCCTTTTTAATCCCATGGTGAGCAAGGTAATGGATGTTATCCCCATACTCACTGAGATCTACTCTCTCCACAAATCCACGTTGTACCTGCTCGGCTAAAACTGCCGCATAAGTCTCGCAATAACTTGGATCCTTGACAAACTGCTTCTGAAGGCCACGTAACCTACCAAGTGCTAGATGGAAATTAGTAGGTAATATACTCTTGTTATCATTCCAAGGGAGCCTTTTTTTGTTTTTTTTGTTTTTTTTCTATGTGATTGAGGGAGGCAAAAGGCATAACTGCCTATAGCGAGTGCCTCCCCCATAGTTGAAAGAGTGACAGGGCCAAAATCAAGGGACGTTCGAGCCAAAATGCCTGGACACACGGAGTTTGAAGCAATTTAAGTCATAGGAAGAGGGAAAGACTGATTCTGGGAGAGAGTTCCAGAGCTCAGCTGTTGAGTAGAAGAAAGTTTGAGAGTAACGTTTCACTCTTGGGTTGGAGAGTTGCACAGAGTAGGGGTGGGATTGAGTTGCAAGACGGGTACCACGTGTCCTACGTAAAGGAGGTGGTATGCACTGGGATAGCTCTGAGGAACACTGATTATTATAGTAGCGATAGAATAGCGAGAGAGATGCAACATTGCGGCGGAGAGAGAGAGATTGCAGAGAGTTGGTGAGTGGACGGGAGTTAATGATACGAAAGGCCTTCCTTTCAACTTTGTCTAGGAGAGCGGTGTGAGAGGAACCTCCCCACACATGTGAACAATACTCAATACAAGGGCGTACTATGCCCCTGTACAGAGCAAGAAGCTGTGCAGGGGAAAAGAACCCCCTAAGGCGGTTGAGCACACCCAGCTTCTGGGAGGCTGCCTTAGCAAGACTGGTAATATGGTCCTTCCAAATGAGAGCAGAAGAAAAAGAGACACCAAGAATATTGAGAGAAGATGAAGGGTTGATTTTTGTATTGTTGAAGAATAAGGGATAGTCCGCTGGGAGATCCTGACGGGTAGATAGATGGAGAAATTGGGTTTTGGAAGCATTAAAGTTAACAAGGTTTTCTCTGCCCCAATTGGAAATAGTATTTAGATCAGAATTTAAGAGTTCTATGGCTTCATTACGTTTGTCGTTGAGGGATTGCTGGCTGGGGCGTTCTGAAAAACTAATGGAGTAGTGTAAGGTTGAGTCGTCTGCGTATGAATGGATGGGAATTAAGGTACAGTTAAGGAGATCATTTATAAAAATTAGAAAGAGAATAGGAGATAGGACAGAGCCCTGAGGAACACCGGAGTTTATAGGGTGAGGAAGTGAACAATGGCCGTCCACAACCGCGGCTATGGAACGGCCGGAAAGGAAATTAGAGACAAAGGCACAGATGGAGGGATAGAAACCGAAGGAGGGTAGTTTAGAAATTAAAGATTTATGCCAGACTCTATCGAAGGCTTTCGATATGTCTAGTGCAATAGAAAAAGTCTCACCGAAGTCCCGGAAGGAGGATGACCAAGAGTTAGTAAGATATGAAAGAAGATCACCAGTAGAGCGACCCTTAAGGAAGCCATACTGGCGATCTGAGAGCAGATTATGAGAAGAGAAATGCTTAAGAAATTTGGAAGCAAGAATAGTTTCAAAAACTTTAGAAAGACAAGAGATAAAAGCAATTGGACGATAGTTGGAGGGTTGAGAGCGGTCACCCTTCTTTAGGACAGGTTGAATGTGAGCAAACTTCCAGCATGAAGGGAAGACGTTAGAGGATAGACAGAGACGAAAGAGTTTGCCTAGGCAGGGAGTCAGCACGGAAGCACAGTTTTTGAGAACAACAGGAGGAACACCGTCCGGACCGTACGCCTTATTAGTGTTAAGCCCAGAGAGGGTAGAAAGTACATCTTTAGAAGAGATTAGGATATTAGGCATAAGTAAGAGAGAGGAGGGCGGAGAGGGAGGAATAGCACCGGAATCATCCAAGGTGGAGTTTCTAGCAAAAGTTTGAGCGAAGAGTTTAGCTTTGTCAGAGGAAGAAGTGATGGTTGTGCCATCAGAGTGGGAAAGGAGAGGGAAAGACGAGGAAGAGAAATTGTTGGAGAGGCTTTTGGCTAGATGCCAGAAAGCTTGGGAAGAGCTAGAGTTGGATAGTTCAGTGCATTTATTATTGATGAAAGAGTGTTTGGCAAGTCGAAGAACAGATTTGGCTTGATTCCGGGCAGAAACATATGAAGAATGAGAGTCTTGAGTTTTAAGGCGTCGGTACCGTTTGAATGCTTCCTCCTTATTGCGGACAGCAGTAGAACAGGCGTGAGTAAACCAAGATTTTTTAGCATTAGTCTGAGAGAAAGAGAATGGAATGTATGCTTCCATGCCCGATAGGATTACCTCGGTAATGCGTTCAGCACTCTCCGAGGGTCCTCGGCCATGGAAGCAGAAATCATTCCATGGGAAATCAAAGAAGTACTGCCGAAGAGCCTCCCAGTCGGCAGCGCCAAAGTGCCACAAGCGCCGCCGGCTAGGAGGATCGGGTGGCTGTACTGGAGAGATAGGACAGGTGACAAAGATAAGTTTATGGTCGGAGGAGCCCAGAGGAGAGAAAAGATCGACAGTATAAGAAGAAGGGTTAGAAGTTAGAAACAAGTCAAGAATGTTGGGCCGATCTCCGATGCGATCCGGGATACGGGTGGGTTGCTGAACTAACTGCTCTAGGTCATTTAGGATAGAAAAGACGTAGGCTTGTTCACCAGGTGGATCAGTAGTGTGAGAGGAGAGCCAATGGCGGTGGTGAACGTTGAAATCTCCTAAGATGGAGATTTCTGAGAAAGGAGAAATGGATAGAATGTGTTCCACTGTAGAGTTTAGATAGTCAAAGAATTTGGGAAAGTTGGTAGAGTTAGGGGAAAGATAGACAGCACAGAAATATTTAGTAAGAGAATGACAGGAAAGTTTGAGCCATAAAGTTGAGAATTCAGAGGAGTCGAAATCGGGAACACGAGAGCAAGTGAGTTTGTTGTGCACATATGCACAACATCCGCCTTTGGCTTTGAAACTAGGATAGAGAAAGTAGGAGGATACAGAGAAGGGGTTGCTGGAAGTTGCTACAGACACCTGAGTTTCGGTGAGGAAGAGAAGATCAGGTTTGTAGGAGGAGAGATGGTGCTCAACAGAGTGAAAGTTACCACATACTGACCTCTGCCAGAGTCATACGTTACAGTCTCTTCATACGAGCTTAACGCTAGCTTGGACTCACGATCAAGTTCATGTGGGTCAATTCCAATATTGTCCCAGTCCCATAGCTTATCTATATCAGTACATGTATTATCAGGCACATTTGGCCTAATATAATTATCTATGGGGCTTACTGCTACCTTGAGGACCGTAACCACCTCCACCTGTGTGTCTTGAGAGGAAGTGGCATAGGATCCAGAAATGGCATACCCTTGGATCGTGGGGAGCATTATTAGCTTATCTACCCGCCGATATCCAGGGTGAACCAGGTCGTAGTAATAATCAGCTCCGACCAGTAGCATAATACCATTGTTAGCAGAGAGTTGATCATCAGCCAGTTTATAACCCTTGCTTCTGAGATATTTCAAATGTGGTTGAATCTCTGATGCTATATAGAAACTGGGTAGTGTGTCGACCACAACAGCCTTGATGGGACATACCTTTTTTCTATAAACATAGGAAATCTCCACTATATCATAGTCACTGGAATCTATTTCACCAGTGAACCCATGGAGACGCAAATTCTCTTGACCCTTGCTGGTACACTTGATCTGGGATAATGATGACCGCAGAACGAATGACCTCCGTGAGCACTGGTCAAGTAAGGTGCATGTCATTATAGTATTATTATTACTCCCCACTACTGGCAGCATCATAGTAGGAAGCAATTGACATTCTCGAGAAGCAATGGACATGGCAGATACTTTATCACCCTCGCTCTTACTTTTCTCATGTGACTCTTTGGGGGTTCTCCCCTTTTCTTTGCCGTCGTGCCGATCAGACTGGGTGCAAAGGGAAAACCAATGTTTCCCCTTGCAATACTTACAAGGTTTGATGTAGGAATTGGTGCAATTACTGTTGAAGTGGTCTCTTGCCAGACAGCTGGTACATAACTTAAGCGATTTAGCCTTGCCAATCTTCTGTGTAGCCTTAGGATACTTAGGACACTGATACCACAGATGACCGTGGACACTGCACAACTTACAACCTAATGATATTGGCCTTTTCTGTTTAGGAGAAGTCTGTACCGGGAAAGCTGCAGTAGATGGCGACATCTCCACTTGTCGGTAGTGTCCAGTACTCTCCATATTGAAGACTTAAGTCTGGTACACCTGCACCAACGCTTCCAAGTTTAGTGGAGAGTCGCTTAGTTGTCGTCTTAAGATTTCCCTTAGGGGAGAGGGTATCTTATTCAAGATATTCACACTAAATATCTCCTCCTTGGTAACGGCCATTGTCTCCATAGATCGGAGGAGGCTCTCAAAGGAGGCATAGTACTCCTTTAGGGCCATCACATCATAGGATGGAGGATCTAGCGTGAAGAACTTAGTAATTAACGCGGTCTTGATGACTTCCACTCTCCCGTAAGTTCTCTTCAGCAACTCCACTGCAGACTCGTAGCTGGTAGCTTCTAGCTTGTACCCATCGACTAACTTCAATGCCTCCCCTTTCAATTGACCACGGAGATATGTGAACCTTTGGATGGATGTGAGTGTTTTATTATGATGGACGGAACACTAAAAAATATCCCAAAATCCAGTCCAGGTAGCCGAATCCCCGGAAAAGGTAGGCAAAGTAAGCTTCGGCAGGTTAAAACCAGTCGCCTTTAGTGTACCGGTATCCTTAACAGAGGTTGATTCTTGGGTGGAAGATAGTCTGGCTAAGGCTGTGTTAACATCCTCAAAGTACTCAAGATCTGCCGACATTTCTTCTTCCACATCGTCAGTAACTGTCAATAAACCATATACCTGCTGAGCATAACTATCATAAGTAGCTAGCGATTTAGTAACAGTAGCGAATTTACCCTTTATTTGATCAGCCGTGGCACTTAATAAAAATTCATCAAGATCTCTTAAACATCTATTTAAACTTCCCTTCATCCCTCCCTTAAGAATCTTAAGTTTCTTTAAATCTATCATCGTTAAGGTCTAATTTTAAGCAACTTAAACTACAATGAGGTCAGACTACAAACCGTTAATCGCTTAGGAATCAACAGCGGAAAACCCCCATTACTTAAGAATTTTACTCAAAAAGAATTACATAGTAATTACATCCCCCTTAATATAAACTATTGAAAGGAAATTATCTAACTAGACAACAACATAAAGTACACTGGGGCTATCTATGAGGAGACCGACTACTGCGACGCAAGATAGTCCCTTACCATCTTAATGACCTGGGCCAACAAACGATCGCTGCCTTCATTGGTGAGGTGGACGCCGTCCTCGGACATATACTGGCTCCCAAAACTATATGGGGAGAATCGACCACCAAGGTGCTTGTATTTCCTCTTGAGGAGAGCATTGACTGAGTTCTTCACCTTGTGGTATTCGCCTGCCGGTATACCCCAAGGTGACTCCCTCTGCTCTAATCCCAATACAAGACAGCGGCCATTCGTGGATGCCTCAATCTCATAGGTCAACTCCTGGATCTTAGCCGCGAGCTCCTGCGGGACTACCCCAGAGACGATGTCGTTACCGCCCAACACTAATACAGTGATCTCGGGCCTTAGGCTCAAAAGACCATCCCAGGCTGGTTGGGACCTGATATTATCGAGAGTGGCTCCTGGGGCACTAAACACCCTCACTACAAAACCCGGGTCGTAAAACTCTCAGCGGGAAACCCCTAGGCGATCAACATAACTGTGGCCTAATATACCCACCACTTTCCCCGGGCTCTGATTGTATGAGGAGGTTGGTGTAAAATTCACCCCAATGCCACTTCCTGACGCAGCTGTGGGATGGTTCCTTTGAGCCATGATGTATTGACAAAAGAATTAAATACTAAATCCATCAAAAGAAAGGGTAAGGTGAAGCACTAATTATTGAAAGCCCTTTATAGGTAAGCCTAGTTGGTTAAGCGACAATCATGAGGTCTGACTATTAACTGTCAATCGCTTAGGAATTAACAAAGACCGACACTCATGACCGCCACTTTAAGCAACTAGGCCTAGGCTATTATGAAATTGAAATATAAAAGGTCACATGAGAACCCTCCCCACCAGCAAAATTAATAATGAGTCCCACAATGACAAAACACAATTAACACCACAGGCACACCAACAAAGCGAAATAAACAGCCACCACAGACACCTGCAGGCCTAGACTGCCTAGCCTAGCCTAGCCTATGAGCGCGAAATGGCGCCCGACGAAATTACCCCTACCCCAATCTCCAGCCCAGCTAACCCACCAAAAAACGCCAAGGATCATATGCCCAAATAAAACCTGGAAACTAGCCCAAAAAAAGATAGGGACGGCGCCTAAATGGTAAAAAAAACGAGGGAAGAAGCTGGGCCTAAACTAGGGAAACGGCAGTCGGCCAACAACGCGCGAGGCGGCAGCCATTTGTAAGCCCACAAGCGTCAAGGAAGCAAACAAAACGGTACTACGGTAAGGAAGCCGAAGGGCACGAAGGACCATTATTTGTCGGGAATTTAGATAAAGAGGTTAAATTACGTATCACTGGTACATGAAATATCCCAACAAATAGTTATATAATATAAATTACCAAACGACGGGTGTAATCCAGTCCCCCACACACGGCTAATTCAATTGCATGACATGTAGGAATGTTCACATAATACAATATCGATACAATGGACTTAGCTTAGAGGACTGGTGATGTAGGACTGTTGTTATAGATTAATCATTGTAGCACATGGTGAACTGTGGGTTGAGTCAGAGGAGGGGGGGGATATGTTGGCTGTAAGGTGTTGATTGAGAGACTAAAGGGCCGGCGTCCGATCGCTTCGCGAAATTACATATGGCTGCCAGCTCATAATAATTATAACCCATAACTTGGTTTCATGATACATCTAGAGCTGATGTAGATATTTATACATTACAGTTAATATTTAACCTATACTTAAGAATAAACTACAATACACAAAGAACCAGCCGAAATCGTACATGCGATACGATACCGCCAAATTCAAATGTCCTATTGGACCTAAAACTGTCGGGATCATTACCCTATTCCCGACAGCTGCCGTTGCAACTCCATAATATCCTTAACCAGTATCTCCCTTGTCTTCCCTTGTGCATCTGATACCGAATCACATTCGATATCTTGCACCAGTCTGTTTTGTCCTCTTCTCTCTGTCTGTATGTTCCTGACAACAGCAGCAGAATTATCTGCAATGACAAAGATTTCCTCCTATGAAATAAAAAAGGCTACTAAGTCCACTTACTGTCTATACATTGAAAAATAAAAATATATAGATAGAGATTGACAAACTCATAAATTATTATGCAATACCAGAGTACCGACTAAAGAGAAACAGTTGTGTTTGCTATGTTTATTATGCACCAAGTACAACATTGCAACAGTGCATAATAGGCCCAGGTAATAGGCATCTTGATTGCACATTTAATTGACATAGGCCTACAACAAAGTATATAATTGAATTTAAAATGTATTTACAAAATAAGTTGGCATAGCTCAATTATGATAATATAGTTTTTTCCTTCCCATTTGGTTGAGAGAGAGAGAGAGAGAGAGAGAGAGAGAGAGAGAGAGAGAGAGATAGGACAGCCTCAGTCAGAGTTAATAATAATAATAATAATAATAATAATAATAATATTTATTCAGTTAGCAATTTACAGAGTTGGTACCACATAGTATGTTACAAATATGACATGTACCAGCCTTGCATAATTCCAACTAAGGATAGCCCAATAAGGCCGTTAGGCGTATTTCCATTGGGGTCCTTGTGGGATTAGGTTAGCTGGAGAAATGGGGAGGATAAAGAAATAGATACTTTAGAGAAAGTATTTCTAGGGGGTTATTTTAGGATACCTTACATCCTATAGTAAATATCAGTAATCCGTAAGCAGTAATCATTTCAGTTTGGTTTGTCTATCTCTTATGTCGTATTTAGTAGTAGACATAAGCTTGGTGCTCCCTTCTCGCAGCTGTCCGGTTCAGGTGTTCCTTCAGGCTACGTCTGAAGGAATACAGTGTTCTCTTTTCACGGACTGACTGGGGTAGGTCGTTCCAGTCTTTGATGGCAGTGAAGAAGAATGTTTGCTTACCCTGTCCTTGGATTCTCGGAACCTTAAAATTAAACATCCTGTTTCTTGTATTATGTCCACTCGTCTCATTTGCTTTAACAAAATCATTCTCTAGATACTCTGGAGCTCTGTCATAGAAAATGTTGAAGGCATTAGTGAGCCTGATTTGTTTGGCCCTGTCAGAGACATTGAGCATACCTAGTGACTGAAGTTGTTCCTGGCCAACATGTGATCTGGGTCCTAGGTTCAGCATGAACCTAACCATTTTATTTTGAGTGACCTGAAGTTTGTGCTGTGCTGATTTAGATGATGCAGAGTACCAGGATGACACAGAATAGTCAAAATGACATTGAACAAGCGCTTGGCAGAGGGTCTTTTTGGTCGCCGCGGGCAAGCATCCCACCTGTCTATACAGGTATTTTATACGAGCTCTACACTTACTCAGGATAGATTCCAAATTGTTTCACCTGACAAACTCGCGTCCAGTTTTAGTCTGAGATATTTAACTTGTGACACTGTTGTTATAGGAATATCATTACAGTTGACCGAGAAGCCCACAATGTCTCATTGTACTTTCTCAGTTGCCGAGGTTCGAGTTTTCACGCACATTTGGGCTACTTTTGAGGATTAGTTGTCAAAATATTTCGAAATATTACACAATTTTAGGTTCTTTTTAAAACACTGTAATAACATAATACCCAAAACAAGCCAACTAACTACAAATATCCTGTCAGCTAGGCTTGATGCTAACAGAAGATAGAAAATAAGGTAAGATTGGGCTATTGTTGGGCTACTTTCTCTGGTATTTGGGAAGTATTTTAGCTGATGACAACACTCGGCCGCCGCGCCGCAGAGTTGCCAGATTGACTGAGATTAGAGAGGCAAATCCTCTACTCACTCATCCCAAAACCTTCAGATTCAAGCTTAAAAGTAGCCGAGTTTCGTTTAGCTCTTTTTTCATTGACCTCCCGCCCATCCACCAGTCTAAATGTTTTCAAAAGTAACCCAATGTTGTGTGAAAAAGGAAGACCTGGAAACCCTCAGAGCCAGCAAGCAAGGAAGGTACTTCATGGAGAGAAATGGGGTAGAGGAGAGAAAGTGGATTAAGAAAGAGGGGGTTTAATAATAATAATAATAATAATAATAATAATAATAATATTTATTCAGTTAGCAATTTACAGAGTTGGTACCACATAGTATGTTATAAATATGACATGTACCAGCCTTGCATAATTCCAACTAAGGATAGCCCAATTAGGCCGTTTGTCCTTGTGGGATTAGGTTAGCTGGGGAAATGGGGAGGATAAAGAAATAGATACTTTAGAGAAAGTATTTCTAGGGGGTTATTTTAGGATACCTTACACCCTATAGTAAATATCAGTAATCCGTAATCAGTAATCATTTCAGTTTGGTTTGTCTATCTCTTATGTCGTATTTAGTAGTAGACATAAGCTTGGTGCTCCCTTCTCGCAGCTGTCCGGTTCAGGTGTTCCTTCAGGCTACGTCTGAAAGAATACAGTGTTCTCTTTTCACGGACTGACTGGGGTAGGTCGTTCCAGTCTTTGATGGCAGTGAAGAAGAATGTTTGCTTACCCTGTCCTTGGATTCTCGGGACCTTAAAATTAAACATCCTGTTTCTTGTATTATGTCCACTCCTCTCATTTGCTTTAACAAAATAATTCTTTAGATACTCTGGAGCTCTGTCATAGAAAATTTTGAAGGCATTAGTTAGCCTGATTTGTTTGGCCCTGTCAGAGACATTGAGCATACCTAGTGACTGAAGTTGTTCCTGGCCAACATGTGATCTGGGTCCTAGGTTCAGCATGAACCTAACCATTTTATTTTGAGTGACCTGAAGTTTGTGCTGTGCTGATTTAGATGATGCAGAGTACCAGGATGACACAGAATAGTCAAAATGACATTGAACAAGCGCTTGGCAGAGGGTCTTTTTGGTCGCCGCGGGCAAGCATCCCACCTGTCTATACAGGTATTTTATACGTGCTCTACACTTACTCAGGATAGATTCCAAAATTGTTTCACCTGACAAACTCGGTTTCTTGCCAAACACTTCCAAAGTACTGAACGTCCCAAATTAATTTAATGCTTCTGTATGCAAATACCAATTACAATGCACTTCAGTTCCAACACTACAGGTGATAGCTTAGTATATCAGTTAATGTTGCCTTGGCATAGGCATGAGATGAAAGACTAATTATTTCGGAGACATATGAAAATTAGTATATCACTTGACGAGTTACCAATTACACTTTGTTGTCAAATTTGAGTAACCACTGCACAACTGCAAGGCATTTGTTTTTATCCTTGGAACTTTCTATTCAGATGACTGGAGACAACAGAGAGATGACCTGTCTGACTTGTTACCCCACGATAACTGAGCCTGGTAAATAAGTGTTTATCACTGTCTGGCAACCTCCTCTAAGGTCTGTACACGCGTGTACACCGTGTGACGGCATGCGTGAGCGGGGCACAAATATGGCCTTGTATGGGATGACCTGGTATATTATTGGTCTTGATCGTGGCTGGGATGAAACTGTCTCAGCCACGTACATGGTGATGATATCCAAGCTTCCATTTGTTATTGTCAATGCTATATAATAAAATGTCAATCATATTTAGGCACAAATTGCACATACAACCAGCCATTTCATAAATTTAAAAGTGGGGGCGAGCGACCTTACTGCGCTGCCGAATAATCACTATACTCCGGACAGCATAAACAGACCGTTGGTAGGGCAGAACTTGACAACACTGTTTTACCCTCGCTATCAGGTGATAAGTTGATAATGCGTGCGATAAACCATTTGCCCTCTCTCTCTCTCTCTCTCTCTCTCTCTCTCTCTCTCTCTCTCTCTCTCTCTCTCTCTGGGAGATGAAATTGTACTAACTTAATTATTAACGTGATTTTTATATACTCTAAATCTATATATATACTGTATATATAATGTCTTAAATGATAAAATAAACTATTGGTCAAAATATTGGTCAAGATATACAGATATACACACAGACAAACAGGCATAATATATACAGACAGACAAACAGGCATATATACAGACAGACATACAGGCAGATATACACACAAACAGACAGATATACGGGTATACATACAGACAAACAGGCATATATACAGACAAACAGACAGATATACACACATACAGACAGATATTCAGACAGATACACAGATAGACAGACAACTAAAGACAGACCGACACAGAGACAGATAAACAAACAGATAGACAGACAGACAGATATACAGATAGAAAGACAGACAGAAATATATAGATACAGACAAACATACAGACAGGCAGATAGAGATATATACACAAATACAGACAGGCAGATAGACAGAGACAGACAGACACATATACAGATAGACAAACAGACATACAGATATACAGACAGTTAGATATACAGATAGACACACCGACATATTTGCAGACAGACAGACAGGTATACTGATAGACAACCAGACAGACATATAAACAGACAGACAAACAGACATATAGATATACACATATACAAACAGTCAGATATAAAGTACATACCATGCAGACAAACAGATATACAGATAAGCAAACAGATATACAGACAGACAGACAAACAGGGAGCTATACAGACAAACAAAGATACAGTCAGATGTACAGACAGAGAGACAGATAGACAATCAGACCTATACACAAGCAGACAGACAGCTATACAGATAGACAGAGAAATACAGACAGACAGACAGACAGACGATCACGGTAGCCAAGCGCGTAGACGGAGAGAAATCCAGACAGACAGACAGACAGACGGTGACGGTAGCCAAGCGCGTTTAGTCTCTGTACTGAAGAGAGTACTGCTAAACTCCTGTAGTACTGTACCGGATTAATACATCCTGATGATACATCCTAATGATGTTTAAATTGGTTCATTTGATCCCACAGGTTTAACACCTTAACCTTTCCACCCATGACTCGACTATTGTATATGTATTGTATATGTATTCATATACAGTACATACTGGGGAAACCTCTATACAAATAAACGCACCTAGACTTTTACCTCAATGGTGGTGTGGAAAAAATGTCATAACATCAGAAACACTGGATAATTTTCTACTATAGAGAAGTATCCCATTCATTATGATTACAGAAAACCGTACAATAAAAGCAAACACTTTAAAGTCTGCCACACAGAATATTTTGACCAATAGTTTATTTTATAATTTAAGACATTATATATATAGATTTAGGGTATATAAAAATCACGTTAATAATTAAGTTAGTACATTTTCATCTCCCAGAGAGAGAGAGAGAGAGAGAGAGAGAGAGAGAGAGAGAGAGAGAGAGAGAGAGGGCAAATGGTTTCTCGGCCGCATTATCAACTTATCACATGATAGCGAGGGTAAAACAGTGTTGTCAAGTTCTGCCCTACCAACGGTCTGTTTATGCTGTCCGGAGTATAGCAGAACAACATCTTTAGAGTCATTCGCTGTCACACTGTATAGGGGCTTACAGTGTTACAAATTGTATAACGTAATTCCTTGTTTCTCCAGCTTTCCTCAGCCACCTAAAAGTGCGAGTGATGATTTTTAGCTAATATTTTATTTTGGAAGGCACTAATCGTGCAATGGTGCATGAAGAGGGTGGTATGGGAAGACGCAGGTATTTCTTCTGATGAGTGAAAGGGCTATGTAGATAAACATATATTTATTAGTGGCCCCTCCATCATTGACGAACTGCCTTAACAAAGTTATGGCCAATATTCTCTCTCCCGTCATATGACGGTTGCTGCGAGTTGAGGGTTAATGATGAGCAGGTTCTACCATCGGCAGGTACATTCGATGTTCATTGATTCATGATCATACCTTTACGGCCATTGGCCATGTTGACTGGTTTTTACGTTAACCTGTTTGAGATCTAACCTACTCTCTTCTACCGTGTAAAGAGAGCTGATTAACCCGTCTCCGAACTCAAACAACCCTTACCACCAGTAAGGTACCGACCAGACACAAAAGTCACCAAGGTCACACAAACCTATCCGAATGACCGTGCAGTCCTTAACTTAGTTGGAAGACTTAGATTAGAACAAATATATGAGCTTCAGTGTACAAGGTATATTTAACTTCAATACAATTGGCTACAATACAAATATTCTTAATACTAATATAAGTGCTTAAACAATGAAAGCATTCTGGAATATTTACATCAAGATAAAAGAGACTCTTTAGAAAAAATAGGTCTTTAAATCAAATTTCAATTAATAAGAGGATGAGTAGAACCCGAGAGAATAATGTATGGTATTTGGGTAATCGATCAGGCAAAGTATAATATGATTATATGAAATGTGTCAAGCGAATGTTGTTAGGTAAAATAAAGAAAGAACCAAAGATGTTTCAGAGATTATCAACGGAGATGTTAAATAACTTTCTTTGCTCTCACTAAAACATTAAGCTTTCCATAATGCATAGATTGATATCCAAAATTCGAAGATGGATATTAATCGTGATCGTGTACTCAACCTTTAACGGTGTTGGTGGTGTAATGGTTTAGGTGTTTATGTTGTGGGTGTGGTATCCCGAGTTGGAATCCCAGGAGGACCATTATGTTTTCATTAGTTTATGTTGTGGGTGTGGTATCCCGAGTTGGAATCCCAGGAGGACCATTATGTTTTCATTAGTTTATGTTGTGGGTGTGGTATCCCGAGTTGGAATCCCAGGAGGACCATTATGTTTTCATTAGTTTATGTTGTTGGTGTGGTATCCCGAGTTGGAATCCCAGGAGGACCATTATGTTTTCATTAGTTTATGTTGTGGGTGTGGTATCCCGAGTTGGAATCCCAGGAGGACCATTATGTTTTCATTAGTTTATGTTGTTGGTGTGGTATCCCGAGTTGGAATCCCGGGAGGACCATTATGCTTTCATTAGTTGATTCAAGTACATTGTGGTTTGTAATTGATGATTAACCCTTAACTGTCGGCGAGCAACATAAGTTGAGTTAAATAAAGCTGGACTATGTGGCGGCGCTCGACATAGGTCGTGTGGCAATTTCAGCACGTAATGTTGCTGAGAGAGAGAGACAAGTGGTGGCAGGAGAGTAGCGAGCGTATGACTGCTCCAGACCACCGCGGCGAACCTACTGACACGAATCCCACCTCCTCCCTCCCTCTCTCACTCGCTATATACGGAATTGTATGGGGAAAGTGCCTAATTACATGCTTTTTGCACTCGCGTTGCACGGTTATTGCAAGAAAACTAGCCATCATAAAAGGATCGTTATGGTGTCATTCGAAAGCTCTGTTTATGCCCTTTCAGGGATAGATACTTGTTTTACGTTCTGGGTCTTATTTAGGCATGAAAATGATCACGTAAACAGCCCTATTTTGGCTAAAAACACCCCGCTGGGCGGTACATATAAATAAACCGCATAGGCCGCTCGTAAGGTGTTAATGTTAAGAACGGGGTGTTATTAATTATCAGGGAGACTTTATGTATTTCTGTAAGATAGAGTGCAATTCAGACATGACAAATATACGTACACAAGTAATATCTAATATGTGTATAATTAGCGGTGCAAAACACCACAACGTAATTACAATCGACCAGGTGCGAGTTTCAGACTTTAAGGAAGTTGGAGCTGTAGACATCGATAATAAATAGAAATGCAATACAAATGTAGGTTTCTGATGGCTAAATAGTATGTTGAATTGGGTTTTATGTATTTATAAATGTACGAAGACTGTATTTTAGCTGATAATTCTCCTAAATATCAATGTCTACAGCTCCAACTTCCTTATACAACGAAACTCGCAAGTGGTCAATTAACGACACACACCCACTAAACTGCAGTTACCAAATGTTGCCCTCGGGAAAAACGCCAAGATCAACACATTGTTGAACAGCAAAGTCTTTGAGATCCTTTGTACCAGCCAACATAAGAATAATACATGAATTAAGGGGAGACAGACCATTTTTTCTGGACCTCCTTCTCTCTAATGTTTAGCCCCAATAGTTTTGACATCTTAAGACGTTGGTTCCATTAGTTTGGTGATTTTATGACCTTTCACCCCATTTGTTTGTCAATATTAGGACCCTTCCTGCCATTACGTGTCGCTTTTTTCCCTGGCGAACGATAGCGAGCCTGTAATTTTAGGAGGAATCGGCCTTTGGCCGGTACATTTTTAACCGAAAAATTTACAAATCTATCTCTAGGTTTTTTTATTCTAAGCTTGATGGAGGTCTAGGGAGGAAACTAAAAAATATATATGAATACATGAATTAATAGATCAAACAAACAGCCATTGTCCCCTTAAACATCCATCAACCAACAACAAGGTACTGACTATGCAGTGGCTTGTAAGGTATATAGTGTAATGCCTGGATTGTGGCAAAGTATCGGTAACTGCATTCGATGCTGAAATCTGCTTGAGCTATCACGCCAAGTGGAGTACTTCTCTTGGTGTAGTGGCTAAGGCGCCCGCCTCCCACGTGGCGGGCCCGAGTTCGAATCTCGGCCGGGCCGCGCCCTAAAAACATTTGGGGCGAATTTCCGCATCAGACGCAGTTCGGATGTGATTGTTAAAATTGTAAAATGTAATTGTGTGTCAATGTAAAGTCGGCAAAAATTGTATGGTGCCGTTCCGAGGTTACTTCACTGGTTGCAGCGGTGGGATATCTGAGAGGCTTAGTTGGGGGAATTCCCATGGTGTACTGGCTTGCCTTAACTGGTCGGCTACAACAGTTGCTAAGGCTAGAGCTCTCAGAAATTATCAGAGACGATGTCCCAGTGACTCCGGTTCGTTGGGGAGGTATGGTAGCAGATTTCCTGCACTGCCTCCTCGCCGTGGTGTGTGACCAGCCCGGCAAGTGACGGATATAAGGAATGTCGCTGGTGATCGTTGTCTCGGAGCCTCGCTTAGTTGGCACGCTCAGACTTGTGCCTCGCTTGCTTTCGCTCGCTCGGAGTCTTCGCTACCTGAACGAAAATGTGATGTAATGCCTGGATTGTGGCAAAGTATCGGTAACTGCATTCGATGCTGAAGTCATTGAGCTCTTAGGCTACTTTTTTGGTTGTAGGATAGTTAGTCATTATGATTACATGTATTTTAGCGGGATCCGGCCTGGAGGAGTAAGCCAGAGTGAATCCAGCCGGTCAGGAGGTAACCCACAGTCGGTGCAAACCCGAGACTACCGACCTTCCTGTTTGGGGGACCGAGGAGCGGATCCGGGAGTAGGCTAAGTTGTGAAGCTCCTCGAGTACAATGGACCCGCAGTATGACCGTATCTGACCATAGGTGGAGGGTAGCTATAAGTCTTCTAATTTAGTATCCCGCGTTCCTGTAAGTATGCGGCACTTATGAACTTTGGAAACGGAAAACTGGTATAATTAGTGCGGGAACTTTCATTACGGTGTTGCTGAACAATTTGGGAGTATAACACATCATATGCTAACTATTATTCTTAAGTATTGCTTGAAAATGTCCATTCTGATTGCAGGTCTTAGGTATTACAGTGTACATTATTCTTAAGGTATAAGTCAAGGCCCATACCTAACTGTTTATTTCTTTGGGGGAGAGGGAATAACCATGTTTTATAAACCATTCTGATTGCAGGTCTTAGGTATTACCGTGTACATTATTCTTCAGGTATAAGTCAAGTCAACCATAGTTTCCTGTTTATTTCTTTGGGGAAGAGTGAAGTAACCTCGGAACGGCACCATACAATTTTTGCCGACTTTACATTGACACACAATTACATTCTACAATTTTAACAATCACATCCGAACTGCGTCTGATGCGGAAATTCGCCCCAAATGGTTTTAGGGCGCGGCCCGGCCGAGATTCGAACTCGGGCCCGCCACGTGGGAGGCGAGCGCCTTAGCCACTACACCAAGAGAAGTACTCCACTTGGCGTGATAGCTCAAGCAGATTTCAGCATCGAATGCAGTTACCGATACTTTGCCACAACCCAGGCATTACAATAGGGATTATTATACATACTAACTTTCATATTCTCATATATGCAATTTTAACATGATACCCTAATTGTAAGAATGTGATATATATGTATGAATGTATTCTTTTATCCCTGTATGAAAAATGCACAACACAGATTTCATGTAATCTACTTTTCCAATAAAGTATTTTTGTATTATTATTATCATTATTACATTTTTCTAACTCTGATAAAGAGATAGGCCTCATTTGAGGTTCTCCTAATGGATGGTGATAGGCATCATAGAAGTGCGATTTTCTAAGGCATTAAAAAACCGTGGCAAAGGTGGGATACGTATGGAAATATGGTGACACTAGGAATAAGTGTCAACATATCCAACATCATAATTAACCGGTTTTAGTATACCGGCTACAGACTCAATTGAGGACCTTCGCCATTCCCAGGTTAACTCACACCTCACACATACTCAAACACACACTCACACACACACACATCATTGTGGAAGCAATGACAGTGCTAAGGGACTGTCCATCAACCCCAAATATATCCTATATACTGTGTAAATATACGAGAGGGAGTGAGCCACTCCTGGATCGAATGAAAGCACTTTACAAGCAGTGGTGGAGGAAGGGAAGGGAGGGCAGGATGCGTACAGTTCTACTCACTCCCTCCTCCCTCCCACTCTCAGCCCCAACATTGGTTATCTGACTCTATTCTTTGCAAACACAAATTCTACTACAATTTTCTGGTCCCTAATATAATTCTTTGCATATGACTGTCAAATCAAAGCTATACACGTGTGGCTCAATAATATTGCTTTATATGGGAGATATAAGGGATATTAGAAATATCCTCTCCTTCCTTCTTTTTTCTTCTCCCATCATCAGCTTTCTCAGTAGTTGCATACTTGTGCCAGCTATTTCATTTTCTGACCACAAGAACACCATAAACAGATAATATTAAGAAGAAGAAAATTATATGTTTGGATGTGGGAAGTGTTATCAACATGTTGACATAATTTATATTGTATTTTGCAGGAGTTGTATTTATGGCATGAATTACGCACTAGAGATGGGCCAATGCAAACAAATGTTTGTACTTGTTCGGTTAATGCAAAATAGGGACTCTGACAGCCAGAGACAACTTAAGGGGGGTCACCAGCTATTTTTATCTTTCTCTTCTTTTCTCTCTTTCCCTGGCTTGTATCCAATCAGCCCCATTCAGCCAACTGTTTTAAGATGTTTATCCCCATCAAGGTGTCGATTTCTTCCTGGCGAGCGATAGCGAGCCATAATTTTATGGAGAAATCCGGGTTCGCCAGAGACATTTTCTATCGAAAAATGTACCAATTTACTTTGCTGTCAAAACATAAATATATATATGCTGGCTCGCTACCGCTCGCCAGTAAAATATTGACACAAAGGAGTACAAAGGAGTACAAAGTACAAAGGAGTACAAAGGAGTACAAAGGAAATCAAGCAACAACAGATCTAGTGACCCTTCTAGGTTGCTTGTCCTCCAAAACACTGAGGATCAAGTGTCCAAACAGTGGTTTAGAGTGGGTAAGGAAACATTGGAAAGGGAATTACTGCCCTGGAACTAATGTCCGTGGCAGGATTAGGAAGTTAGTAGGGGCCAGATGGGTTAGTAACTGAGGGGGGGATAAAATAAAGTTATTCATTTACAAACGCAGTCAGTCGCGGGTTTGATGTGAGATATTTGTCTACGCGGAGTTTAAATTAATCAATGGTGATGCAGTCTATAACGTTTCGGGGAAGCCCATTCCACAAGTTGACAACTCGATTGAAGAAGAAATTCTTAGATTCGTGTGAGTTAAAAGATTTACCAATAATTTTGCAACCGTTTCCCCGCGTGTAATTAGATTGGTCGATAGTGAAGTACTTACTACAGTTCATATTGTCGATGCCTTTGATGATTTTGAACACTTGAATTAAGTCACCTCTTAATCTGCGCTGGGTTAAAGGAAATAGATTTAATTCTCTAAGACGCTCTTCGTATGGTTTGTTCTTTAGGCTAGGTATCATTTTGGTAACTCTACGTTGAACTCGTTCTAGCTTGTTTATATCTTTTTGGTAATAAGGGCACCAGGATTGAACGCAGTATTCCAGAAGAGGGCGGACTAAGGAATTGTAAAGGGTTAGGATAACGTCTTTGGATTTATGTTCAAATGACCTGCCTATAAAGCCAATTATTTTGTTTGCCTTCTTAACAACTTCTGAACATTGTTGACTCGGTTTTAGGTTACTCGATATTGTTACTCCCAGATCGGTTTCTCTGTTTACATTCTTAAGCTGAGTGCCATTCATCGAATAGTTTGCTTTCTCATTTAGGTATCCGATATGTAGTACTTTACATTTATCCGCATTGAAACTCATTTGCCAAATTTGGGCCCAACATGACAATTTATCTAGATTGTGTTGCATATCGTCAACTTGTTCTTTTGAGAGTACGCTATTTGCAATTTTTGTATCGTCAGCAAATTTTGAGATTGTGCAGGTGAGACCCTCATCTATGTCGTTGATGTAAATTAGAAAGAGAATAGGTTCTAGTACCGATCCCTGGGGTACCCCGCTACTTACATTGGTCCATTTAGATGCCTTACCGTTTATGACTACTCTTTGCTTTCTGTCCCTGAGCCAATTTTCTATCCATTTCAACACACCGTCTTGTATTCCATGCGCTTTTAGTTTTAGCAGTAAACGTTTGTGGGGAACTTTGTCAAAGGCCTTTTGAAAATCAAGGTATATAATATCTACAGCTTTACTCTCATCGTAGAGGTTGAGGATATCGTGGAAGAAGTCTAAGAGGTTTGTTAAACAGGAACTTTTTTACGAAAGCCGTGTTGAGTATCTCTAAGTATGTTATTTTCCTCTAAGTGATTTACGAGTCTGTCTCATATGACCGTTTCTAGCATTTTACATACAACTGAGGTTAAGCTAATTGGACGATAGTTACTGGGTAGGGATTTGCTGCCTTTTTTGAATATCGGTGTTACGTTGGCTAGCTTCCACTGATCAGGCATAGTTCCAGACTGCAAGGATTTATTGAATAGTAATGTCAGTGGTTTGGAGAGCTCATCCTTAGCTTCCTTTAGAACTCTAGGCGAGATTGTATCAGGTCCAGGCGTTTTATTTACCTTGAGTTTATCTAAACAATTCAATACTTCTCTCTCTGTAACGGTGATATTGCTTAAAACATCTGAATTATCAATCTGAATCGGCGATGGTGTAGGGATATCACTGAGGTCTTCTGTTGTAAAAACTGGTGTAAAAGAGGTATTCAGGGCATTACTCATTTGTACTTCGTCTTTGGTGTAGTACAACAGTTGAAGTAACTACTTTTTTCTTTCTGAGATAACTATAGAATTCTTTCGGGTTTGTTTTACTTTGATTCGCAATATGTAACTCTAAGGTCTTTTTACTTTGCTGAATTAACTTTTTGGCTTTGCGTCGTAGCTCTACAAATTTCACCCGTTCTTCGTCATTTTGTGAAGATTTTAATCTATCATTAGCAAATTTTTTAGCAAGCAGGCAGTTTGAAATATCTTTATTCCACCATTTGGGCTTATTATTATGGCCTGGACGCCGTATTTTCGATGGTATGCAGTCTTGCACTGCTTCTAGGTAAGTGGTTTCGAATAACTTCCAAGATGTATTTATGTCGTTATTGTTAATTAAAAAGCTCCAGTTAGTTTCTTTAAACATAGCTCTAAGTTTATGGAAGTTTGCTTTCTTGAAATTAGGGACTTTTTCGATGCTACTATTTGGTTCGTTACTAGTAAACTTTAAAGTGAAAGTTATCGTACGATGGTCGCTGTTACTGAATTCATCACCAACATTCAAATTCTCTATTAATTCTTCTTTTGTTGCAAGTACAATGTCAAGAACGTTATTACCACGGGTCGGCGTTCGAACAAATTGATAAAGCGAACGCTCTTGCAAGTTCGTATACAAGTCATGTCCGGAGTGTGAAGTAAGGGTATCGCCCAACTTGGTCACAGGTAAATTAAAGTCGCCAAAATTACGGTATCTTGTGAGTTACTTACATCTGCAATTTGTTCGTAAATTTCTCGGTCAGTTTGCACTGATTGAGCTGGAGGTCTGTATATTAATGCAAGTATTATTTTTGTACCTTTATTATTCTTTATTAGCACAAAAGATGCGTCGACGTTCACAATTTGAGGTTTTGACAAGAGGGTAGGGTTAAGACTTTCTTTGATATAAAGTAAAACGCCACCTCCATTTCGATTTATTCGGCTTTTCTCAAACATTACATAACCGGGAAGTGAATACTCTGCTAAAAAGTCTCTATCTTCTGTATTGAGCCAAGATTCTGTTATGCCAATCATATCATAATTTTCTGTATACACTAGCTCCTCTAAATCTGAAAATTTATTGCGTATGCTACGAGCGTTTGCATAGAAAACCTTTAAATTTGTTATTTTAGAACTCACGGAACGCTCTTTAATAATATTTTTGGTTCTTGTCGGATCTACATTTATGTTCATGGCTGTCCTCGGTGCTCGCTGTCTTCGGTCCTTATCGCTGGTGGTCCTCGGTTGCCTCTTTTTTTTTCTTGGCGTTGGATGATTTATGTCACTGCTGCTTCTTCTCGGATGGCGTTTTTTGATCCATGGCTGCGGACTGCTTCGTGTAGGAGACGACCCATGCGTGCTGAACCCACAGGGTTTAGATGAGTGCCATCCTTGTGGAACAGAGTAGGCTGGTTGTAGAAATTGTCCCAGAGGTTGATGAATTCAACTTCTTCCCTCAGACACAAATATTTTAGTCGGCTATTTGTGCTGAAGGCCTTGTCGTAGAATTTGTCAGGTGCGTCGATCTTGAGGAGAATGCCTGAGATGATGATATTCCTTGACTTGTTTTTGTAGTGCTGGATCATCTTGCGATATTTCTCCATCAACTCTTCGGATCTGGTGCGCATGACGTCATTTGAACCAGCATGGATGACAAAAAGGTTATTTTCATTTGCATCCTTTGTGGTATCTTCGAAGGCTTCCACAATGTCGTCCAGTCCAGCTCCTGGGATGCAAAATCTTTTCCGTTGATTTGGGACTCTGTCGCAGAACTCTTCGACCTGTCCTCGTAGGATGGAATCCCCAACGAGCCTGGTCTCTTCTGGTTCGTCTTCCATCTCTACCAATATCTCAAATCTGTTTGACATTGTGACTGGTAGATGAGACCTTTTCTGCGTTGGCCGTGCACCGTTCCTCACTGGTGTAAATCCGGAAACCTGTGGTGGCGGGACTCTACGTACAGGTCGGGGAGAGGAGTGGTTACAACGGGGGCGAGGGGTTGGTACTGTTCGTGCTAGCAGGCTTCTTGCACGAGGAGTGGGGGAGAGACTAAGGTGAACCTGGATGAAGGTAAACGTCTTAAAACAGTGGGCTGGATGGGGCCGAATGGATACAAGCCAAAGAGAGAGGGAGAGAAAGAGAAAAAAAAGCGAGGTGGGCTGCTTTAACTGAAAGTACTAAAGGCCGAAGTTAGTGAATATTCTTTCCAAGTGTATCAGGAGTTTTGGGATCTCATCTCATATCGCTTCTCTTGTGCTGGACTCTGAGGACTTCTTCTTCTATAATATGCTTTCCTTCTGCCTCTTATTCTTCTCCTGCTTCTAGGTTTTAGTTGGAGAGAAAGGGATGCTGATCTCTATTTGTGCCTTGCAGGGTTTGTTGAACGAGGTTATGGCCACACAGGTGTTGATGAGAATGGTTACATGGTTAATTAATGTTTTTTTCACCAACTAACTTTACTTCTAAACTCAATTAATGAAATCAACAAATACACATGGCACTCCAAGGACTCGAACCTAGGATACTCACACCGAAATTCCGCGCATTTATGCATTACGCTATCAACAAAGAACAGGGGATGCCAAATGATGTCTTAGAGCAAGGAGTGCTGAACTCTACGTGTGTGCCTCGCAGGGATCCCAAAGGATGGTGCGGCCAAGGTTAAGAGATACAACAGGTTGGAGCATGGGGTCACTCAAACTCGTACCCGCTCGCGCATGACGTCGCGAGGCAGGAAGGGTCGGAGGTCACTCGACTGTTTACCATTCATTCTCAAAGGAGCAGCCGAGCCAGCACTATCCTCCGTTTTCTTTTACTTCATACCGTGATGCTATAACTACTGTATAATGCCCTGTGAAAGTGCAGCTCTTCTATTTTAACTGAACAAAATGCCTTTATATTGTCAAGTTGTTGGATGCATTTTGGATGCATTATTTTTATATATATATATATATATATATATATATATATATATATATATATATATATATATATATATATATATGTATATATATATATATATATATACTGTATATATATATATATATATATATATATATCTATATATATATATATACATACAGTATATGTGTGTGTGTAGTATGTAGGCTATGAACCGTAAAACCGTGTAACTTCGGAAATTTTTCGAGGTTTTTTAACGATATCTCCTGACTGTAAACACATATAGAGATATAACTAGGTAAAGTGATGCGTGGTGATAGTGCGCGGTAATCCAGGAAGCCTCCTAAAACTATCCCCCATAATAAGAGAGCTATCCTTATCCTTATGGTGTCCGAAGTCATCTTGAAAAGTGGCTAATTACTTATTATCGCCAATGTCCGAAGTTACGACCCAAGTCCGAAGCGACCTGGTTTGACGGAATGTAATTATTTGTATGTATGTGTGTATACCGGTATATACCAGGTTCAGATTATGCTGTTCAAATTTGATGTCCTCATTACAGAATGGACATATATAGTTTATTTGGAGTCAGTACAACGAAGAATGACCAAAATTATCCATAATATTATATATCTTCCATATATAGAAAGGTTGAATAAATTAGTCTTGCACTCGTTTCAGAGACCCATCTCGTCCAAATGCCTATCTAATTTTATCTTAAAGCTCTCTATCATTCTTGATCCCACTATAGCACTTGGTAGCCTATTCCACCTATCTACAACTCTGTTACCAAACCACTATTGGCCTATATCTTTTCTGAAACGAAATGTATCTATCTTGAAAACAATTGTTATAGTTCTTTCGCTATCACTGAGCTTTAGTACATTTTTCATGTCCCCTCTATTAATCCCACTAACCCACTTGAACACCTCTATCAAATCCCCTCTAACTCTGCGTCTCTCTAATGAATGAACATAAGAACATAAGAAAATGGGAGTCTGCAAAAAGCCGATCGGCCCTCACAAGGCAGATCCCTGTCACACCCAACCCCAATTACATAAGAACATAAGATCGCGGGAAGCTGCATAATGGCCTATCTACTTTAAAAGCTTCTTACTCTCACAAATACTTCCTAGAATTAGAACTTAAGTTAATATAGTACCAACATATAATATATTTAAGAAATAATAATTATGTCTAGATTTCTAGAAAAAAATACAATATTTGACACTACTTGGCCAAACTGGTTCACGGGCCTCATGCTAGAGGGAGTGGGGCCACATGAGGCCCGCATATTGGAGTTGGACACCCCTGGTCTAGTAGCAGCAGTTTGGCTGGCAGGCGAGCGTTTTTCTCTCTTTCTTTCTCTCGTCCAGCATTGTGACGTCAGCAGGCTGCGCGTGCGCCAACCTGTTGTATCTCTTAACCTTGGGTGCGGCCCAGCCGGGAATTGCTGCTGTTGGTCGCTGTTTTAACCTCGAAAGAGATGCTGAGGGGGCTAGGGCCTAAAAAGGGGATGCCAAATTAAGAGGAAGGTGTGAGCTTGCTGAAGAGTTGCTCCTTTTTCTCCATGGTTATTTACTTGTTGGTTCTGCTCCTGGTGGTCTTAAAAGGCAGAGCTCATGCAATATCCCATTCCATTTTATCACTGTCTAAAGCATGTTAAAGAATGATTGATACTGCACAGTTTTCTTGGTTGACCACACATTTTTATCGAAAATAGTAAACAAAGCCATGTTAGATATTTTAAGCTTAGACATTTGATGGCAACCCCTGTCGCTTCTCTCTTGTTATAATGATAACGGAATTAGCCCGTGAATTTCGAATATTTTTTCATATTGCCTTTAGCTGCCCTACCCTGATATTTCATACATGATGAAGTAATATGAAGGCAGTATTTGATATATATATCACGTGAGTGTAAAATTTGTCTATCCTTAAGTATCTATCAATGCAATTATTCATAGTTTGGTCTCGTTAATCATAAATAAATACGTATTGGCAGCTCTATCCATATGGCAACACCAATAGTATCGGCCTATGTAGAGGAGGTCTTACCCTAATGGTATACACAGGTACTATAGTACAAGAGCGTACGGCCAGCGTATCAAAATATTCCATCTTGATTTTCACTTTCACAGTGTACTGCATTATTCGATAGCTTACCATTATTTCTACATTTGATTATTAAGCTTATGCTGCTCATACAATTTATCATACCCCTCTATTAAATATCTGTCCATCTTTGTAACTGCTTTCACAGCATGGAGTACTTAACAGAGACAGTGAGAATCAAAATGGTGGCCATTGACCTGACCCCTGAAACTCTTTGACCTATTCTGTTATTCTATGGGTATCCCAATACTTTAATACACGTCTCGAGGGCCTCGGAAATGCCTCTCTCCACCACCGTCCAAAACACTAATTTATTTATATTTACAGCTCAGACGGTATTGTGCAGCATAATTTACTGGTTCGGCTCAATGGTTTTAGGATACACATTTTTAGGATACAATTTTTTTAGGATACATATTTGTATTGTTGCTTCCAGATACAGATTAATACAATTGTTGTGATTCTTATACATATTATTGCAGAAGCTAGGGTTCATTAAGCCGAAGTTGTTTTATGAACCCGAAACATATCTTGGTGAACCTTTCATTATATTTATTTCAATTTGTCTTGTAACTCATGATAAAATTTAAGTTTGATTATATATATATACTGTAAGTTTCTCTCCCTCTCTCTTTGGCTTGTATCCTTTCGGCCCCATTCAACCTACTGTTTTAAGACGTTTATCTCCATCCAGGTATATTTTCCTGGCGCGCGGTACTAATATTGTTTCACTAACTAACTTAGCTTCTATACTCAATTAATTAAATCAACAAATACTTGTGGCACTCCAAGGACTCGAACCTAGGACACTCACACCGAAATTCCGCGCACTTATGCATTACGCTATCAGCCTATCCCTTTCAGTGTTCGAGGACGCACTATTTAATTTTATTCTGGCTATCATTAGAAGGCTCAATTAGGATTAGGAAGGATCTGTGTGAGTCGGAAGGTTAATCGAGGAAGGTAAGTTTCCAGGTGGGTGATGTATTATTATTATTATTATTATTATGTCAGAGATGGGTGGTGCTCTGATGTAACAAGCTCTGTGATTAGCTGTGACGGCAGGTAGGACAGAAACCATAGCGGCTGGGGTTAAGGGGTGTCACCTGCATGTTTCTCTTTCTTGGTTGTATCTATTCGGCCCCATTCAGCCAGCTGTTTTAAAACGTTTATCCATATCCAAGTTTCAATTTCTTCCTGGCGAGCGATAGCGAGCCAGCATTGTATGGAGATATCCGGCTTCGCCGGAGAATTTTTTCTATCAAAATATGTACAAATTTAGTTTGCTGTAAAATATATATATATATATATATATATATATATATATATATATATATATAACCGGTATATATATATATATATATATATATATATATATATATATATATATATATATATAGATAGATATATATATATATATATAGATATATATAATATATATATATATATATATACATATATATATATATATATATATATATATATAATATATATATATATATATGCTGGCTCGCTTCCGTTCGCAAGGAAAATATTGACACCTGGATGGGGGTAAACTTCTTAAAACAGTTGGTTGAATGGGGCCGAATGGATACCAGCCGAAGAGAGAGGGAGAGAAAGAAAGAAAGAAGGCAGATGATCCCCTTTAAAGAAAACCACCTTTTAGGGGCCACTGTGTTATATTAATCTTCTCGGTGTTGCTTATGAAGTTAACCCCTTCTGTACCGGCTACGTCTTTTTAACTTAATTTGCGCTACTAATAGACGATTGTATGCAGTTTAAAAAGGGCCTACAGCAATCAACAGGCTTTGAAAAATCTCGTTTAACCCTTTTTACTACCGCAGATCCTTTTTAAACTGCACAGTATCGTCTAAATATAGCTAGACAAATATAAATAAATCGTCTCGGTACAGAAGGGGTTATTGGTGGTGTGGTGTGCTAGGGGCTTCTCAAGTCTCATTCTTTCTAGTTCTCAACATAACAAATATATACCATCTCATGGAATGCATTCATTACTTTCCAGTGGATCCTACTATGTAATGAATGGTTCAATTACTTCTATAGTATATATCAACATGCCTTGGTAGTATATCACCTGTAACATGCCTTGGTAATATATCACCTGTAACATGCCCTGGTAATATATCACCTGTAACATGCCTTGGTAATATATCACCTGTAACATGCCTTGGTAATATATCACCTGTAACATGCCTTGGTAATATATCACCTGTAACATGCCTTGGTAATATATCACCTGTAACATGCCCTGGTAATATATCACCTGTAACATGCCTTGGTAATATATCACCTGTAACATGCCTTGGTAATATATCACCTGTAACATGCCTTGGTAATATATCACCTGTAACATGCCCTGGTAATATATCACCTGTAACATGCCTTGGTAATATATCACCTGTAACATGCCTTGGTAATATATCACCTGTAACATGCCTTGGTAATATATCACCTGTAACATGCCTTGGTAATATCACCTGTAACATGCCTTGGTAATATATCACCTGTAACATGCCTTGGTAATATATCACCTGTAACATGCCTTGGTAATATATCACCTGTAACATGCCCTGGTAATATATCACCTGTAACATGCCTTGGTAATATATCACCTGTAACATGCCTTGGTAATATATCACCTGTAACATGCCTTGGTAATATATCACCTGTAACATGCCTTGGTAATATATCACCTGTAACATGCCTTGGTAATATATCACCTGTAACATGCCTTGGTAATATATCACCTGTTACATGCCTTGGTAATATATCACCTGTAACATGCCTTGGTAATATATCACCTGTAACATGCCTTGGTAATATATCACCTGTAACATGCCTTGGTAATAATATCACCTGTAAAAACAAACAAAAAACAAAACAAAACAAAAACAAGTGGGGATTGGGCCTGAGTATATATAATAGAATAGATAAAAAGCTGCATGATATGGAATATGAAATTTGTATTCTAGTCAATATTTTAACGACATAAACAAATCAAGGAGTATTGCACAGCAATATAATGGCATTAATTGTCTGCCCTACACCCCCTAGATATTCGCACTTCGATATTTATGGCTTGAATGAGAACAACATCAACACATTACACTCTAAAATGTAAAACTTGCAAACTAAACAAACCAAAACTTGAACAAAGACAATATAAAGGCAAAATAACTGATCAAAATCGCTATGTGGAAATAACCCCTACTAAAATAAAATTTATGAAATAAAAGAACACAATCCACCACATAGGGTATATAGTACATTACTACATGATAAAGTTAATCTGTTTCCCGAGCAAACTAATCGCACACATAACAGGGTACTATCGTCACGTTCAAGGAATTTGTCAAATTGGGAAGTCCGGGACGTTTTGGTAAATTTTTACTAAACTCTGCACGAATGAAGAAACTACAATTAGTGTCAAAATGTTCTATCAAAATCAAATTTACAACTTGACAAGCCCTTAACAATAGTACAAAATACAAAAAACACTCACTAACGATAGTGCAATAAATAACAAATACCAAGGACACTCACCGTTTCTACTCTCTTTTACAATTACCATCTACACAACTAACCTTGTATCTCAGAATCATCACCACTAAATCACCCTGGTCGAAACAATTGCCGGAATATAACTAACAAACACTGCCACCATCATCTGTGTTGTTATGCTGCCAACACAACAACCAAGATACGGTATAACCCTGAACGAGTGACTGCTGTCACCTATCACATGCAAGTTTGCATGTTTCATAAGACATTTCCATATCGACTGCCAGGGAGCCTTTCACACTGGTCCACACACTCATATATATATTAATAATATATATATATATATATATATATATATATATATATATATATATATATATATATATATATATATACACACAAATATATATGTATATATATATATATATATATATATATATATATATATATATATATATATATATATATATTATATATACTGTATATGTGTGTGTGTGTGTGCGCGTGTGTCAGTACCGGTAGTTACAAGGAATCCGCTTTTGCCATTTATTTTCTGGTGCAGCACGTACAATCAGTACCAGGAGGCCACTTAATCACTGCTAATACACGCTAGGAATGATAATGATGGAAAATATGTTTTATGTGAAAATCGAGTGGTATTTCATTTGTTGCACTGTTATATCTCAAGCCGCCTGAACTAAGATTTCATATGAAAGTTGCGTGTGTTAGTATTGAACTAAGAGTGAATACGAGGATATAAGTAGAAAAATGAAATCAGCGAAAACTAATTATTTTCACAAATAGGCAGAGGAATATCAGAATAACCCAAAGAAACTATGGAGGCACCTAAAAACAACAGGCTACAGCAACAAGACAAGGGATTCGTCTAACACTAATATTGCTCTCACCATTAATGATCAGGTTTGCCACGATAAACGACAAATTTCAACCTACTTCAACTCCTTCTTCACTTCCATAGCAAACACACTTGCACAGAACCTACCTCAACCTCTCAATAAATACACGACAACAACGGCCACCTTTCGTAATTTCTACAGAGATAAAGACATACACCCGAACACATTTGGATTGCAAACTGTTACACCAAAATACACTTTTGACGAGCTGTCTAACCTAAATGTACATAAAGCACAGGACCAGACAAAATTCCTGCCAAATTTCTACGAGATGGAGCCATTGGTATAGCAGGCCCCCTAACCCACATCATCAACTTGTCAATTAACACCAACACTGTACCTGCTGAACTGAAGGAAGCTATTGTAACCCCTCTATTCAAGAAAGGAAATAAACTAGAAGTTGGCAACTACAGACCAGTTAGCATATTATGTATTGTATCTAAAATCCTTGAAAGAGCAGTATACACCCAAATTGAACACTACCTCAAACAAAATGATCTATTCTATAAGTTTCAATCAGGTTTCAGATGCATGTACTCGACAGACTCCTGTCTCATCCACTTAATGGATCACATTCGTAAAGAAATGTCTAAAGGTAACTACACCGGTATGGTTCTTCTTGACCTACAAAAAACATTTGACACAGTAGACCATGATATCCTATGTAATAAACTACAAGCAATGGGCATAGGGTCTGTGAACTGGTTTAAATCTTATCTTAGTGGTAGAACCCAAAGAGTAAAAATTAATGATAATATATCTGATCCTATGCCAATTAACTGTGGGGTCCTGCAGGGAAGCATCCTTGGTCCCTTACTCTTTCTCTGTTATGTGAACGACATGGAACTGAGCGTCTCATGTAAATTACTACTGTATGCAGATGACCGCGTGCTTCTGGTTTCAGGAAAAGACCCAATAAGTATTGCCGCTTCACTTTCCAAAGAACTAGAATTATGTAGTGAATGGAAATCACAAAACCTGAAAGTGTATTCTTGATACTATAATCACTTTCTATTATATTTTATTTGGGGGTAATTTCAGTGGAAGAAATTATGCCTCTTATCTTTAAGGGGGGCGTGTTAGATACTCCAATATATCCAACTATTACTCCATGAAATTACTTAAACACTAGAATACATATTTAAATTATATCTCATTATTATAACCTTAATACAACTACTCATATTAGTAAACATAATATTTCTTACACCGACTGTATAATTATTATGATGGAGGCAAGTGGTACTGGGCGCCTAGAATCTGAGATTTAAGTAGACGTCAGCTTCTAGTCAGCATTCCCGAGATCTCACAATAGAGTTGGTTACACGTGACCGCTCTGATGGAAAGTTACCCAGAACAGGTCACGTTGGAAGCCACACCTTATGACGTCATTATTGGCAGGTACTAGGATTGGTCGTGAAGTACACGTGAATGATAATGAGTGGTTTTACGTCATAAAGAGGGGCGTAACCCAACATAATATAAGGTGGGTATCCAGAGAGCGAGGGCAGAAACAAGAGAGACCCCGGCTCGCTCATCGAAGGGTCAGAGGTTAGCTCCGTGTGTGATAACCAGACTATATAACATACTTGAATTAATCGTACTGATACGAATACTTATACAATCAATATATTAGTGTACTTCTGAATAAGTCTTAAGATATCTTTTATTATACTATTCTTAATTATTCTCAAGTTTCATTTACCTAACCTTACCATTTATCTAACATTCATTTGAGTTATCTAATTAATCCCAGGGTAAACCTGTGATGGTGGCAGCATATATATAGGAGAATTGATACCATTATTAACCCTATTCGCTTAAGCTTACACTAGTGGACAATAGACTATCTCTTCACCTGGGCAAGACGGAAGCCATCTTATGTGGAACAAAACGCAAACTGAAAGATATTGTGGGCTTCTCGGTCAACTGTAATGATATTCCTATAACAACAGTGTCACAAGTTAAATATCTCGGACTAAAACTGGACGCGAGTTTGTCAGGTGAAACAATTTTGGAATCTATCCTGAGTAAGTGTAGAGCACGTATAAAATACCTGTATAGACAGGTGGGATGCTTGCCCGCGGCAACCAAAAAGTCCCTCTGCCAAGCGCTTGTACAATGTCATTTTGACTATTCTGTGTCATCCTGGTACTCTGCATCATCTAAATCAGCACAGCACAAACTTCAGGTCACTCAAAATAAAATGGTTAGGTTCATGCTGAACCTAGGACCCAGATCACATGTTGGCCAGGAACAACTTCAGACACTAGGTATGCTCAATGTCTCTGGCTGGGCCAAACAAATCAGGCTCACTAATGCCTTCAACATTTTCTATGACAGAGCTCCAGAGTATCTAAAGAATGATTTTGTTAAAGCAAATGAGAGGAGTGGACATAATACAAGAAACAGGATGTTTAATTTTATGTCCCGAGAATCCAAGGACAGGGTAAGCAAACATTCTTCTTCACTGCCATCAAAGACTGGAACGACCTACCCCAGTCAGTCCGTGAAAAGAGAACACTGTATTCCTTCAGACGTAGCCTGAAGGAACACCTGAACCGGACAGCTGCGAGAAGGGAGCACCAAGCTTATGTCTACTACTAAATACGACATAAAAGATAGACAAACCAAACTGAAATGATTACTGATTACGGATTACTGATATTTACTATATGATGTAAGGTATCCTAAAATAACCCCCTAGAAATACTTTCGCTAAAGTATCTATTTCTTTATCCTCCCCATTCCCCCAGCTAACCTAATCCCACAAGGACCCCTATGGAAATACGCCTAACGGCCTTATTGGGCTATCCTTAGTTGGAATTATACAAGGCTGGTACATGTCATATTAGTAACATACTATGTGGTACCAACTCTGTAAATTGCTAACTGAATAAATATTATTATTATTATTATTATTATTATTATTATTATTATTATTATTATTATATACAGTATGACTGATTTGTAATGAACAAAGAAATTAATAATTTGAGAATGAAGGTGTGCGTGTCTGTCTACGTGTGTGTGTGTTTGTTTATGTGTGTGTGTGTGTGGTTTAATTCAGTATCTTCATGGGCAGAAATAGAAAACAGTATGTTATACTTTACCACCTACGTACAGTACGTATTAATACAATGTAATTTATAATCCACAGCGAACAGAGAGAGAGAGAGAGAGAGTTAGAGTTAGAGTTAGGAGCGAAGGTGTGTGTGGGGGTGGGAGTGTGTATGGGAGGGTGTGTGAGAAGGTTAGGGGGGGGTGGGGAGTGAGTCTTCGTCAGCAGGTGTGTGTGGGGGTGGGAGTGTGTATGGGAGGGTGTGTGAGAAGGTTAGGGGGGGGTGGGGAGTGAGTGTTTGTTAGCAGGTGTGTGTGGGGGTGGGAGTGTGTATGGGAGGGTGTGTGAGAAGGTTAGGGGTGGGTGGGGAGTGAGTCTTTGTTAGCAGGTGTGTGTGGGGGTGGGAGTGTGTATGGGAGGGTGTGTGAGAAGGTTAGGGGTGGGTGGGGAGTGAGTCTTTGTTAGCAGGTGTGTGTGGGGGTGGGAGTGTGTATGGGAGGGTGTGTGTGAAGGTTAGGCGTGGGTGGGGAGTGAGTCTTTGTTAGCAGGTGTGTGTGGGGGTGGGAGTGTGTATGGGAGGGTGTGTGTGAAGGTTAGGCGTGGGTGGGGAGTGAGTCTTTGTTAGCAGGTGTGTGTAGGGGTGGGAGTGTGTATGGGAGGGTGTGTGAGAAGGTTAGGGGTGGGTGGGGAGTGAGTCTTTGTTAGCAGGTGTGTGTAGGGGTGGGAGTGTGTATGGGAGGGTGTGTGTGAAGGTTAGGCGTGGGTGGGGAGTGAGTCTTTGTTAGCAGGTGTGTGTGGGGTTGGGAGTGTGTATGGGAGGGTGTGTGTGAAGGTTAGGGGTGGGTGGGGAGTGAGTCTTTGTTGGCAGGTGTGTGTGGGGGTGGGAGTGTGTATGGGAGGATGTTTGTGAAGGTTAGGGGTGGGTGGGGAGTGAGTCTTTGTCAGCAGGTGTGTGTGGGGGTGGGAGTGTGTATGGGAGGGTGTGTGTGAAGGTTAGGGGTGGGTGGGGAGTGAGTCTTTGTCAGCAGGTGTGTGTGGGGGTGGGAGTCTGTATGGGAGGGTGTGTGTGAAGGTTAGGGGTGGGTGGGGAGTGAGTCTTTGTCAGCAGGTGTGTGTGGGGGTGGGAGTCTGTATGGGAGGGTGTGTGTGAAGGTTAGGGGTGGGTGGGGAGTGAGTCTTTGTCAGCGGGTGTGTGAGGGTGTGAAAAAGTGTTTGTTTATTTATTTATTTATTATTATTATTATTTTGTTTTTGATATTCCAACTGCTCCCTATCGGGCATAGGCTGAGAGCCTGTACATTCTACCGCTCAACTCGTTGAAGCCCGAGCAGTCTCGTTCCAGTCTACGGAGTGAGGCAAGTGAAGCACCCATTCACGGCTCGAAGCAGCCCCATCTCTGAAGCTGCTTCGCCTCTGCACTTCACTGTCTCACTCGCCAGACTCGGACCCTTACTCTTAGAACGCCACTTATTGAGCTATTAACTCACTAGGCATTGACCCCCTGTAGCATATTTTGAATATGGAATATTCATACAGTGGTATTTAATCAGGGAACAATGAGGGTATTTTTTGGCGTTTCAGTGGGCTTTGTGGTAATGCACTGATACTAGGTACAGCACAAATTCCTTCCCAATAATATCTTCCCATTGACATATCAGGATTCGAACCCGGGTCCATTGAATTACTAGTGTGTGTGGTTGCATGCATGTGCTTGTATTCGTATTTGTTTCTGTATGTGCAGATATAATATATTTTAAAGTAACTGTGTGCCTCATGACCTTTGATTCAAAACGTACAAATGAGAAATAGTGCGAGGTAGAGTTACAAGGAATAGTTATCACCTCAAAACTTTGCGGTCCATTCCGAGGAGATACACTAACTGGAATAAGAGATATTGTGAAGTGCACTACACTCCATGCCCAGGCATTTCAAATTCCCCTAAATTATCTCTGACATCACTGTGAATCCAGAATTCAGTGATTAAGGGGACATGGGCCGGTTTTCTGGACCACTTTCTCCCTTATGTTTAGCCCCATTAGTTTTCAGATGTTAAGTTGTTTGCCCCATTAGTTAGTCGATTTTAACCCTTTAGAGGGCACTTGGTGAAATAGTTGAGATATCAAAAAACCCTCTTAGTACATGAAAATTGAGGTGTTTCTAAGACAATTTTACTGTTGTGAAATATTCAGTTTCGTGCACTTGAATGTTGCAATGTTGTGTCAAACAAATAACCCGTACGGGATACTCGCCCGACTTACGACTTACGGGTAACCATGAACATCCCACCAGGGATGTTTGGCCCGTTTTGGAGTAATGTTTTTCGCTAAATATATGTGTCTTATTTCAACTTAATATTATTGTAAATAATTGTCAGCAACATAAATAAGTATAATTAGTAATAATGTGAACTTTTACTTACATACTAGAATAAATCTATCTATCTCTATCTCTATACTCAGGCCCAATCCCCATTTTGGGGGTAGCCGACTCAAGACAGAGCAAGAACAGGGAAAACACAAAAACAACATAAAACAAAAAATAAACACAGATAAAAAACACAAACTCTCACACATCCAGGTCACCCAGGAGAAGACCCAGAGACCAGGGTTACCAAGGTCGCTCCAGCACTCCCCCGGCCCCTGACCACCCGGAGAGGTTCCGATCTCGGCAGGCAGACATGCAGCGGAGCCAAAGCCACAAGCCCTCCCACCACACTTCCAGGCACACCCTTCATATTAATCGTCTCCCCGGGCCAGGCGCCTGATGGACTATTATCTAGTCAAACTTGCGCCCGACCCCTTACTCCAAATGACCACGTGTTCACTCAACTATTCACAAGCATTCTCCATTCACTCCTGTCCACCACCACTTCCCCTGCCTGATCTATAGTCATTCCTCTATCATCCAAAGCCTTTCTTACACAGTCTCTCCATCTCAATGGGGGTCTTCCTGCCCTTCTATCTCCCCTTGTACCTGACTCACATATTCTCTTTGTAAGCCTTTCATCTCCCATTCGTTCAACAATGAAATAAATGGGTAATGAAATACTGCCTTGATTTATATAAAAATACACTTTAATTAAATAAATAACTTACATATTAGTTTGTTGACACTATTTACATACATATTTATATATTTATGCTTCGTTGTGGAATGGAGCGAAGCAATTTCGGGTGTCAGACAGGCACAGGGCGACCTTACAAGTGTCGCCCATCCACCGTGACCGATGAATGGCCCCCTTCTTGCTGCAATGCTTGCATGTCTGCCGCATGGTCACAGAACGGGGCATGTGATGGGTGGTGGTATTCTGTCGCTCAACAGGACTTGGGATTGAACTCCTCTGGCCTCTCCTCGGTAGTGGTATTGGTGACGTTGGAGAGTCGATGGAGTTCCTCATGGCCCACGCTGCCAATACTTTGGTGCATCTCATAAACCTGGAGATGTTCAGGCGAAAGTGCTTCAGGGTCATTAGTTTTTCCCCCAAAGTGACACAGTCCCTTTAGTAGAACAGCCAGGCATTACATATACAAATATTCACACTATATCCAAAGAGCTTTATATACCACCTTCTCACTCTCATGGGTGTGCTGTACAGGTGGGTGAGCATGTCGCTTTTATCAATCCCCCCCATCCTTCCATTGTACTTTTTGATAACGTCGAGGCATTTCACTTCCTTCTTCTCCTTGGCTTGCTTGTCATACCTGGAGACTGTGGACATGGGTTCAATGCCAGCATCGGAGGACAGGACTGTGACCACCTTGTTGTCTTTCCACCGTGCAGCAAGTATACCATTGGAAGAACAATAGTCCAGAGTTCCACAGGGCACCGACTTCTTGTCCATATCCTTGACAGCCATTAGAGTGGGCTTTTCAATGCGATTGAGTCTTGCTGTGCCAACATACCTGCAGCCATACTTTTCCCGCAAGTATTCCACTAACGCAAAGCTTGTGAAGAAGTTGTCAGCATACACAGCACTCTTATTGGGTTCCTTGAGGGTCTTGACAAGGACTACCGCAGTCTTGCTGCTGACCAACATCTGCTGCTCATCTTCAGCAAGGGTGGTATGATGAGCTGGGAAGGTGGGCTCGCCCTGGTACATAAGAATGTCAAGTACAAACCCATCGATACTACCTCTGCAGAAAAGCTTGAAGCCCCACTTGTCTGGTTTGGTCTTGATGTATTGCCTCAGGTTACCAGCTCTCTTCCCCTTATAGGCCACCATCACCTCATCAATGGACTGGACTGGAGTAGCGTCGACCCGGAGGAACCGCTTTGTGATGGATGCGATGAGTGGCCTTATCTTGTAAAGCCTGTCTATGGACGTCCTGGCATACTCGTTGTCATTGAAGTATAGGAGGGATCTCAGTAGCCTGAAGCGTTTGGAAGACATGACTTCAGCTACTTGAGGCACCCTGGTCTCCATGGCCCAGTAATCCTCTATGCTCGGCAGGCTACTTATTCCCATGTAGATCAGGATCCCGACGAACACCATGAACTCGTGTTTGTCTGTGCTGAACGTTGTGTTGACGTCCTTCTGCCGAGCATAGAGGTTAGTTTGGTAGACTATGTGGCCCACCAGTTCCAAGGAGAAGAGCCGTTAAAAATATTTGAAAGGTGAGAGGATGTGAGTTGGAGCCAGGTGAACGAAATCCGGGAGTGGTGGGATGTCGATATCCTCCTTCTTCCATGTCCTTGGAGCAGTGGTAGTCCGTCTCCTCTTGCGGGCTCGTGGAACGGCATCATCCACTTCTTCATCCTCGTCGTCGTCGTCGTCGTCGTCGGACACATCCCGGGGCTCCACCACAAGCGTACCTGCGAAATAATATAAGTTATTAGTAAAGGTAAGTAAAAGTAAGGTAAGTAACAGTAAGGTAAGTATAATGGTAAGGTAAGTATTGTAATTTGTTTACTATAATTTCTTTAAAAAAATAAATGCCAAACACATCAATGAAATGCACAACACTGATTACTAAAAGTTCTTTAAATTTATTAAATGCCCAACAATATTTACTATAAGTCCTTTAAATTTGTTAAATGCCCAGCACAATATTTAAATGCCCAACAATATTTACTATAAGTCCTTTAAATTGTTTAAATGCCCAACACAATCTTTAAATGCCCAACAATATTTACTATAAGTCCTTTAAATTGTTTAAATGCCCAACACAATCTTTAAATGCCCAACAATATTTACTATAAGTCCTTTAAATTGTTTAAATGCCCAACACAATCTTTAAATGCCCAACAATATTTACTATAAGTTCTTTAAACTGTTTAAATGACCAACACAATAATGAATTATACAACATTATTTACTGTAAGTTCTTTAAACAAATACATGCCCAACAATATAACTATAGGTCCTTTAAATTGTTTAAATGACCAACACAATAGGGAAATACACAACAATATTCACTATAATGACCAGTCAGTCAATCATTCAGTCATTGGGGGGAAACTCTGTGACAGAACTGAGCCACACTCACCCTCCGACTCCACACTTGTGGGTTTCCCCATAGTTTATTGGTATAAAATTCATTCACTTTGATACTAACCTTGCCTCTTAGATGTACTGGGACTACTGGATAGTAGTTCATCGTCCCCGATGTGGGTCAGGAAGTCAGGGTCGATGGTGTCATCATCATCTTCAAGGTCGAACTCGATGTCACTGTCGGCGCTGGTCTGTGGTGCCACCCACTGCGTCCTGCATCTGGTTTGCTTGTAGAAGGAACCCACTGGTCTCTGAAAAAAAGAAATATATAATGTCACTATCACTTTCTTCGCTATATTTATGGTGAATAATATGAACATTTACATAAATTACTATATTTGGCCAACAAATATTATAACTAACATTATGTGGAGTCCATACCAATTAATAAGGTACTGGCCTACCACTATAGCATGTTTAAACAAAAAATCACCATAGATTCACCATAATGTTCTCATTTCTAACATTACCTATTAGTCAGGTATTGCTGTTTCAAGGCTATTTTGTAGGAAACTTATTGTATAGCAGTATAATCATCAATAATATAATCACAATCACTAATCACCATCATATATGGACAATCACCATCATCACTATCAGGCCATACGGTTATTCGTGTTGCTGGCCAAAGATCCCCGCAGGGATGAGCGTGGTTATTCGTGATGCGCGCCAAATATCCCGGGAGGGTGGAAGGTGGCGGCATACGTTCCCCCGTAAGTCAGGCGTACATCCCGCGCAGGATATACACTATGTTCACCACCCAAATTTTCGTATTTCCTTTGAAACCACACTAATTTCATTCATACCAGCATAAAGTACAACTATTTATCTATGTCCTATCAACTTTAAGAACCTTACCTCCATTGTGTTAGGCGTGAGGGGCATGGGAAGGGAGCAAACTTGACGCACATATGACCACTACGGCTGCTTTGCTGAGTATGACTTGCTTCTCGCCCTGCACTGCCGCACAGGGATGGGGTAGAGGGCTGTGATTTGCTGGAGATAATAACGAAAGGTTTCCCTATTGGTTGAAGCAAACCCAAGCCATCTACGTCATCAATGGCGCGAAATATAGCCCGCCAAAAACACGCATTTAAGGACCCCGCGCGGGGTACCTGCCCGCTAAAGGGTTAAGACCTTTCGCCCCATTTCTTCGTTAATATTTAGACCTTTCGTGCTATCTAGGTGTCGATTTTTTCCCTGGTGAACGATAGTGAGGCTGTAATGTTGGAAGAATCGGCCTTCGGCCGGAACATGTTTCTACCGAAAAATTTACAAATTAATCTAGAAAGGGGGTCGAATGGATGTTTTATTTTTAATTTGATGCAGGTCTAGGGAGGAAACTAGAAAAATAATTAATACATGCAAAAATCGCCCAAAATGTGAACCATCTCCCCTTAACACCACATCGAAACACTGACCAAAGTTTGGAACAATGTATTCCTAATTAACCTGGTTGTAAGCATTCTACCTGGAGAGGGTTCAATTCTATCTTAGAACCCCTTAGTTCATGCATGTGTGTGTAGGTGTGTGCATTTGAGAGAGAGAAAGAGAGAGAGAGAGAGAGAGAGAGAGACAGAGAGAGAGAGAGAGAGAGAGAGAGAGAGAGAGAGAGAGAGAGAGCAAAAGAACGAACCCTTAACAATAGAATCTGGGCGACCATCATACAAGTATATCATGTATTATTGGGGCAGTTGGAAAAGGGGCTGGCTAGTGGCACTGTTATTGTGTGTGTAAGGTGGAGAGAGAGAGAGATGTACTTAGATTTACATAGGTACACTGGTCACACAGGCCCCACAATCCAAACGAGGTGGTCAGGACTTAATTCTTGTAGAGATGGCATAACCCATAGAAAAGGAAAGTTGAAGGAAAGGATAGAAAAGAAGAAGGCTCTCTCCCCACCCTCCGGTCCCTCCGGCAATTGCCGTACATGAAAAAGTTGGAGCGATTAACCTTGCTGGGCTTCGAAATTCCCAGAAGGAATTTACAAGAAAGATTGGAAAAAAAGAAAGGAACATTTATGAAACCCTTCGCCTTGGTAGCATGCACATTTTGGGGTTAATTGGAATCATCCAACCCATCACCCTTAGTAGTATGTGCATATTTAATGATGGTTTTTATAATTATTATTCTTTATTTGTTTATTTACTTTTTGTTTTCTTCTTACCCTCTCTTCAGCTGAACAAATAATAACGGTGATAATTACTGCCTACTCATTACCAATTTGTCTAGATTGTTCTTAAATGTATCTATAGAGGAGCTGTCTATTACTTTATTTGGAAGATTGTTCCACTCATCAATCACACTGTGAGTGATTTTGTTTTTGGTTGTATCTAGATTCATTCTCCTACCTATTAATTTTAAATTGTTTCCTCTTGTAGATGTGCCTCCGGCTTTTTTGAATAACTTATCTAGGTTAATGTTACTGAATCCTTTTAGAATGTTAAAACACTCTATCAATTGGCCTCTCACCCTTCGTTTTTTAAGTGAAAACAAATCAAGTTATCTCAGTCTTTCATCGTATGATTGATTAATCAATGAAAGAATTAGTTTAGTGGCTCGCATTTGCACAGATTCAATTTTTTTTTTTTACATCCTTATGAAGTGGGGTGACCAAAACTGCACAGCGTATTCTAGGTGCGGTCTCACCATACTTTTTTTATAAGGGCAAAACTATGTCTTTGCTTTGATAATGAAAGTTTCTTCTGATGAAACCTAGTGCCCTGTTTGCTTTGTTTGCAGCCGCTGTTCATTGATTGGAAGATTTTAATTGTTCGTTTATCAGCACTCCCAAGTCTTTTATTTGTGTTACATTTCTTATATTCTCTTCATTCATGTAGTATATATTCATATTTATTGTTTTTGTAACCTATTTGCAATATCTGACATTTGTTTACATTAAACGGCATTTTCCACTTATCCGACCATTCTGTGACTTTATATAAATCAGCTTGAAGGTTTATTCTATCGCTTTTGGAAATTATTGCATTACCTATCTTCGTGTCATCCACGAATTTGGAAATTAAATTATGTATGCCATTATCTATATCATTGATATATATTATGAACAACACTGGTCCCAATACTGAGCCTTGGGGGACTCCACTAGTTACTGGGTTCCATGTTGATTCCACACCGTTGATAACTACGCTTTGCTTTCTTTCACTTAGCCAGTTTTTAATCCAAGCATACGTTTTGCCCTGTATTCCTATGTCTCTTATGTTCTGTAATAATTTATCATGCTGGGCCTTGTCCAAGGCCTTTTGAAAGTCTAGATACACTATGTCGAGAGAGAGAGAGAGAGAGAGATAGAGAGTCTTAAGGGTTAATATTAAGTTAAGTGTGTGTGTGTGCGTGTGTGCAATATGGAAAAAGTGCTACCGTTAGGCCTAATGGAATTATCTGTGCAGATATAGCTCGGATTCGTAGTTACGCTTCCCACTAAAAGACGAGATTACCTGGACTTATTATATCCTAAAAAAAGAGAAAAAGAGAGAGAGAGAGAGAGGAAGGGGGTGGGGGGGTTACCATTGCATTGTGTAAGAGCTGAAAGGTAGAACACAAGTGATTGTATATATTATCTGTGAGAGAGAGAGAGAGTGTGAGAGAGTTGAGCAGGTTACAGGAGCGTCACAGAGAGTTTGAGTGAAGTTAGTGATGGAAAAGCGATGTGAGGATACCACAGACAGGATGATAAAGGAGAGAAAAGGAATACAGCATAATATATGATAAAGAGAAAGTAGAGAAAAGGAATAAAGTAATAAACAAAGAAAAGGGAAGACAGATATATAATATAGAGAGGACAACATAGGAACAAAGAAGGAACAGGGAGAAACATAATAACGAAACAAAGATAAACTGAACAAACTAAAAAGTAATGATGATGAGTAAAATATATGGAGAAGGAAAGAAAAGAGATAATATGAATACAGTAAGCTCAAAATAAACGGTGTATATAATAGATGACAAATGAAAACAAAAAATGAAAGAAAAGGAATAAAGTGAATAGAAGATCATTGATGTGCAATATATGTTCCAAATTAAATTAAAATTAGAAAACTAATACACATGTACAGTATACAGAGTGGGCCGCTTTACTGGTGAACCCTGTTCTTAGTAGCTCTTGGTCATTCTCCTTTCGGGACTTTAGCGCTAGACATAACAACAACCTGGCACAACTCCCTTGTTTCTAAACTACTATCCTTCAGTCTTTATCACTCTATCTGTACCTTAAGGGGAGGAACACCGTTTGTTTGGTCTATTAATTCATGTATTCATGAATTAGAAAAACACCCCCTAGACCCCCCTTCAAGATAAATTTTTACATTTTTCGGTAGAAAAATTTCCAGGCCAAAGGCCGGTTCCTCTTAAAATTGCAGGCTCGCTATCGCTCGCCAGGAAATAATAGAGACGTAAATGGCACGAAAGGTCTTAAAATTGACAACAAAATCGGGCGAAAGGTGTTAAAATCGCCAAACTAATGGATCGAGCGTCTTATAATCTCAAAACTAGTGGGGATAAATATTAGGGAAAAGGGGGTCCAGAAAAACGGTCTGCCTCCCTTTAACTCCAATCTCGTTTATGATTGTTTCACCCTACACCTATCAACTCCTGTGTTCATCAGGGTTCTATCCTATCCCCAGTTCTATTTCTAATATTCATTAAATCTACTCAACTGTACATCTAGTCGTATCTACTCCTATGGTAAAGACCCTACACTATACAACTAGCTTTCCACAGTGACCTTCATGCAGTCACTTCAAAACTCACTTGATGAGGCCATAGCACAACTACCTTCTGATCTATTAACCCATTCTGTACCAGTGACGTCTCTTTAACTTTATTCTGGCTATTATTGGAAGATTTTATTCAGTTTAAAAAGGACCTCCAGCAATTAATAGGCTTAGAACTATCTCACTTAACCCTTTTTATTACCATAAATCCTTCTTAAGCTACACAAAATCGTCTAAATATAGTTAGAATATAATGAAAGAGACGTCGCTGGTACAGAACGGGTTAACTGTATCCGATTGGGGCAAAGATAATCTTGTTGCTTTCTATGCCTCCAAAACTAAAGTTCTCCATTAACTACTCATCACAATCTTCCACAGGACTATTCCATATTCTTCAACAGCACACAAATCAACTTTTTCCCTTCTCTCAACATTCTTGGAGTTTCTTTTTCATCTGTTGGAACTTTTACAACTATCAGTATTGAAAATAATATTAATATATAGCAGAATTAATACCTGAAAAGTACCTTATCATTCGATGTTAATTTCATGGTATAGCATATCTTAGTTACACAATATGGGCCCAGTAATTATGCTACATAAGACTCTTAGCTGTTAGGTAGAGGAGAGAAGCTTATAGAAGGCTGGATGGCGGTGATAATAGATGATTGATTCGGGTTATTCGTATCCGAGAACTTACCTCGGTTGATAATTATTTATCTCCCAGTCATAGCATGGCATTGATATACGTTGATCAGATGTATTATAACTAACAACAATAGATTATATAATTTAAACAGATACTGTACTTATATTATATATATTATATGTATATACTGTATTTAATATAACTAGATGGTTATACAATAGAAAACGTAAATTAAATAGGTACCGTAACTAAATTGTAAGAATTGAATCTTGATACTGTCGAGTTTCGAAATCATCTGACCTATCCTGGAAAGACAATACATATATATTACCACTCTTTCTAAAACAGCCTCACAGAAGTTAGGTGTGCTCAAGCGTCTCTGTGGGTTCTTTACCTTCGCACAGGTGCTTGCTCTTTATAGGGTTACTGTACGTGCACCCATGTTTTAACACCTAACGAGCGGCCTAGGCGGTAAATAATATGTAGCCACCAGCGGGGTGTTACCCAAAATAGGGCTGTTTACGTGATCATTGTCATGCCTAAATAAGACCCAGAGCGTAAAACAAGTATCTATCCCTGAAAGGGCATAAACAGAGCTTTCCAATGACACCACAACGATCCTTGTATGACCGCTAGTTTTCTTGCAACAACCGCGCAACACGAGTGCAAAAACCATGTAATTCGGTACTTTCCCAACACAATTCACTATGTAGCGAGTGTGAGAGGGTGGAGGAGGGTGGGATTAATGTCAGTTGGTCCACCGCGGTGGTCTGGAGCAGTCATACGCTCGCTACTCTCTTGCCACCACTTGTCTCTCTCTCTCAGCAACATTACGTGCTGAAAATGCCACACGACTTATGTTGTGAGCCGCCACATAGTCCAAATTTCTTTCATTCGACATATGATGCGCCCCGCCAAAGAAGGGTTAAGGTCTGTTCGAATGTGTGAGGAGGTTATACCCATACCACGCTTCTGGAAAGAGTAGAATGAAAAGCATTTTGCCTCATCAACTAACCTACTCAATGTTGCATCTCTCTCTCCGGCCCCAGGAGAACAGGGGCCGGATACTCAAAAATGTTCTCACTTGGGGCACTTAGGACTTTCTAACTGACTTAGGGCGCCCTAAGATAGGAACAGGTTAGGACAACTTATCTTGTGTCTTAAGTCGTATACACGAACACAATATAGGATGTCCTATCATGCTCCTAAATGGTTAGGAACTCCTAAATCTCCTCGGCCACCCTATGTCATTCAGCCATTTAGGAGGCGCCCCTCCAACTGATTCTAGCCAATCAAAAACTAGAGTCCTCGATCAGCTGACATTTGTAAACACTACGAGATATGGCTTGAGCCTCCTAATTATCCTTAATTTTTGCTCATGTATATATGTAGTAAATCGTGCAATATCCAATGTTTAACCCCTAACAAAGTTTTTGGGAAGGTTAAGGAAGTGAAACTTAGTAAAGGCCTGCTTATGTGCTTGTTTTTAGCAGGCAAACTATTACCAGAGAGAGTCTATAGTTCTTTACTCTATGTTATTACTGTATTTTTTCTTCCCTTGTCACCTCTGTTTGTTGTTTTGTCGTGTCTCTTGCTGATTATCCTTACCCTTTGTGGGAACAAGGGCTGGATACTGATTGAGGAAGTGAATGTTGTAGCCTGTGTTTAGATAAAATTCTCTGGATTTATTTTTTCCATAAGATAAAGCCCATTTACATTATGTATAGTAGGTCTATAGGCTATTAGATTAAGAAAGGATAAATATTCCCATGAATTAAATTTGTGTAAAGGCTAGGCCTAGTAGTTAGCTGCGTATTAGGCTAGGCCTAGTCCAGATTAAGTTAGGATAGGCTATTTTCCCAGAAGTCCCAATTATAGTTTGTCAATAGGCTATGGTAACTTAAAGTAAGTTAACATAGGCCTAGGTTAACTTTTGTTTCTTCTATCAAGCCCCATTAATTTTAAGTTTGAATAACCGCACAAAGTTATTACATCTGGGTTGAAATCTCCAAACATCTACAATTTAGTCAATAGGTTAAGTTACCGGTACGTTAGGCTATGGCAGAAAAGTCTATATTTCTCAAATGTTCCTTCCACTAGGTTCAATGCATAGATTTCATAGATTATTATATTACAAAACATAGTTTGGGGGGAGTAAAATAACCACTTTCGGTAATTTAGATGTATTAGGAAAAAGATGGGCTACAGTAAAGTAAGGGGTAAGGATGTAGTATACGGGCATACCCCCCGCCTTTTTTACAATAATCGCAAGCTCGCGATTATGTTCCGGTCTATTTTGACTGCAGTGGTATACAATAATAGGTTGAGGGGGGCTTTGGCCCCCCCCCCCCCATGACTTATGTTCATCATCATATATAGTGCCAGCAGGGGACAAATAGCAGAAAAACTAGCAGTCAAAATAGAAGGGAAAATATCTGTGAGTGCACGACTTGGAACATGACGACCATACGCCCGGATACTACATCCTTCCGAAGGAAGGCGTTAAGAAACAAATAATGTGTGAGCCATGAATACTGGCTATTCAGCAGTCTAGCCTATATAGGTTCGAAAGTTCCAAAATTATACTAGGTTGAGTTAGATAAAGGATAATTATGATTTATGATAGTTACCCAAAGGTAATTGATCAAGTTTAGGCCTAGATCATATATTATATATTATTTGTATTGTATGATTTTATGACTCTAATCATGATGTGATAGTTCCTTTTAGGTACCGGTACTCTAGTATTTTTGTATTATACCAAAGAATAGGCCTAGCTATTTTAGAGGGGTCACTAGTGGCATGGCGGGATTAAAGGCATAGCCTAAATATATGAGGCTTCTATAATAAGTATAACTTGATTAAGTTGTTGTTGTGGTTGTTGTTGCTGTTCCCCAGGCTGTCTGGCCGAACAGCCCCAAGGTCCCGAGCAAGGCTAAGGCCATAACCGAACCCTCCCTGCTTACCACTAACAAAGCCCGGGTGACCGAAGCCACTCGAAGGTGGGGAGCTGAGGAGGGTGCGGAAATGCCTGGGAAACCAAAGCCCCACCCAAGGGTCTGTGCCCCTCAGCAATTATGAAGGGATAGTTGAGGGGCCAAGGAAAAGTGTGACGCTTTGGTTCCCAATCTGTCAACCTCTAGGTTGGCAGTAGGGAGGTCAATCCACGGAAGAGTCGCCGTCACTAGAGATCTAGAAAATATATAAGTAAAAGGAACAGTCAGAGTAAGCTATGGGTATGGCCAGAGAACGCTCAGCCCTCACTCTGATAGACCATCCCATCACCAACTTGATTAAGCCTAATTTAGGTTGGGTTAGCTTAACTAACCCTTGGTACTTGATTAAGTTAAGCTAACCCAACCTAAATTATGCTTGGTATTTTAATCTAACCTAATAAGGATACCAGTAGCTTATAACTTAAACTTGGCCTAACTAACCTCTCCATAAATAATAAATATACAACAGTCTCTTGGCCTAGACACCATATTATATACATACAGTATATGTTCTTAACCCATGGACGGCAAGCGTCCTCATATGAGTCCGTACTGGGCGATGGCGAGCGTCCTCATATGAGCCAAGGCCTAAAAAAAATTTTTTTTAAAAGGCCCCAGTAGCACTTATAACAAGTGAAATGGTGATTAACCCAGTGAGACCCAGCGTCGCACGTGTTGCGTCGGCAGTGTTTGATCATCAACTCCCAGCGACGAATCACGTGCGTCCGACATATAAAAAACACTTACGTGGCTCGTAAGGTAGGAAATGGCGGGAGAATAGGAGGGGGAGGTACCGTAGTGTGTGTGGGAGCCGGGCCAGTAGGTGTGAGCGGGCCGAGACAGCCGCGCGGCTGGTGGTGGTGGGCTTAGTGGGGATAGTTTACACCCTTAGTTCACCGCCACTTTGAACCTTCATTACTCCGGTCGTATGGGAGCTAGAGGCTTGAGATTTATGTGAGACACTCCTTAGGATGTATGCCGTACAATGACATACTCAGTTTTTACCCTAGTGCTCCCGGGCGGGTGGTCATGCGGGGGAGACGAACTATTGAAACCCCCCCCCCGCCCCCCCAAATGACCGAAATGAGTTTTTTTTTTTTATTTTGTCTTCATTTCTCACCATTCTCTTCCATTTTGGCTCAACACATTTTTTTGAGGCTTCCCCCCCCCCCCCCCCCCCCCCCCCCCCCCCCCCCCAAAAAAAAATGTCCGAGGTGATTTTTTTTTTTTTTCATTTCTCATCCTTGTCTTCCATTTTAGCAAACAAAAAAAAAAAAGAAGTGAAAATGGCTTGGGACTGGGGTGAACAAAATATTATAACTAGCCGGGGCTCAACGGGTTGTTGTTGTTGTTGTTGTTCCCCAAGCTGCCTGGCCGAACAGCCCCAAGGCCCCGAGTAAGGCCAAGGCCATAAACGAGCGCCCCCACAGAACCCTCCCTGCCGACCACAATAAAGCCTGGGTGACCGAAGCCACTCCATGGCGGGGAGCTGAGAGGGTGCGTAAACGCCCGGGAAACCAAAGCCCCACCCAGGGCCCTGTGCCCCTCAGCAATTATGAAGAGAAAGTTGAGGGGCAAAGGAATAATGTGACGCTTTAGCTTCCAATCTTGGTAGATTGGGAGGTCAATCCACGGAAGAGACGCCGTCACTTGAGATTTAGAAAATATATAAGTAAAAGGAACAGTCAGAGTAAGCTATGGGTATGGCAGAGAACGCTCAGGTCTCACTCTGATAGACCAGCCCATCGCCAACGGGTTAAGTGAGATAATTCCCCTCCATACCTCCTATCACTCATCCACATGTATAAAAATCCCCTCCCACCCCCCTTCAATTATCACCTATTTTTCCTCTTATTACCATCTATATTGGTGTATTTATTGTGCTATCATCTTCAATCCGGTTCCAAGGCGTGGTGCCAGACCTAGCAACAGCGTGGTGTGCTAGAGAGTGTAAGGGAGTGTCTAAGTCTGGCTTCAGGCCTCTCGATTGGAGGGTGTGACTCGCTTCAGCTCCACACTTCATGAATGACCGGTCGGCGATTTTGACCATCCAAACACTATTCTCACTTGTTATATTGTTGTTACATGATATTATCTTCATGTTAAATGTAAAATAGGCGCATATGAATAAGTAATAACGATATTAATGTTAAAATGACGATTTGAGTCAGGAATGAACCAAATTATCTTCGCCCTCTGCGACGTTTCAAATACCATACCTACGCACTTCTTAGGTTAACACCACATTTCCTGAAATTCCCGATCTTCATTAAGCCTATTCATAGGCTAGTCCTCCCGATTCCCCACTAGTAAGGTTGTATTTAAATATTCTTTGAAAATAGATAAAAATGCATAATGAGACAACTATTACATCTCAAGATTGTATTATGTACTATGCAATCATTATAACCATCTATCATATATTTTAAAGCTAATATACTTCTATAATTGCTCTAATGAAGGCAACTGTACAATCTCGAGGTTATCCATTGTAACTCCCTGGTCAGATTGTCATGAGTCAATTTCCTGCTTACACCCTTTAAAGTTTACCTCAACACTCCTGATACCTCTCCACAGTGTAACCATGTGATAGAAGGGGTCTTGGTAAATTTACATCATTCTAAGGGGTGTGGAAGAGCAGCAGAGCTAAGAGGTAGGGAGGAGTTTTGACGACTGATAGATTTTAACCACAGGTCAGACAAGACGCCTTTTAGAGTTCCCTCTCAATATAGGGAAGTCTATCTCACTTACTTAAGTTTAGTACTCTGTATATTATTTCAGTTTGTACTTGAATAAATATCAAAGTTGGTTTTGAATACCAAACATTCTTTCCTTTTACCTATAAGTATTCAATCAAATACTTATATAGTAATAGGTGGTGGCGGCGATACAATATCTATCTAATCTATTAATCTATCATCATCGAGCACAGAGAACGGAAAGCTGAGATCAACCTATCTTCAATCAACCTATAACTAAAACATAATATCTACATCTCTTAAGGACATCGACACCATTAGTCATCCTTATATAGAGTCAACAACTAAACCATATTGGATCGTAACTCTAAACGTCCTAATACTCCTACCTGGAGTTAACCCTATGAATACATTTGACTACCCATAAAAGTCATACGTAACACAACTAACACATGATTATAATAGTTAAAGCTAAGTAAAAATTGTAAAATAGAAATATACGTATATAGGCCCTAGACTGAGACTAGGCCTAATTTAACATAGGCTGAACTCATTGTCCAATTGGTCTTCACCACCCAAAACCACAGTGTGTAAAGTTACCAATAGCCTATGCTACTTTAGACAGGTCTTGAGCGCCCAAATTCAGCATATTGAGTACGCATTACACTAATTCCATTATTGAAAGGGTTATTCAAGTAAAATCACATAATTCTAGTAGTGGAAAGTAGCCTTCTATTTGGCTATGTTTAGATACATTCTCTCAAGCCTTAAAACGCGATCAAAACGGTATAAGACCACTAGTTCCATTACAAAATGTCACGCTCTAACTATTAATTACACCAGTTAGTTTCATAGCATCCATATATGACGATGATAATTGGCTAGAGTCGCATTGAGGCCATCCATATCTAATCCAGTCTCGGGCCGCCAATGTTTTAAGGTACGCCCTAAATAACGGCTCTTGTTATCAACTCTTTTCCGCTGTTTTGTGTCGTAAGTCGAGTTGGAGTAGCCCACGACCTGCCCTAAGTCAGGACGCCCTAACTTTTCACAAAATGGCTGCCCACAGCATTTGAGTATGCCGTCTTAACTGTTTTGAGTATGCCGTCTTAAGAGTACTGGAGCAGTTATGGCGCCCTAAGTGAGATAGGACGAGATATGATGTCCTAAATAGTTTTGTGTATCCGGCCCCAAGATATTACAGCAACCTGCGGTTCGTTCCAAAGGTGGTCCGGAAATTTAAACCTAATTCCAAATACAGTATCTCTTAATAAATTCATACACGGTTTTATAACTAAACTAACTTGGCCAAGATAATATTATACAGTTCTAAGTTACTTAATATTAGTCATTCTTTACAATATTTACAATCACAAGACTCTGGTAGGAAATGGTTCACTCTAGAGATCCTTGAGTGTTTAAACAGACTCAAGGATCTCTAGTTACTCTATTGAGGTTACCGTAAACGAAGGCTGTTACTAGCTCTTCCCAGATACCGGTGTAGACAAATTTTTTCTCACAGCTTGCATATGCACCGTATTGTACTCAATTAGGCTTGTTTTTAATTAACGGTCTGGAGTGTGCATTAACTTAATAATTATTGGGAAACGGTGTCCCTGAGAACCTAAAACGTTTGTACTACTTCTAGGCGTAGTGTCAGGAATTGTTAGTTGAGAAACTAGTCTTCATTTTCATTCATTGGAGGCTGTAGTTTGCCCCTATTCCTGAAATGCTAGGATTATTGAGGAAGCTGATATCAAGCTCATTAGAACAAGAATTTGATTCAGAGTAATACTAGTTGTGTAAGATAAAGTCTTGGGGATTTTACTCCACTTATAGAACAAAAAGCTTCTAGTGCACACAAGCAGGTACAGTTGGTAAAAGTTCCAGCTGACCCACCCTCGATCTGGGGCTCGCAAAATTAGCTGGCAATACTGGTGTAGGAAGGAGGTGTGTCTTACAATGATTGGGATTGGTAGATCTGATTTCGGCTATATCATTGTTAGAACATACACTAAGCAAGGGAAAGTATATCTATCTCAAATAAAAATGCATACATTGCTATGTATGATCCCGAACGTTCACCCAAAGTTCGTAGATTTGCTTAAATATTCAAGTTATTATATCCACTTATTGGCAACTACACCAGTATTGCCAGCTAATTCTGCGAGCTCCAGAGCGAGGGTGGGTCAGCTGGAACTTTGACCAACTGTACATTCCGTAATGTCTTGCAACATTACATCTTGTTAGTCAGCAGGATGCCGAGGATTTTTTTCGATCACAACCTAGTGCTGCACAGTCCAGGCAAGGGCTGTGGAGGAGTGGAGATTGGTGGTTTCTTTGTTTGCGCAGTGTTTACCAGGGGCTGATAAGCAGACCTGTGTAGATTTCAGGGAGCTCAGAAATGGTTCAATGATACACATGTTGACTATGCGCAATACCTCAGGGGCACTTTGGACAAGTGGCTAGCGAGTTAACAGGCGGTGACAGCAGTGCAGGATATATAAAATTTAATCTTGATGGAGCATTTTCCCAACAATACTGAAAAGGAGATTAGGGAGAAATGCTTTGTAACTGTTAAAGAGGCGGCAGTGTGGCCGGCTAATCATGTCTTGGCAATGCTTGGGACGGCAAGTGCACAGCTGTGCAAGGTAGAGATAGATGCGGCAACCAGCAGCCTCATTAGGTGCCACCGCAAATGCCCCCAAAGTTAGTCAACCGAAAGAACATCAAATACGAAATATGTATCGTGTTACTTCTGTAAGCAAGTACAGTAGGCCAAATTAAACCAAATTGTGCAAAGTGGAATGCGTCCCAATCTGCTCGTCCTGTATCACGAATTGTCGGATCTACTAAAGTATGTGAGCCTGCAAGGGAAGGTTGGGAGCTGTAGGGGTGGGGGGGGGGTGCATCAAAACTTGGGATGTGAGACTATGGTTGCCTCCTAGGTACAAGTCCCCGGGAACTCTGTGGACCAAGGTACACATTTGTCCCTACTGAGCCTAAATCACCTTTACATTGGTACCGTGCATTTATGGTTGTACAAGGGAGTAGTTACTATTGCAGGAATCGCCTATCCTATAACAATTTTCAGTGACACTGGTGCGAAGCAGTCTATGTGCAGGATTATCACTGAGGGATCTGCGCACACAGGCGAGTTTGTACTATGGTGGTGGATAAATTCAGAAGCTTACTATGACTTTGTACCTATGGCGCTAGTGTCCGCTAGTTACAGCATAGGCGAAGGTGGCTGTGGTGGACATGCTTCCCATGCAGGAGAATACATTTTTGCTGGGGTCTGATTTGGCTGGGGTTGCGGTTTTTCACCCGCCATCTCAAGCAGTTGTAGCTTCAGAGACAGCATTTGAACTTTCTGGATTGGATGAACAGGAGGATTGTTGTTGTTGTTGTATGTTATAAAAATCACCACCTGTAAGTGGCACCGATTAGCGTGTCGCCCATCGGTAATTTGTGTAGGTTTTTTTTCCCCTAGATAGGTTGCCCGCCAATACTATCGAGTCCCATCCACCCGGAAACACCCCTTTCAGATACAAGGGGGACAGCTATCACCAGAGACACCCCTATAACAGGGGGACCACACCCATTTCAGATACCAGGGGGAAAGCTATCACCAGAGACACCCCTATTACAGGGGAATCACACCCCTTTCAGATACCAGGGGGACAGCTATTACCAGAGACACCCCTATTACAGGGGGACCACACCCCATTCAGATACAAGGGGGACAGCTATCACCAGAGACACCCCTATTACACTGACGAGTTATTCACGGTCTGCACAGTGACACGTTTGATGGTGCAGGTATCACTGCAGGAGAATGGAGACACTCATATGTCCATAGAGGTCTGGGCCGACTGTATAGATGACGGGTCACCTGCAGGAGCCTGACAGGATGCAGGGTTGAAGGAGATAAGTGAGGAAGTAGAGGCTGTTCCTCCTGTACTTTCTACTCAGGCCAGAGGCACACACAGTACTGGTTAGGTACCTGGTACTGTAGCACCGACTGGAAGTGGTAATTTTTGCCAGTGTGGAGTCTGATATGATGGTACTATCCAGAGGTGGGCGCAGTGCCAGTGTGGAGTCTGATACTGTGACATCAACCCATGTTCCTTCTCATAATGCATTGACTGTCTCGGAGTTAGCACTTAAGAAATATCTACTGACCATAATGGATGCCACAACATGATTTGTAGAGGCTATCCCGCTATCAAGCATGCAGGCCAAACTTGTACTCAAGTAACTCCTAAAATTCTTTACGCAGTTGGTTTTCCTCAGGAATTACAGTAAAATAGAGCAGTAAATTTCACCTCCAATTTGTTTGCCCAGACTTTGAAAGAACTAGGTGTCGTGAATGTACAATCTACCGCACAGATAGCACATACAAAACTTCAACAGAAAAAATGATTGCTAGAAACCTTCCAGAATACACCAATCCACTATCATCCCTCCCATCCAACTCGACCAAAAGGACACGCTGTTTCGTTATTAAAGTGAGAAACGAGAAATCTCACTCTCTCTCTTGTTAATATGGTTTGGGAAGTGGCTTGACAGCAGGACATGGGTGCACAGCTTATAACCTCTGTAGAGTATTCTGTGGTGTGATATACAAAATTATACTGTTAATTTTACCTTGTTCTATCTAAGGAAAAGAACTGTCTCACCATGCTATCAGTTAGGTATTCTCCCTTACAAAGGAATACAAAGGAAATCAAGCAACAACAGGTCTAGTGACCCTTCTAGGCTGCTTGTGCTCCAAAACACTGAGGATCAAGTGTCCAAACAGTGGTTTAGAGTGGGTAAGGGAACATTGGAAAGGGAACTACTGCCCTGGAACTAATGTCCGTGGCAGGATTAGGAAGTTAGTAGGGGACAGATGGGCTAGTAACTGAGGGGAGGATAAAATAAAGTTATTAATTTACAAACGAAGTCAGTCGCGGGTTTGATGCGAAATATTTGTCTAGGCGAAGTTTAAATGAATCAACGGTGCTGCAGTCTATAACATCTCGGGGAAGCCTGATACTTATGATATGGATCACTCACATTATCTAACACGACAACCCTGGGAACACGAGCGAGCGACTACAAGCTGGGATAGAAAAGAAGGATAGAGTAAAAGGACAGGTTACTAAATACAGTCCAATAGGAAATGTTTATTTTCATATCCCTTTGTGATGTGTTAATATACAGTATACCGTATTACTCTAAGATACTGTTGTAATTACATCAAACTGTTGTTAAAGTTATGAAATAGTATTCACTGCAAATCTCGTGATTTTTAGCTTTCGTTCCAAGATTTCTCACCTATCATATAGTTACCATTGTTCCGAAAGCATTCCTTCCCTCACACACACTCTGTCTTACCTCCATTCCCACACCTGCATCCCTGCTTATCACTCCTAGATATTTAAAACACTCCACTTGTTCTAGTATTTCCCCATCCAGTCATACTTTTAGATTTACCCTACGAGCATCTCTATTGCACACCATCACTTTACTTTTATTCACATTTTCCTTCAGCTTCCTCCCAGATACCACACCAATATCTTTTACTACTTCTGCATTGGTGAGGGGCTGGTCTATCAGAGTGAGAACTGAGCGATCTCTGCCATACCCATAGCTTACTCTGACTGTTCCTTTTACTTATATATTTTCTAGATCTCAAGTGACGGCATCTCTTCCGTGGATGGTCAATCTACCAAGATTGGAAGCCAAAGCGTCACATTTTTCCTTTGCCCCTCAACTTTCTCTTCATAATTGCTGAGGGGCACAGGGCCCTGGGTGGGGCTTTGGTTTCCCGGGCGTTTCTGCACCCTCCTTAGCTGCCCGCCATGGAGTGGCTTCGGTCACCTAGGCTTTATTGTGGTCGGCAGGGAGGGTTCTGTGGGGGCGCTCGGTTATGGCCTTGGCCTTGCTCAGGGCCTTGGGGCTGTTCGGCCAGGCAGCTTGGGGAATAACAACAACAACTACTCTCTGCAGATTCTCCTCAGAATCCGCCACCAGTGCTGCGTCATCATCAAACAACAGCTGATTCAACTCCCAATCATCACCATTCTTTACTACTAAACCCAATCCTCAACCCATAGATCTCACTTTTACCTCCCTCACCACACCATCCATATATACATTAAACAACCACGGTGACATTACACAACCCTGGCACAGACTTACATATACATATTCTTGCTTCCAAATTTCTTAAGCATTTCGATAGAGTCTGGCATAAATCTTTAATTTCTAAACTACCCTCCTTCGGTTTCTATCCCTCCATCTGTGCCTTTGTCTCTAATTTCCTTTCCGGCCGTTCCATAGCCGCGGTTGAACCATTCATTCACCTCATTCCCTACTCTAACACACATTCTGCTTTCTTCATAAAAACTCTTTCCTGCTCATTAAATATTTCCTCTTATTTCGTAAATCCTTAGCACCTTCCACATTGCTTCTCTATCCACACGATCAAAAGATTTCTCCAAATCCACAAATGACCTTAAAAACCTCCTTTGTTGTCTCTGAACACTTCTTGCACAAAACTCTTGCTACAAAATCTGATCCACACACCTTTTTTCTCTCCGAAAGCCACACTACTCTTCTCCTATTGCACTCTTTGTACCATTTATTACCCTCTCTATCATATCCATGCCATACAGCTTGCCAACTCTGATAATAAACTAATACCTCGGAGAGAAGAGTGTTCCTTCTCTTCAGCAGGAATAGAAGAACAAAGTACGCTACTAACAGTTCCATACTTTATTACCCAACGTTTCGACATCACACCTTCTTCATCTTAATTTGTAGACCACTGAAGATGACACCAGTGTGATGTCGAAACGTTTGGTAACACAGTATGGAACTGTTAGTAGCGTACTTTGTTCTTCTATTCCTGCTAAACTAATACCTCTACAGCTTGAACACTCCGTCCGGTCTCCCTTCCCCTTGTACAAAGGTACACTACATGCACCCCGCCAACCTAATGGTGCCATTAACACAGCAAATCAAACATTGAATAGTCCCACACACCAATATATATGTATATATATATATATATATATATATATATATATATATATATATATAATATATATACCGGTATATATATATATATATATATATATATATATATATATATATATATATATACAGTATAATATAAAATATATATATATATATATATATATATATATATATATATATGTATATATATATAATACTGTTATGACTGACAGTAGAGGCTTCTAGTCCTTGGACTAACACGGACAATTAAATACACAGCATCTCCATGGCCTCAACTCGTAACACAGCCTATCGCAACAGAACAGAGCTCATTCGTAACTTCCAGGCTTTGTGGGGACCAAAGGTGCAGACAATCCCCCAACTGGTTCCGTTATACAAACAATGAACAAAATGGAACCCCTAGTTGTGGTGAAAAGATATCGTGCCACAACTCAGTACCAAATAGCAATACTGAGGAGGATCCTTTCTAAGCTGCACATAGAAGAGAAAGCTCTGATTTAATTTACGATAATACATTTACGGTAAATATATGCCAACAAACGGAATTTGAAGGTAAATACGGGGAAGAGCAAGGTTATGGTCTTCGAAAGGGGTGAAGTCACAAAGTGTGAGGTGAAGTTGAACGGTCAGGCTATCAGATCGTCAGCTCTTTTAAGTATCTGGGCAGTGTGTTGAGTAAAGATGGGACTATGGATGAAGAGGTGCGGGAGAGGGTGCAACAGGGGAAGAGGGTTGTAGGAACGTTGAAAGCAGTAACAAGAATTTAATAGGGTGAAGAAGTGAAGAAGTCCTTGCATGGCAGTGTGGTAATCCCGACACTAACTTACGTAAGCGAATCATGGACGTTCGGGAAGAGACTCAGACCAAGAGTGAGAGAGGTGGAAATGAGTTACTTGAGAAGTGCGTGAAGAGTTACATGGAGGGATAGACAGACGAATGAGGAGGTAAGAAGGAGGTGTGGTGTGGAGGTAGATATGCTGGAAAGTGTGAAAAGGAACAACTTGAGATGGTTCGGCCACATGGAATGTATGGAAAGCGAGAGAATGACTAAGAGGGTGTACGAGAGCGAGGTCGACGGACAAAGAGGCAGAGGTGCACCGAAGGAGAGGTGGAAGGATGGAGTGAGGAAGTATATGAATGAAAGGAGTGCTGGTTGGGAGGAGGGGCGTTAACTGACTGGCGACAGAGGTGCATGGGGGCTGTCGTTCGTGGCCACCCCTTCAAGGATCACGGCGTCAGGCAATAGATAGATAGACATGCCAACAATGAATGCCAAAATAATGACGCAAGTATCAAGCAGAGATGAATGAATCACTGATCAAAGAAACACCTATCAACCACCACCCACCTAAGTTTATCCAAACAATCGTTGAAGTGTCCTAAGCCGACTTCAACTCAACGGGTTTTGATAATTGTGCCAGTGCTCGTGCTAAGCGGAGAAATAGTACCCAGGTAGGCAACACAGGCTACCTGCAGCTCACTGCAATACAAATATAAAACGCTAAAGTCTATATTGTCCAGTCTATCAGTTTGCCTGAGCCGAAGTAATCCTCCCTGTAACTGAAGACTATTGAAGTCCTCCACTCTCTACTTCGAACCAGGCATTCCCATTAGCGGAAAATATTACCGAAACTACCACTAATTTTCCCATGTTTTTTTCTTTTTGGTTTAAGGTAGTTTTCATCATTATACAGTAGTTGAAATTAGTTACATTCCCCGAAATTTTTTATTTCTCCCATTATGCAACAATCTTAACCCCTATGTGTCGGCGCGCAACATAAGTCGAGTATAATAAATCTGGACTATCTGGCGGCGCGCGACATAGGTCGTGTGGCAATTTCAGCACGTAATGTTGCTGAGAGAGAGAGACAAGTGGTGGCAAGAGAGTAGCGAGCGTATGACTGCTCCAGACCACCGCGGCGAACCTACTGACACGAATCCCACCTCCTCCCTCCCTCTCTCACTCGCTACATACTGAATTGTATGGGGAAAGTGCCGAATTACATGCTTTTTGCACTCGCGTTGCGCGGTTGTTGCAAGAAAACTAGCCGTCATAAAAGGATCGTTATGGTGTCATTGGAAAGCTCTGTTTATGCCCTTTCAGGGATAGATACTTGTTTTACGCTCTGGGTCTTATTTAGGCATGAAAATGATCACGTAAACAGCCCTATTTTGGCTAAAAACACCCCGCTGGGCGGTACATATAAATAAACCGCTAGCCCGCTAATAAGGTGTTAAAACACTCAGATGTAAGTAATTTTCAGAGTAAATATACAATTATTTTTGCCATGGGATACAGGATGGGTTGAGGGGGGGCTTTGTCCCCCCTCAAGACTTTTTGAAATCAGTATCTATTTTGAATTTTAATAAGATTTTCACTGTCGTCAATATGGATAGTTATAGGGAGAGTTTTTGTGTTTTTACAGTGCTTTATATAGTGCACATCAAATGTATTTCCGGAGGTTGAAACAAATATTGATATGATCTTTGCAACATCCTTATTCTATAATAGCCTTCAAATATTGACAAATAATTAGTAGTAGTTTCGGTAATAAGTACCCCTCTAGCTAAAACAATACACACGAAATAAATAATTATGGACTTGGAATTAACACACGCCACTGCAGGAATAAAATAAAATGCTATGGAGTACAAAGTCTTGCTCTTGTGCCAGCGAGGAATAATTATCTTACACCTCCACCAATACCGAAGTATACTGGGCCGGTTATCTGGACCACTTTCTTCCTCATGTTTAGCCCCATAATTTTTCAGATGTTAAGATGTTTGCCCCATTAGTTAGTCAATTTTAAGACCTTTCGCCCCATTTCTTCGTCAATATTTAGACCTTTCGTGCTATTTAGGTGTCGATTTTAATGTAATGTTGGAAGAACCGGGCGGGACATTTTTCTACCGAAAAAGTTACAAATTAATCTAGAAGGGGGATCTAATGGATTTGTTTTTAAATTTGATGGAGGTCTAGGGAGGAAACTAGAAAAATAATGAATACATGCAAAAATCTTCCAAAAAGTGAATCATCCCCCCTTAACCAGTCCAAGGTTGCGGCTCTAACTAAACACAGAAGCAAAGAAACACATTATATGGAAAACCACAGTTCAAATGCAGTCACAATACGAGGGACAAACAAACCACACACACACCTTAAAGGTGGGGGTGCATGGGTTGAGATGAACATAACATGATAATCGCCAAGCTGTACAACATTATCTTGCAAAATGATAATCGCCAAGCTGTACAACATTATCTTGCAAAATGATAATCGCCAAGCTGTACAACATTATCTTGCAAAATGATAATCGCCAAGCTGTACAACATTATCTTGCAAAATGATAATCGCCAAGCTGTACAACATTATCTTGCAAAATGATAATCGCCAAGCTGTACAACATTATTTTGCAAAATGATAATCGCCAAGCTGTACAACATTATCTTGCAAAATGATAATCGCCAAGCTGTACAACATTATCTTGCAAAATGATAATCGCCAAGCTGTACAACATATTTTGCATGATAATCGCCAAGCTGTACAACATTATCTTGCAAAATGATAATCGCCAAGCTGTACAACATTATCTTGCAAAATGGAATGGCACTGAAATAAGTATTAACAATGGTATAAAGGATTTTGTGGATCATCTATACCGGGCCGGTGATGTCACAGGAGCGTAATTCCACCATCCAGTCAAGGATAAGGATACTTCTGTGACGTCACTATGACGTCACAGGCCCGGTATAGATGATCCGCAAAATCCTCTATACCATTGTTAATAATTATTTCAGTGATATTGCAATTTACAAGATAATTATATGCAGGTTGGCGATTATTTTTCCATGTTTACCTCAACCCATGCACCCCCACCTTTAACCCACTGAACCCCAGCTAGTTAATAATAAATGTACCACCCAGGACCAGAGGGTTGTTAAAAATAATAAAAATCCAGAAAACACCAGGAATGGGTTAGAAATGAAGGAAAACCCACAAAAAACCGATCCCCTAGGTCATTAAGGGGTTCTACTGTGCGCCCAAAAGTCGGAATTAAAATGGGGAAATGGGTAGGCAAAAACAGGTTTTTGCGCACTCACGCGCATGCGGTTGAATTTTGAGTGCTTTCAACCATCGGCATTGTTGCGTGGGATACTTACCAGTTCCCATACAAATCTGAGACCTCTAGGTGACATAGGACTGGAGTAATTAAACCCCGACGCAACATATGCGTCCTGGGGTTGAGGGTAAACTACATTGCCGACGCACTGTTTGCATCACTGGAGTTCAGTGGGTTAAAATCTGTCTAATGTTACGTTAATATGCCAATAAATAAATAAAGAATAATGCCAATGAATAAGTAGAGAATTAAATAAACAAATGCCAGTAAGAGAAAAGCGAGAGATAGATGCTACTCCCTTTATAAGTAGATGCGGACTGACAATCCTACAGCCGGAATTTACTAAGGTCGGCACCAGATGGAGGTACTTTAAGACGTATCTAATAAGGAGAATTGACTCTCTGCTTCTGGTTGTAGGCCCCTGATACTTACCCCATCTAACGACAAGCACCCTCCAATAGAGAACGGTTAATTTCGAACAGTAACTATACAGTTTATACCCCTCACTAGAGAATGTACCGTTTTTTAGAAAACGGTTATATTCGAGGACCAGATGGAGCTACTTGTTCTCCCCAGCATGGGTGATGGTTCTTTAGGCAATTTGTTCATATTATAAGAACAAAATTGGGCTAATGGTTATCAAAATATGAAGAAAATTACGTCATAGTGGTGAAGGGGTTAAGCTGCTTGACAATGAGACTTTATTTGTTACTAATTGAACAAAATCATTAAGATATTAAAAATGGGTAGGAAGGGGTTTAGACCGGGAGCTGCACCAGTGGTAAGGGGCGTGGTAATTATAGGGAATAGCCTCTCACCCTTATTTTTCATGTTTGTTCCTCCAGATTTTGAGAAATTAGTGTTTTCATGGTCTTAGTTATAATTCCAATGTGGGATACACGATGGGTTGAGGGGGGCCTTTACCCCCCCCCCCCCATGAATTATTGAAATCGTCATATATGTTGCCAGCAGGGAGTAAATATCGATTATACTGCATAAAGAAGGCGTTTGTAAACAGTGAGGATGTCCGAAAGAGCTCTGAGATTGATTTGAATGGGCGTTTTTCTATAAATATAGGGTTTTATAAAATTTGTGATCAAAATTAATCTCCCACAGTGGATTATACATGAGTACAGTATAAGGATTCCATAGACCTACATTGTCCCTAATAGCGTAATTTTCTTCATGTTGTGATAACCATTAGCCCAATTTTGTTTAGCTATAATATGAACAAATTGCCTAAAGAACCATCACCCATGCTGGGGAAAACAAATAGTTCCATCTGGTGCCGACCTTAGTAAATTCCAGCTGTAGGAATGTCAGTCCGCATTTACTTATCAAGTGAGTAACATCTATCTCTCTCTGCCAAAGGGAAAGTCGTGTCGCTCAATGGGCATCGCTTTAACGTGTTTGAGAAGTCATATGGGCCGAAAGCTAAATATCATAATGCACTAGCAAAGCTGAGGGGAATCGATGGTAGTTTGATTCCTCCCTGTGAATCAGAAATTTCCCAACATATAAAACGGTCAACATTCGTGGCAAAGATGTGGGCTAATGCCGATAATCCTGAACTGAATCAGCATCAAACTTCAGAAGATGGTTGAGAATTGCATGACGGAATGTATGAAATCAATTGGTTTGACAGTTCTTAGCTTCCACAGTCATTGATTTCAGAGGGTGGTGATAACGCAGACCAAGAAGGCGGGTGCCCAATCCTGAAAGGGGTTGAAATAGGGGAGCTATCCCCCCGCCAAAGGCGGCTTTCTAGGGCCTTTCCTAGCTGATGCTGAGAGGATTGGGTTCTAGTCATGTGGTGATGGGCTGGTCTATCAGAGTGAGAGCTGAGCAATCTCTGCCATACCCATAGCTTACTCTGACTGTTCCTTAACTTATATATTTTCTAGATCTCAAGTGACGGCGTCTCTTCCGTGGATTGACCTCCCAATCTACCAAGATTGGAAGCCAAAGCATCACATTCTTCCCTTGCCCCTCAACTTTCTCTTCATAATTGCTGAGGGGCACAGGGCCCTGGGTGGGACTTTGGTTTCCCGGGCGTTTCCGCACCCTCCTCAGCTCCCCGCCATGGAGTGGCTTCGGTCACCCAGGCTTTATTGTGGTCGGCGGAGAGGGTTCTGTGGGGGCACTCGGTTATGGCCTTGGAATTGCTCGGGGCCTTGGGGCTGTTCGGCCAGGCAGCTTGGGGAACAACAACAACAACAACAACAACGCAGACCAAGAAAGTTCTGACGATGACTTCAGCATTTCTTCATCAGATGAAGACTGCTTATCCTCAGATGAAGACTAGTTCTGATAACAATAAGATACACTTTATTGAGTTAAATTCACCTGTCGGATTAGCAATTATTTAATTGTGCTTTTGATTTTAGTAAATCAATATGGAAGTGTTTTATATATTTTATATTAAGATGATTCTAAGGTGACAGGGGGCCTAACTTCATTGTTATTATATTGTCGCAGCTTACTACAAGCAGCATATTCACACTCTTCTCCATATTATATCAGAAACATATATCGAGTTGAAGCCATTGTAAGTGTGCATCAAGTAGGGTTTTTTTTTTTTTAAAGACCTCCGTCTACGTATTGTGAACAAACCTTTGTCCTCCGGTAAATTGCTGGGGTGAGAGACAGTGAATTGGGATTGTTCAGAGATCTTTGAGACAGTCTTATCTACACTTTCCACTATACAGTATATACAATTCCTATGTATATGTATGAACATTAGTTTGCCTTATAATACATAACAAGGTTGATTCTATATGTGCATCTTTGCATCTTTCATGTTGAATAAAGATCTACTTACCACTGATTAACTATCTTCTTAAATACCCTTTCCACCACAATTCCCATTCTTAAGTTGCATTTTCTCATTCAGTGAACTTATCTCTATCGAATGGCCTAGTTTCATGTATGCACATTTAATGTTACATGAAGATCTAATTATCACTAATTAACCCTCTTCTTAAATACCCTTTCCACCATAAATCCCATTTTTAAGTTGCATTTTCTCATTCAGTGAATGTATCCCTATCGAATGGCATTAGATTGGTATGTGCACCTTCTATGTTAAGTAAACCCACTTTGTAGTATTCTATAGGTGGCGCCCACTACCACACCCACCACTGGTGCAACTTAAGAATTGGGTTTCTGGGGGCTCCAAACCCTACCCTACACCACTGGCACCATAACACATGTGCATCTTTCATGTTGAATAAAAGTCACCTAGCTCCCGGTCTAGTTGTGAGGAAAACAATACAGGAACCGAATATGATGGTGAAATATCAACTCTTTCAGTATTTGAGGCTGATATTTGAACTATTGTCTGGCTATCAATAGTAAATTTTTGAAAGTTTAGTAAGCTATGAGAGTTAAAGGGTATATTATCATAGTTTAGTAAGCTATGAGAGTTAAAGGGTATATTATCATAGTTTAGTAAGCTATGAGAGTTAAAGGGTATATTATCATAGTTTAGTAAGCTATGAGAGTTAAAGGGTATATTATCATAGTTTAGTAAGCTATGAGAGTTAAAGGGTATATTATCATAGTTTAGTAAGCTATGAGAGTTAAAGGGTATATTATCATAGTTTAGTAAGCTATGAGAGTTAAAGGGTATATTATCATAGTTTTAGTAAGCTATGAGAGTAAAGGGTATATTATCATAGTTTAGTAAGCTATGAGAGTTAAAGGGTATATTATCATAGTTTAGTAAGCTATGAGAGTTAAAGGGTATATTATCATAGTTTAGTAAGCTATGAGAGTTAAAGGGTATATTATCATAGTTTAGTAAGCTATGAGAGTTAAAGGGTATATTATCATAGTTTAGTAAGCTATGAGAGTTAAAGGGTATATTATCATAGTTTAGTAAGCTATGAGAGTTAAAGGGTATATTATCATAGTTTAGTAAGCTATGAGAGTTAAAGGGTATATTATCATAGTTTAGTAAGCTATGAGAGTTAAAGGGTATATTATCATAGTTTGTCTCTGTTTACTTAAGGGGGGTCACCGGCTTTTTTATCTTTCTCTCCTTTTCTCTCTTACCCAGGCTTGTATCCATTTGGCCCCATTTAGTCAACTGTTTTAAGACGTTTATCCCCATGCAGGTGTTGATTTCTTCCTGGTGAGCGATAGCGAGCCAGCATTGTATGGAGAAATCTGGCTTCGCCGGAGACATTTGTTAATCGAAAAATGTACAAATTTAACTTGCTGTCAAAACAAAAATATATACTGTATTTGCTGGCTCGCTACCGCTCGCCAGGAAAATATTGACACCTGGATGGGGGTAAACGTCTTAAAACAGTAGGATAAATGGGGCCGAATGGATACAACCAAAGAGAGAGGGAGAGAAATTGAAAAAAGCGAGGTGAGGTCCCTTAACATCGTGAATGTGTGAAAGTCCCTTTAATCGTAATAACCCAAGGATTCAATCCTTTAAGCTATAATGCCATCAGCTAGCATTATCCCTTTGAGTACCAGCGACGTGTGTTATCTTTTATTCTAGCCATATTTAGACAAAACAATGCAGCTTAGGAAGGATCTGTGGTAGTTAAAAGGGTTGGTTGAGATAGTCTAAGGCCTTATTTTTGCTAGAGGTCCTTCCTAATCTGAATAAAATCGTCCAATAATTGCCACAATATAAAGAAAGGGACGTCACCGGTACTGTATGTGTTAAGGCGGTGTCACACGAGCGCTCTTTCCGTCAATTTGTACGAGCAATTGTTGGCTGGCAGCTTTAAAATTTATGTTATATCAAAATCTGACCATCGTAAATAGCCTGTCTTCAGTCTAGTTTCCGATTCTAATGCTAAGAAACCTCAAAACATTACGAGAAAAACACTTGCTTATCGAAAATTGCCGAAAAAAGCGCTCGTGTGACACCGGCTTTACAACCTTTATATGCAGAGAGAGAGAGAGAGATTATGTGGGTGAGGTAAGGTCAATATCACGCCCTCCCCAACATTATGTGGGTGAGGTAAGGTCAATATCACGCCCTCCCCAACATTATGTGGGTGAGGTAAGGTCAATATCACGCCCTCCCCAACATTGTTTTAAGGGGGGTCACCTGCTTTGTTTTAAGGGGGGTCACCTGCTTGTTTTAAGGGGGGTCACCTGCTTGTTTTAAGGGGGGTCACCTGCTTGTTTTAAGGGGGGTCACCTGCTTGTTTTTCTCTCATTTTCTCTCTTTCTCTGGCTTGTATTTATTCGGTCCTATTCAGCCTACTGATTTGAAACGCTTATTCCCATCCAGGTGTCGATTTCTTTCTGGCGAGCGATAGCGAGCCTTCATTGTATGGAGAAATCCGGCTTCGCTGGAGACATTTTTCTATCGAAAAATGTAAAAATTTAGCCTGCTGTCTAAAACTTTTAAAAATAGGCAGGCTCGCTGCCGCTCGCCAGGAAAAAATCGACACCTGGATGGGAATAAACGCCTTAAAACAGTAGGCTGAATGGGACCGAATGGATACAACCCAGAAAGAGAGTGAGAGAGATAACACATCAAGGTGGGCTCCCTTAACTCTTTTTTTTGCTCATTAGACTTACGACATTGAAACACACTGATAAAAAGGGTCTATTTATTCATATATATATTTACAAAGCAGACAATACTATTTTGTCTGTACAAATATACAAAACACCTCTATATACACAATTCACAACAATGGAATAATGTGGACAAATCTTCATAATTATATTTAAGTTTTTAAAACATTGTGTGTTTAACCCTTTGAAGCTCTGACGCGTTTTAGCAGTTTATTTTGACTATCATTAGACGATGTTATGCAGCTTAGGAAGTATCTGTGGGTATTAAAAAGGTAAATACTATCTCAATCAACCCTTTGACTTCCATATACCGTTACTAATCTGAATAAAATCGTCTAATAGTAGCCATAAACAGAACAGAAACGCATATTGGAGCTTGAAAGGGTTAATTGTATTGTTTTGCATGTATTCAGTATTATGTACCAATATTCTCAAGTATTTGTACATAATTAATATAGCGTATATGTTTTCATTCATCTACTGTATGTGATTGTGTCTTTAATATGTGTGATTTATGTATATATAAAATATTGTTACTATCAAATATTATGTAATATTTAGTCCAATTAAGGGGGGTCACAGTTTAGTCCAATTAAGGGGGTCACAGTTTAGTCCAATTAAGGGGGTCACAGTTTAGTCCAATTAAGGGGGGTCATAGTTTAGTCCAATTAAGGGGGGTCATAGTTTAGTCCAATTAAGGGGGGTCATAGTTTAGTCCAATTAAGGGGGGTCACAGTTTAGTCCAATTAAGGGGGGTCATAGTTTAGTCCAATTAAGGGGGGTCACAGTTTAGTCCAATTAAGGGGGGTCACAGTTTTGTTTTTTATCTTTCTCTCCTTTTCTCTCTTTCCCTGGCTTGTATCCATTCGGCTTCATTCAGCCGACTGTTTTAAGACGTTTATCCCCATCCATTATATTGAGAAATCCGGCTTCGCCGGAGAAAATGTTCTATCGAAACATTTACAAATTTAGCTTGCTGTCAAAACAAAGATATACTGTATATAATAATGCTGGCTCGCTCCCGCTCGCCTGGACACTATTGACACCTGGATTGGGGTAAACGTCTTAAAACAGTAGGCTGAAGGAGGCCGAATAGATACAAGCCACAGAGAGAGGGAAAGGAAGAGAAAACAAGTGAGGTGGGCTCCCTTAACTGTAACACACCTTAAACCTGGAACTAAATGCTAAAATAGTTTTCACCCTTGACAAAATTGCTTCTTAATAATTCTCATGCACGTAAATGCCATCAAAGCATTCCACACCGGTTTATAGGGATTACAATGCTTCCGAATTTCAATTGAAATTTTAAGACGAACGTGTATATATTAATGTAAGCTTCACAATTATCCATATATCTATGTATCTATCTATCTACCAATATATATATATAGATAGATAGATATATATATATATATATATATATATATATATATATATATATATATATAAGAAACATAACCCTCAGTTGAACAACACTGTGTTCTCCTTTCCCTTAAATGTTGCATAGTTTCAGGTGGCATTAGTCTGTTCATGTGTGTCTTGTGCAATTTTGTCATTTGGTAGAGTAACTTTTCTCTCTTTCCCTGGCTTGTATCCATTCGGCCCCATTCAGCCGACTGTTTTAAGATGTTTATCCCCATCCAGGTGTCAATATCTTCCTGGCGAGCGATTGCGAGCCAGCATTGTATAAAGACAAAATGGGGATTGGGCTTGAGCATATAGATAGATTGTTAGATAGGTAGAGTGACTTTATACTTGAGCATATAGATAGATAGTTAGATAGGTAGAGTAACTTTATACTTGAATGTAATTAATTATCGATTTCATAGGCAGAATTGAAAATGTATATTGGCTTGGTTTGGTTTGGTTTGTTTAGTTTGCAAGTTTTACATTTTAATTGTTAGGTATTTTATCTGTTTGTCTTGGTGTCATAAGTTAAGTTATAGACTGAACGATATTTATCTGTTAACGTTTACACTTAGTGCTTAGTGTGTATCTAGAGTATATCATTATTGGCTGACAGTAAGTTTTTGTTTTACTGAACATTCGATAGATGTATTTAAGTCGCGATTGTTATGCTCAATCTCACTCATATAGGCTGAATTTACACTTTATACGAATGCAGGCTCGCTATTACTCGTCAGGAAAAACAATCGACACCTAAATGGCACGAAAGGTCTTAATTTACACTTTATACTGTTAGGTGCTTTATGTATTAGTGTCATAACTTATAGCATAGACTGAACGATGCATTTGGCTGGATTCTTGCACATCTTTACTTCAGAATGGTTAGTACGTTCTCTGCATAAGTGACTGACCTTATATGTGCATACATTGGAAAAACGTATTTTTATTTTTTATTTTAGTGAACTCTAGGGCTCAAAATCTGTTTATTTAACATGTTTAGTAATTTAATATATATATATATATATATATATATATATATATATATATATATACATTATATACTGTATATATACAGTACAGTATATATATACTGTACATATATATGTTAGTAAAGCCAGGTAATAAATTGTCTTTAATACACACGAGGTTGAAAGAAATGGCAATTTCTGTGTTGGAAATTTTATTATTCAAAGTTTCTAGATCTCTGATGAGTTTTCGCTGGGTGGCAGGAAGTAGATGAATGAGATTAGCAAAATTCATGGTGGTACAGGGTTACATTAATGTACATGATGATACAGGATATACGACGCGTTTCACTGGACAACCAGCATTATCAAGTAAGGATAGAATGATATAAAAGGTAAACAGGAAGGGTATAATTATATAGAGGGTAGAGGATCAGAGGAGGCGAAAATCAGGGGCCAAAAGTCTGCTATTGGTGGAGGGGTATTCTAGGAGTGTTAGAGAGAGATCCGCGTCACGCAGGCGCACTGGATGCGGGAAGGTGGTGGTCGGTTGGCGGGGTCGAAGCTGATTGGCTGCGTGTCGAGGGGCGTGGCCTAAGTTGCGTAGTACGTGTGGCGCCGGCAGAAGACGAAGCTGAAGGAGGTAGCGCGGGGGACTGCGTCAAGGGCACCGGGGGGCGAGCGTTAGGTCCTGTAGGATAGTGCCTTTTGGCAGAAGGAAGGATCTGAAGGTCCAGAGTTTGGTTGTTGATGTTAGGATGTAAGGCTTGGATATATAACGCTTCGAGTATTGGTAATCTCCTTGGGTCACTTTCTTTATCGAGTATGGTGGTGTGTTTCTCTAACTCGTCGCGTGTGAGGTGGGGATGGTTAGGGGTGAGATAGTGGTCTTTGATGGCTCCAGCCTGAAGGTGAAGAGTTAACCTACGTGAAAGACGAGTCTGCGTCATGCCTATATAGGAATGAGGTCCACAGCCCTCATAATTACAGGTATGTTGGTAAATGACGTGATCGTCGGTCATCGGGCTCTTTATCTTGGTGGAAGCTGGTTTGTTGCGGAGAACGTGGTTGGAGGTCTTGGGGGATTTGTAATAAATTATTAATTTTATTTTGTTTTCCGGGTTGGTTGGGTGGACATGCTTGGAGATTATTTCTTTTAAGACGGCCTCGTCATTTTTGTGTTCAGAGGACATAAACTTGCGGTAGAAGATCTTAATTTCATTGGGGGGTTCAATGTTGGGAGGGCTTTGGGTGTACCATTTTTCAAGATGGTGGTTGATGGTGCTGGAGACGTCGGAGTTGGAGCATCCGTTATTCACTAAAACTTGGGAAAGTCTTTCTAGTTCCTGGTGGGTGTCGGCCCAGGTAGAGCAGTGCGTGAGGGCTCTCCTTACATAAGCGGAGATGGAGGATAGAAGATAACGGCGGGGACATAGTGTGACTAAACATAGGCTTATGTATCTGATCTACTCAATTTAATTAAATATGAAATTCTAACCCTTTCAGTATCAAATGATTTGTTTTCAGCTTAGAAAATATCTGCAGGAATCAAGACAGTTAACACTATCTCAGTGAATCCTCCGACTCCTATTGAGTTTTCCTAAGCTAATTAAGGGAGCCCACCTCGCTTATTTGTTCTCTTTCTCTCCTTCTCTCTTTGGCTTGTAACCATTCGGCTCCATTCAGCCTACTGTTTTAAGACGTTTAGCCGCATCCAGGTGTAAATATTTTTCTGGCGAGCGGTAGCGAGCCAGCATATATATTTTTGTTTTGACAGCAAGCTAAATTTTTATATTTTTCGATAGAAACATTTATCCGGCGAAGCCGGATTTCTCCAAACACTGCTGGCTCGCTATCGCTCGCCAGGAAAAAAAATCGACACCTGGATGGGGATAAACGTCTTAAAACAGTTGGCTGAATGGGGCAGAATGGATACAAGCCAGGGAAAGAGAGAGAAGGAGAGAAAGATAAAAAAAAAGCCGGTGACCCCCCTTAAGATAGCTAGAGTGATACTAGTGTCATCGCATCTTGAAGTGGTTAAAGATGATATACAGTATAGGTTAAAACCACAACTGCCCACAATGCATCACAAATTCGTGTGCACTATGCGATAGGGAATCACCAGCGCCACTGTCCCATAGACATTGTAGGACTGCAGATAGTAATAACAAGCACTCTATCCCAGAATCAGTCTTTCCCTCTCCCTATGACTTAAATTGCTTCAAACTCCGTGTGTCCAGGCATTTTGGCTCGAACGTCCCTTGATTTTGGCCCTCTTTTAACTATGGGGGAGGCACTCGCTATAGGCAGTTCTGCCTTTTGCCTCCCTCACTCACATAAACAAAAAAATAAAAATAAAAATAAATACTTTCCAACTTCACCATGCACTGATCATTCCCTGACTATATACACGAACATTTTATAATCCCAAGTTTAAACACGTGAGCTCACAAGAGCCTAAACCAGACGATTTGAAGCCAATGATCTGGCAACTGGCAATTACCTCAATACATGTTCAGTCACACGCTTAAACCTTACCGACGTGCAGCCATTCACCTTAATAGACGAATACATGTTCAGTCACACGCTTAAACCTTACCGACGTGCAGCCATTCACCTTAATAGACGAATTTTGTAGAAGCATGTTTTGGGGACCATGATGTTCCATTTCATAAATGACCAATCAGTTCTATAATATTCATTAACTGTGTAGTACACAAACTTACATGTTTAACATATAACCAGCAGATTAAGAGATTCAGATGAATGCACATAGGTAATTATTTACTCTGAAATGCTAACTAAACAACAATTAATTAGCAAATAGGTACCTATTAAGACGTTGTCTTCATACAACACAAAATAATAATATTTATAATAATGATAACATTTGCCAATATCAGGCACCAGTAGTGACAAATGTCAAACGAAATTTTGACTGTTGGATATCTGGCGATTGCCTAACGAATGTCTTAACCCTTTCAGTACCAGTGACGTCCTTGTGTTGGTATTCTGGCTACTGATAGACGATTTTATTTGGTTCAGGAAAAATATCTAGCCATAAAAAGACTGCAGAATATCTCGACCAACCTTTTTAACTACCACAGATCCTTCCTAAGCTGCATAAAATCGTCTAAGTATAGCTACAATATAATATAACACACGTCGCTGGCACTCAAAGGGTTAATCTGAATGTGAAACCAAATTCCAGGTAGTTAGTGTGAGCTGGGTTTGTTGGTCGCGTACCTTGGCAAAGATCTAGATTGTTTTGTTAAGTGACGTCATAATGTGACCACCTATATAGTCTTGACAGCAGAGAATGAAACTATATTTGTTATCAACTAAACTTATCGTATTTAAATGTAAATATATACACACATTATGTTGAAAGAAGATATCATGTCCACTTAGGAACTAGTATTTTATATTAATTAAATAATTGCACACTTATTAACCCCTTGAAGGCTCTGACGCATTTATAGCAGTTTATTTTGGCTATCATTATACTATTTTATGCAGCTTAGGAAGGATCTGTGGGTATTAAAATGGTAAATACTATCTCAATCAACCCTCTGACTTCCGTATACCGTTACTAATCTGAATAAAATCGTCTAATAGTAGCCAGAACACAAAACAGAAACGCGTATGGGAACTTGACAGGGTTAATCTAAAGGACATCATGGCTTATACATATTCATTAACATGCATTTATATACAATATAACTTAAACAATATTGCATACAGCTGTATGTGTGTGCATCAACATACATGACTACTTCACGTATGATAAACTTATTAGATTTGTATCTATAGAAATTCACTACATTATATGATTACACATACTAGTGAAGTTATGTACATGGCTTTATTACAAGGTTACACATACTAGTGAAGTTATGTACATGGCTTTATTACAAGGTTACACATACGTTTATCAAGAGTAATTATTAAGGGAGCCCACCTCGCTTTTTTCCTCTTTCTCTCCCTCTCTCTTTGGCTTGTATCCATTCAGCCCCATTGAGCCTACTGCTTTAAGACGTTTACCCCCATCCAGGTGTCAATATTTTCCTGGCGAGTGGTAGCGAGCCAGCATATATATATTTTTGTTTTGACAGCTACCTAAATTTGTACATTTTTCGATAGAAAAATTTCTCCGGCGAAGCCGGATTTCTCCATACAATGCTGGCTCGCTATCGCTCGCCAGGAAGAAATCGATACCGGGATGGGGATAAACGTCTTAAAACAGTTGGCTGAATGGGGCCGAATGGATGCAAGCCAAAACAAGAGAAAAAAGGAGAGAAAGATAAACAAAAAAACGGTGACCTCCCTTAAGGTTTGGTGACTTTGAGTGGTGTTGCAACGGAGCATTTATATATATATATACAGTATATTGACTCATCCCCATTCAAACCTCTGCATTAAACCCGGCCCCTTTTATTAGAAGCGATTAAAGTACCATCTATTAAAAGAAAAGTAAACTAACACATTTCCTAAGGTCATGACAAGAGTTCTGTCACAGACTGTACTTCCTTCTTCCCTTCAACCTATTTCTCACTAGGACCCTCCGAGAAGGAAGGCCATGTAACGCCGCCGAATCCCTTACCCCTTGCGCATGAGCTAAAATGTAAGCCCACTTGGCCCCGCCCCGCTGCCCAACCGTGTTCACATATAGCCTTCAAACCGTTTCTGCCAGGTCGCTCTGAGTCTATAGCTTAGTCGGTAGAGCTCCCGCCCCTAACACTGATAAACCAGTGTTCGATCCCACTTGGATCTAGTGTATTATATATTTTTATTTTGTCATTTGTGTTATGTTATGTTATATTATATTAGGGCTAGGTTAGGTTAGGTTAGGTTAAGTTAGGTTAATCTAATCTATTATAATATTTGTACATTTTGGGCAGTGGGTGGGGCCAAGGGGGGGGGGGGGCTTACATTTACGCGCATGCGCAGAGGGTAAGGGAGCCGGCTGCGTACATGGCCTCCCTTCCGAGAACCCTCATCTTTGTATTCACCTCCCTTTCCCCTCCCCCTACCCTATTCTTGCAAAAACTAATGCAGCTTGGGTTAAGCTTTGGCACCTTCATCTTCTATTTCATCTGTCGCCCTTCTTGCTTCGAAGCATTAGTGTGATCAAATTTACTGCATTTCATATAATCATATAATCAAGCAGTGCCTCTTGAGCAAAATCTCACTTCACCCACCCTAAGTGATGTTACTCTCTCTAGAATTTAAGTATTCATCTATGTCAAGTTTGCGCAACCTTCGATTGCTTTGTTATCTTTTTAATGCCAAATAAATTCGTCTATGACATCCAGTACTCTGCAACATGTCGTTCTGTAATGTTATGATATTATGTATTATCGGCAACTAACTATTAACCCTTTCAAGTTACTATGACGCATTTCTTGTTCTGTTTCTTGGCTATTATTAGACGTTTTCTTCAGATTAGGAAGGGCATATGGAAGTCAGAGGGTTAATTGAGATATTCTGTAACCTTATAATTCCCATAGATCCTTCCTAAGCTGCATATAATCGTCTAAGGATAGCCAGAATATACTGTCAAAATGCGTCATTATCTTCAGAGGGTTAATTAAAATATCAATATTTGTGAAGCAACTGCGTCACTTTGAGCTGTTGTACAGGACTGTGCTGGACAAAGGATTATAGCCATTGTATTTGCTATTATCTTCAGGTTAATTTGGTTTCTTAGTCAATCAAGCAGTTAAGGGGACATTGGCTGTTTGTTTGGTCTATTAATTAATTTGGTTTCTTAGTCAATCAAGCAGTTAAGGGAACATTGGCTGTTTGTTTGCTCTATTAATTAATTTATTAATGTTTGTTTTAGTTTCCTCCCTAGACCTCCATCAAGCTTAGAAAAACACCCCCTAGACCCGCCTTCAAGATATATTTGTAAATTTTTTGGTAGAAAAATGTCCCGGCCAAAGGCCGATTCCCCCTAAAAATACAGGCTCGCTATCACTCGCCAGGAACAAATCGACACCTAAATGGCACGAAGGGTCATAATATTGACAAAGAAATGGGGTGAAAGGTCATAAAATCCCCAAACTAATGGAACCAACATCTTAAAATCTCAAAATTAGTGGGGCTAAACATTAGGGAGAAGGGGGCCCAGAAAAACGGTCTGCCTCCCCTTAACCCCTTCAGACTCATATGACGCAGAGGTTGCCAGATTAGCAATAAGAAATAGAGTTCTCTCACTCTTATAATTACCTCTCCAAAATTAGTTTTCTGCCCACAGCTAACTCAAAGACAACTACAGAGGTTGAAGTAACTAAACTAAAGGTTTGTAAATACCCCTGATGGTGATAAAGGCTTTAAAGTATCCCTATTAGGCTCAAAATTGCATCATATGTTGGAGAGGGTTAACATTCATGATCCCAGTTCATCACTTGTCGTATATATCATTCTCTGTGTAAATAATATATATTTTTTGTGTTTGCATTTATATTATATTTTGGTGACAATGTCATTCTGGTTTGTGTACAGGTACAATACGTGGAAATATTCTAATATTTTGTAACAGTCAATAATGATAATGTTATTATGGTTTCCCTTCTATAATTGTCGCCTCGCATATATATTTGGTTATTGTAATTGCAAATATTACATTACGTGTTTAGTTGCATAAAGAATCATATTATTCTGCTGTGATTGAGTTTCTTTTATATTGTTTTATATTGACAATGGACTTTAGTTATAATTATGGATCATCGTTCTCTATATCCCGAGGTTAGTTTTGTATTATATTTATTTACTTATTAATTCATCTTTAGTGTTGGTGGATATCATTTGTTTTTGCTTAGTATCTATGCAGTTGACCACTTGCGAGTTTTGTTCTATAAGGAAGTTGGAGCTGTAGACATCGATATTTAGGAGAATTACCAGCTAAAATACGGTCGTAGTACATTCATAAATACGGTCGTAGTACATTCATAATACGTAAAACAAAATTCAACAAACCATTTATCCATCAGAAACGTACATTATTATTGCATTGCTGTTTAATATAGATGTTCACGGCTCTAACTAGACTAACTTCCTTATGGAATGAAACTTGCAAGTGGACAATTATGCTACACCGTATGGATGGGACTCGTCAGCCTTGGTCGGCAACCTGTCTAGGGGAATACACCTTATGAAAATCACCGAAGGGCGGCACATTCATCGGTGCCACTTGCAGGAGGCGAACTATAAAATATATAGATACAATAGGTACTGGACTGTGTATTATCGTGTAGTGTATTCCTATTTGGTAAACATAGCGATCTGGTGGACTACACTGTAAACTTCGTATAGACTTTATAGAGTACTTAACATTATATCGAAATTGGCACATATAGTCAGCATGCAATGTTCCTTTCCAGTCACAAATTTGAGAACAAGAAAAATCATGTTTGTTTTGTTTTTTTAAGGGCATAGCTCATGAATAAATCCTCTTCCATTTTATCACTATCTAAAGCATGTTACTGCACAGTTTAGGATGAATAGTATGCATCTGCATCTGTGGGGAAATTGTAGGCACCAATCGATCAGGGCTAGACCCAGGTGAGGTTATAGGCATGTGATAAAGAGTCGCTGGAACTCCTGTTTCATTTGCTTGGCCTCTCTTACTGATTTTCTTTGTGCCTCATTTACACTGAGAGCAATCCAGCTAGCTCTCACAAACACCTCCTCCCCCTATCCACTTCACTACACTAAACATGCACACCACACTTCATTCCTCCACACCAAAATTTAAAAAAAATAAATGATGAATTCTAGCCCAGCCTCGGAGTCCCCAGGGGGGGGGGGGGGACCATAAATGCCCCCACACCCAACTGACCATCCCCTGACGACCCCACACAATTACCTGGACCTCGGCCTGTTACTCTTTCTATTAATTTCTGCAACATTCGCGGACTTTCCTCTAACTTTCACTCTGTTGAGCACCATCTCTCCTCCTACAAACCTGATCTTCTCTTCCTCACCGAAACTCAGGTGTCTGTAGCAACATCCAGCAGCCCCTTCTCTGTATCCTCCTACTTTCTCTATCCTAGTTTCAAAGCCAAAGGCGGATGTTGTGCATATGTGCACAACAAACTCACTTGCTCTCGTGTTCCCGATTTCGACTCCTCTGAATTCTCAACTTTATGGCTCAAACTTTCCTGTCATTCTCTTACTAAATATTTCTGTGCTGTCTATCTTTCCCCTAACTCTACCAACTTTCCCAAATTCTTTGACTATCTAAACTCTACAGTGGAACACATTCTATCCATTTCTCCTTTCTCAGAAATCTCCATCTTAGGAGATTTCAACGTTCACCACCGCCAATGGCTCTCCTCTCACACTACTGATCCACCTGGTGAACAAGCCTACGTCTTTTCTATCATAAATGACCTAGAGCAGTTAGTTCAGCAACCCACCCGTATCCCGGATCGCATCGGAGATCGGCCCAACATTCTTGACTTGTTTCTAACTTCTAACCCTTCTTCTTATACTGTCGATCTTTTCTCTCCTCTGGGCTCCTCCGACCATAAACTTATCTCTGTCACCTGTCCTATCTCTCCAGTACGGCCACCCGATCCTCCTAGCTGGCGGCGCTTGTGGCACTTTGGCGCTGCCGACTGGGAGGCTCTCCGGCAGTACTTCTTTGATTTCCCATGGAATTATTTCTGCTTCCGTGGCCGGGGACCCTCGGAGAGTGCTGAACGCATTACCGAGGTAATCCTATCGGGCATGAAAGCATACATTCCATTCTCCTTCTCTCAGACTAATGCTAAAAAATCTTGGTTTACTCACGCCTGTTCTACTGCTGTCCGCAATAAGGAGGAAGCATTCAAACGGTACCGACGCCTTAAAACTCAAGACTCTCATTCTTCCTATGTTTCTGCCCGGAATCAAGCCAAATCTGTTCTTCGACTTGCCAAACACTCTTTCATCAATAATAAATGCACTGAACTATCCAACTCTAGCTCTTCCCAAGCTTTCTGGCATCTAGCCAAAAACCTCTCCAACAATTTCTCTTCCTCGTCTTTCCCTCCCCTTTCCCACTCTGATGGCACAACCATCACTTCTTCCTATGACAAAGCTAAACTCTTCGCTCAAACTTTTGCTAGAAACTCCACCTTGGATGATTCCGGTGCTATTCCTCCCTCTCCGCCCTCCTCTCTCTTACTTATGCCAAATATCCTAGTCTCTTCTAAAGATATACTTTCTACCCTCTCTGGGCTTAACACTAATAAGGCGTACGGTCCGGACGGTGTTCCTCCTGTTGTTCTCAAAAACTGTGCTTCCGTGCTGACTCCCTGCCTAGGCAATCTCTTTCGTCTCTGTCTATCCTCTAACGTCTTCCCTTCATGCTGGAAGTTTGCTCACATTCATCCTGTCCCAAAGAAGGGTGACCGCTCTCAACCCTCCAACTATCGTCCAATTGCTCTCATCTCTTGGCTTTCTAAAGTTTTTGAAACTATTCTTGCTTTCAAATTTCTTAAGCATTTCTCTTCTCATAATCTGCTCTCAGATCGCCAGTATGGCTTCCTTAAGGGTCGCTCTACTGGTGATCTTCTTTCATATCTTACTAACTCTTGGTCATCCTCCTTTCGGGACTTCGGTGAGCCTTTTTCTATTGCACTAGACATATCGAAAGCCTTTGATAGAGTCTGGCATAAATCTTTAATTTCTAAACTACCCTCCTTCGATTTCTATCCCTCCATCTGTGCCTTTGTCTCTAATTTCCTTTCCGGCCGTTCCATAGCCGCGGTTGTGGACGGCCATTGTTCACTTCCTCACTCTATCAACTCCGGTGTTCCTCAGGGATCTGTCCTATCTCCTATTCTCTTTCTAATTTTGATAAATGATCTCCTTAACTGTACCTTAATTCCCATCCATTCATACGCAGACGACTCAACCTTACACTACTCCATTAGTTTTTCAGAACGCCCCAGCCAGCAATTCCTCAACGACAAACGTAATGAAGCCATAGAACTCTTAAATTCTGATCTAAATACTATTTCCAATTGGGGCAGAGAAAACCTTGTTAAATTTAATGCTTCCAAAACCCAATTTCTCCATCTATCTACCCGTCAGGATCTCCCAGCGGACTATCCCTTATTCTTCAACAATACAAAAATCAACCCTTCATCTTCTCTCAATATTCTTGGTGTCTCTTTTTCTTCTGCTCTCATTTGGAAGGACCATATTACCAGTCTTGCTAAGGCAGCCTCCCAGAAGCTGGGTGTGCTCAACCGCCTTAGGGGGTTCTTTTCCCCTGCACAGCTTCTTGCTCTGTACAGGGGCATAGTGCGCCCTTGTATTGAGTATTGTTCACATGTCTGGGGAGGTTCCTCTCACACCCCTCTCCTAGACAAAGTTGAAAGGAAGGCCTTTCGTATCATTAACTCCCGTCCACTCACCAACTCTCTGCAGTCTCTCTCTCTTTGCCACAATGTTGCATCTCTCTCGCTAATCTATCGCTACTATAATAATCAGTGTTCCTCAGAGCTATCCCAGTGCATACCACCTCCTTTACGTAGGGCACGTGGTACCCGTCTTGCAACTCAATCCCACCCCTACTCTGTGCAACTCTCCAACCCAAGAGTGAAACGTTACTCTCAAACTTTCTTCTACTCAACAGCTGAGCTCTGGAACTCTCTCCCAGAATCAGTCTTTCCCTCTTCCTATGACTTAAATTGCTTCAAACTCCGTGTGTCCAGGCATTTTGGCTCGAACGTCCCTTGATTTTGGCCCTGTCACTCTTTCAACTATGGGGGAGGCACTCGCTATAGGCAGTAATGCCTTTTGCCTCCCTCAATCACATAGACAAATAAAATAAAAATCTGTTCCGTAATGAATCCCAAATGATTAGATATTTTTTAATTGGGCTTAGATTACTAAGCTTAAAGGTGTACCAGCGTTGCTTGATCAATGTTTTCTATACCACATACACAATTACTACATTGTAAACATAACAGGTTGCTGTGTATGAGTTTGTTTTGTTTATCAGATAGTTTAACTTTCTATACCACATACACAATTACTACATTGTAAACATAACAGGTTGCTGTGTATGAGTTTGTTTTGTTTATCAGATAGTTTAACTTTCGATTTGGTGACACTGTTGCATTAACTGGATATAATATGTTTGTTAATACCCCAGTGATATGTTCTTTGATTACCATTATAAATTTCTCGATTATGTTTGCCCCTATTACACAAATAGGACATAACACTGTTTGATGTGGTGTCTGTTGCAAATAATGGCATACCTGGTACACATTATTGAATGTTTATTATTTGAAATATTATCTGCATCAATATAATTTCTTTGATAAATCTAATTCACTCGGGATGCTGTGACCTTGTTACGTTAGACAAACACTATATATTTATCTGCGTTTGTGTGTGTGTTCTTTATTAAGCAAGCTCCGTACACTTAGCTTGGCTGCAGCATCATTATTTGTCTTTGATTTTAGTCGATATTACTCGCGATTCTTGTTCAGTATTACAAGACTCGGAGATATTGGGTCCTTCCATTTCCCACTGGGTCGATCCTCTTCTTTGTACTTAATATTACCTATTATTCTATTACACTATTATAAACACTAGATGCAATAATCCATTGATATAGCGTTCTGATTGTGCTTAATTCTATGTCAACATCACTCTGTTTTCTATAGCACTGTAACACCAATCGGATATTTGTTACAGGCCCCTTTGCCTGTTGTCTCCTTCACTTAGATAAACACAAATATACTTGATATTGCTTCACCATTACACGGTCTAGATATACAGTATTAGACCCCTCCACGTTCCGCTCCTTTTGTTATTTATTATTAATGTCCAATATTACTCGTAATTATTATGCTTGACTGCCACACGACTCGCAGATATTGGGTTCTTCATGTATCCCTCTGTGCCATTTATTTGCAAGTACATGTAAGTATAATACGTTTATCATTGAATGGTCTTAGTACAATAACCTATTCTGTATACCGCTATACCTCTCCTTGTAATTTGTATTCGGCACCGTTAATTCATTATAAACCGGCGATGTCTTTTTTTAACTTTATTTTGGCTATTATAAGACGGGTTTATTCAGTTTCAAAGAGCCTCCAACAATGAACAGGCTTCAAACTATCTCACTTAACCTTCTTACTACCACAGATCCTTCTTGAACTGTACAATATCCTTTACATATAGCTAGTATAATATGAACAATACGTCGCCGCTACAGAAGGGGTTAAAACATATGTTTCACTGTTGCACGACTCGACTCGGAGATAATTGTCTCCGGGCTCCACAATATATATATATATATATATATATATATATATATATATATATATATATATATATATATATATATATATATATACGTATATATATATATATATACGTATATATATATATATATATATATATATATATATATATATATATATTTATATATATACATATATATACATATATATATCTACATATATATTGTGACTCCTATTAAATATTATTGATTCTGTTTCATTATCACGCAGACAGAATATATCACTGGGTATTGTGATATTTGTACACTTTCTAAATTCTATCTGTCATTCAATATCCGGGGGTGTATGTGTTTCTATTTTGAGACCAACTCGGTATATCTTGCGATTCCGTTTCACTGTTATATGACCCTGCGTCGATGGGGGCCTTCCTGGGTCCGCCCCGGTCTTTTCCATATTTGCTAGGGGGGGGTGACCCGATAATTTGTCTCTGCCTCTCTCTGGTTTGTATCCATTTGGCCTCATTCAGCCAACTGTTTTAAGACACATATCCCCATTCAGGTGTCGATTTTTTCTTGGCGAGCGATAGCAAGCCAGTATTGTATGAAGCAATCCGTCTTCGCCGGAGAAATTTTGTTATCGAAAAATTTACAAAATTAGCCTGCTGTCAAAAACATATTTACAAATGTACTGGGTCGCTACCGCTCGCCAGGAAAATATCGACACCTGGATGGGGATAAACGTCTTAAAACAGTAGGCTGAATGGTACCGATTGGACACAAGAGAAAGAGAGAAAAAAGCAGGTCACCCCCCTTAATCAGTAATAATTGACACTGTTTCATATATTTGAGATCTGTATACAAAAGGCTATTTGTTATATCACTGGGGGTTTTTCCGACACCAATCGCAATTCTGTTTCAGTGACACACGACCTGTGCATTTTCTGTTATTCCTTGTAAACACAAACTGGCATTGCTGTTTTCAAACTATCATGAACTGAGTATATTAAGGGGAGACGGGCCCTTTATGTGGTCTATTAAGGGGAGACGGGCCCTTTATGTGGTCTATTAAGGGGAGACGGGCCCTTTATGTGGTCTATTCATTCATGTATTACTTTATTTATTAGTTTCCAAGCTAGACCTCCATCAAGCTTAGAAAAACACCCCCTAGACCCCCCTGTAAGATATATTTGTACATTTTTTGGTAGAAAAATGTCCCGGCCGAAGGCCGATTCCTCTTAAAATGTCAGACTACCTTTCGCTCGCCAGGAAAAAATTGACACCTAAATGGCTCGAAGGATCTTAAAATTGACACCTAAATGGCTCGAAGGATCTTAAAATTAACACCTAAGTGGCTCGAAGGATTTTAAAATTGACACCTAAATGGCTCGAAGGATCTTAAATTTGACACCTAAATGGTTCGAAGGATCTTAAAATTGACACCTAAATGGCTCGAAGGATCTTAAAATTGACAACTAAATGGCTCGAAGGATCTTAAAATTGACACCTAAATGGCTCGAAGGATCTTAAATTTTACACCTAAATAGCTCGAAGGATCTTAAATTTTACACCTAAATGGCTCGAAGGATCTTAAAATTGACACCTAAATGGCTCGAAGGATCTTAAAATTGACACCTAAATGGCTTGAAGGATCTTAAAATTGACAACTAAATGGAGCGAACGGTGTTAAAATCGCCAAACTAATGGCCCGAACGTCTTATAATCTTAAAACAAATAGGGCTTAACACGAGGGAGAAAGAAGACCAGAGAAACGACCCGCCTCCCCTTCAACCGTTCATAATATCGTTTTCTGTAACAGTTAATAATTATAATATCTACACTAATACACAATCTGGAGTTTATGAGCCCTTCCGTGTTTCACTGGGTCATTTGGGCCGGTTTTCTGGACCACTTTGAGACCTTTCGCCCCATTTCTTCGTCAATATTTAGACCTTTCGTGCTATTTAGGTGTCGATTTTTTCCTTGGCGAACGATAGTGAGCCTGTAATGGTGGAATAACCGGCCTTCGGCCGGGACATTTTTCTACCGAAAAATGTACAATTTAATCTACAATGGGGATCAAATGGATGTGTTTTTAAATTTGATGGAGGTCTAGGGAGGAAACTAGAAAAATAATGAATACATGCAAAACTTGCCCAAAAAGTGAAGCGTCCCCCCTTAATTCTATAGGGTGTCATATGTTTCTGCTTCACTATTACACCCGCGGTATACCACTGTGGTCTGCTTCACTATTACACCCGCGGTATACCACTGTGGTCTGCTTCACTATTACACCCGCGGTATATCACTGTGGTCTGCTTCACTATTATACCCGCGGTATACCACTGTGGTCTGCTTCACTATTACACCCGCGGTATATCACTGTGGTCTGCTTCACTATTACACCCGCGGTATACCACTGTGGTCTGCTTCACTATTACACCCGCGGTATATCACTGTGGTCTGCTTCACTATTATACCCGCGGTATATCACTGTGGTCTGCTTCACTATTACACCCGCGGTATACCACTGTGGTCTGCTTCACTATTACACCCGCGGTATATCACTGTGGTCTGCTTCACTATTACACCCGCGGTATATCACTGTGGTCTGCTTCACTATTACACCCGCGGTATATCACTGTGGTCTGCTTCACTATTATACCCACGGTATATCACTGTGGTCTGCTTCACTATTACACCCGCGGTATATCACTGTGGTCTGCTTCACTATTACACCCGCGGTATATCACTGTGGTCTGCTTCACTATTATACCCACGGTATATCACTGTGGTCTGCTTCACTATTACACCCGCGGTATATCACTGTGGTCTGCTTCACTATTACACCCGCGGTATATCACTGTGGTCTGCTTCACTATTATACCCGCGGTATATCACTGTGGTCTGCTTCACTATTATACCCACGGTACATCACTGTGGTCTGCTTCACTATTATACCCGCGGTATATCACTGTGGTCTGCTTCACTATTATACCCACGGTATATCACTGTGGTCTGCTTCACTATTATACCCGCGGTATATCACTGTGGTCTGCTTCACTATTATACCCACGGTATATCACTGTGGTCTGCTTCACTATTACACCCGCGGTATATCACTGTGGCCTGCTTCACTATTATACCCGCGGTATATCACTGTGGTCTGCTTCACTATTATACCCACGGTATATCACTGTGGTCTGCTTCACTATTATACCCGCGGTATATCACTGTGGTCTGCTTCACTATTACACCCGCGGTATATCACTGTGGTCTGCTTCACTATTATACCCACGGTATATCACTGTGGTCTGCTTCACTATTATACCCACGGTATATCACTGTGGTCTGCTTCACTATTATACCCGCGGTATATCACTGTGGTCTGCTTCACTATTACACCCGCGGTATACCACTGTGGTCTGCTTCACTATTACACCCGCGTTATATCACTGTGGTCTGCTTCACTATTACACCCGCGGTATATCACTGTGGTCTGCTTCACTATTATTCCCGCGGTATATCACTGTGGTCTGCTTCACTATTATACCCACGGTATATCACTGTGGCCTGCTTCACTATTACACCCGCGGTATATCACTGTGGTCTGCTTCACTATTACACCCGCGGTATATCACTGTGGTCTGCTTCACTATTACACCCGCGGTATATCACTGTGGTCTGCTTCACTATTATACCCACGGTATATCACTGTGGTCTGCTTCACTATTACACCCGCGGTATATCACTGTGGCCTGCTTCACTATTATACCCACGGTATATCACTGTGGTCTGCTTCACTATTATACCCACGGTATATCACTGTGGTCTGCTTCACTATTACACCCGCGGTATACCACTGTGGTCTGCTTCACTATTACACCCGCGGTATATCACTGTGGTCTGCTTCACTATTATACCCACGGTATATCACTGTGGTCTGCTTCACTATTACACCCGCGGTATATCACTGTGGTCTGCTTCACTATTATACCCACGGTATATCACTGTGGTCTGCTTCACTATTATACCCACGGTATATCACTGTGGTCTGCTTCACTATTATACCCGCGGTATATCACTGTGGTCTGCTTCACTATTACACCCACGGTATACCACTGTGGTCTGCTTCACTATTACACCCGCGGTATATCACTGTGGTCTGCTTCACTATTACACCCGCGGTATATCACTGTGGTCTGCTTCACTATTATACCCGCGGTATATCACTGTGGTCTGCTTCACTATTATACCCACGGTATATCACTGTGGTCTGCTTCACTATTATACCCGCTGTATATCACTGTGGTCTGCTTCACTATTATACCCACGGTATATCACTGTGGCCTGCTTCACTATTACACCCGCGGTATATCACTGTGGTCTGCTTCACTATTACACCCGCGGTATATCACTGTGGTCTGCTTCACTATTATACCCGCGGTATATCACTGTGGTCTGCTTCACTATTACACCCGCAGTATACCACTGTGGTCTGCTTCACTATTACACCCGCGGTATATCACTGTGGTCTGCTTCACTATTACACCCGCGGTATATCACTGTGGTCTGCTTCACTATTATACCCGCGGTATATCACTGTGGTCTGCTTCACTATTACACCCGCGGTATACCACTGTGGTCTGCTTCACTATTACACCCGCGGTATATCACTGTGGTCTGCTTCACTATTACACCCGCGGTATATCACTGTGGTCTGCTTCACTATTATATCCACGGTATATCACTGTGGTCTGCTTCACTATTACACCCACGGTATATCACTGTGGTCTGCTTCACTATTACACCCGCGGTATATCACTGTGGTCTGCTTCACTATTACCCACGGTATATCACTGTGGTCTGCTTCACTATTACACCCGCGGTATCACTGTGGTCTGCTTCACTATTATACCCACGGTATATCACTGTGGTCTGCTTCACTATTATACCCACGGTATATCACTGTGGTCTGCTTCACTATTATACCCGCGGTATATCACTGTGGTCTGCTTCACTATTACACCCGCGGTATACCACTGTGGTCTGCTTTACTATTACACCCGCGGTATATCACTGTGGTCTGCTTCACTATTACACCCGCGGTATATCACTGTGGTCTGCTTCACTATTATACCCGCGGTATATCACTGTGGTCTGCTTCACTATTACACCCGCGGTATACCACTGTGGTCTGCTTCACTATTACACCCGCGGTATATCACTGTGGTCTGCTTCACTATTACACCCGCGGTATATCACTGTGGTCTGCTTCACTATTACACCCGCGGTATACCACTGTGGCCTGCTTCACTATTACACCCGCAGTATATCACTGTGGTCTGCTTCACTATTACACCCGCGGTATACCACTGTGGTCTGCTTCACTATTATACCCGCGGTATACCACTGTGGTCTGCTTCACTATTACACCCGCAGTATATCACTGTGGTCTGCTTCACTATTACACCCGCAGTATATCACTGTGGTCTGCTTCACTATTATACCCACGGTATATCACTGTGGTCTGCTTTACTATTACACCCGCGGTATACCACTGTGGTCTGCTTCACTATTACACCCGCGGTATATCACTGTGGTCTGCTTCACTATTATACCCACGGTATACCACTGTGGTCTGCTTCACTATTACATCCGCGGTATACCACTGTGGTCTGCTTCACTATTACACCCGCGGTATACCACTGTGGTCTGCTTCACTATTACACCCAAGGTATACCACTGTGGTCTGCTTCACTATTATACCCACGGTATATCACTGTGGTCTGCTTCACTATTACACCCGCGGTATATCACTGTGGTCTGCTTCACTATTACACCCGCGGTATATCACTGTGGTCTGCTTCACTATTATACCCACGGTATATCACTGTGGTCTGCTTCACTATTACACCCGTGGTATACCACTGTGGTCTGCTTCACTATTGCACCCGCGGTATATCACTGTGGTCTGCTTCTCTATTACACCCGCAGTATATCACTGTGGTCTGCTTCACTATTACACCCGCGGTATACCACTGTGGTCTGCTTCACTATTACACCCAAGGTATACCACTGTGGTCTGCTTCACTATTATACCCACGGTATATCACTGTGGTCTGCTTCACTATTACACCCGCGGTATATCACTGTGGTCTGCTTCACTATTACACCCGCGGTATATCACTGTGGTCTGCTTCACTATTATACCCGCGGTATATCACTGTGGTCTGCTTCACTATTATACCCACGGTATATCACTGTGGTCTGCTTCACAATTATACCCGCTGTATATCACTGTGGCCTGCTTCACTATTACACCCGCGGTATATCACTGTGGTCTGCTTCACTATTACACCCGCGGTATATCACTGTGGTCTGCTTCACTATTATACCCGCGGTATATCACTGTGGTCTGCTTCACTATTACACCCGCAGTATACCACTGTGGTCTGCTTCACTATTACACCCGCGGTATATCACTGTGGTCTGCTTCACTATTACACCCGCGGTATATCACTGTGGTCTGCTTCACTATTATACCCGCGGTATATCACTGTGGTCTGCTTCACTATTACACCCGCGGTATACCACTGTGGTCTGCTTCACTATTACACCCGCGGTATATCACTGTGGTCTGCTTCACTATTACACCCGCGGTATATCACTGTGGTCTGCTTCACTATTATATCCACGGTATATCACTGTGGTCTGCTTCACTATTACACCCGTGGTATATCACTGTGGTCTGCTTCACTATTACACCCGCGGTATATCACTGTGGTCTGCTTCACTATTATACCCACGGTATATCACTGTGGTCTGCTTCACTATTACACCCGCGGTATATCACTGTGGTCTGCTTCACTATTATACCCACGGTATATCACTGTGGTCTGCTTCACTATTATACCCACGGTATATCACTGTGGTCTGCTTCACTATTATACCCGCGGTATATCACTGTGGTCTGCTTCACTATTACACCCACGGTATACCACTGTGGTCTGCTTCACTATTACACCCGCGGTATATCACTGTGGTCTGCTTCACTATTACACCCGCGGTATATCACTGTGGTCTGCTTCACTATTATACCCGCGGTATATCACTGTGGTCTGCTTCACTATTATACCCGGTATATCACTGTGGTCTGCTTCACTATTATACCCGCTGTATATCACTGTGGTCTGCTTCACTATTATACCCACGGTATATCACTGTGGCCTGCTTCACTATTACACCCGCGGTATATCACTGTGGTCTGCTTCACTATTACACCCGCGGTATATCACTGTGGTCTGCTTCACTATTATACCCGCGGTATATCACTGTGGTCTGCTTCACTATTACACCCGCAGTATACCACTGTGGTCTGCTTCACTATTACACCCGCGGTATATCACTGTGGTCTGCTTCACTATTACACCCGCGGTATATCACTGTGGTCTGCTTCACTATTATACCCGCGGTATATCACTGTGGTCTGCTTCACTATTACACCCGCGGTATACCACTGTGGTCTGCTTCACTATTACACCCGCGGTATATCACTGTGGTCTGCTTCACTATTACACCCGCGGTATATCACTGTGGTCTGCTTCACTATTATATCCACGGTATATCACTGTGGTCTGCTTCACTATTACACCCGCGGTATATCACTGTGGTCTGCTTCACTATTACACCCGCGGTATATCACTGTGGTCTGCTTCACTATTATACCCACGGTATATCACTGTGGTCTGCTTCACTATTACACCCGCGGTATATCACTGTGGTCTGCTTCACTATTATACCCACGGTATATCACTGTGGTCTGCTTCACTATTATACCCACGGTATATCACTGTGGTCTGCTTCACTATTATACCCGCGGTATATCACTGTGGTCTGCTTCACTATTACACCCGCGGTATACCACTGTGGTCTGCTTTACTATTACACCCGCGGTATATCACTGTGGTCTGCTTCACTATTACACTCGCGGTATATCACTGTGGTCTGCTTCACTATTATACCCGCGGTATATCACTGTGGTCTGCTTCACTATTACACCCGCGGTATACCACTGTGGTCTGCTTCACTATTACACCCGCGGTATATCACTGTGGTCTGCTTCACTATTACACCCGCGGTATATCACTGTGGTCTGCTTCACTATTATACCCGCGGTATATCACTGTGGTCTGCTTCACTATTACACCCGCGGTATACCACTGTGGCCTGCTTCACTATTACACCCGCAGTATATCACTGTGGTCTGCTTCACTATTACACCCGCGGTATACCACTGTGGTCTGCTTCACTATTATACCCGCGGTATACCACTGTGGTCTGCTTCACTATTACACCCGCAGTATATCACTGTGGTCTGCTTCACTATTACACCCGCAGTATATCACTGTGGTCTGCTTCACTATTATACCCACGGTATATCACTGTGGTCTGCTTTACTATTACACCCGCGGTATACCACTGTGGTCTGCTTCACTATTACACCCGCGGTATATCACTGTGGTCTGCTTCACTATTATACCCACGGTATACCACTGTGGTCTGCTTCACTATTACATCCGCGGTATACCACTGTGGTCTGCTTCACTATTACACCCGCAGTATATCACTGTGGTCTGCTTCACTATTACACCCGCGGTATACCACTGTGGTCTGCTTCACTATTACACCCAAGGTATACCACTGTGGTCTGCTTCACTATTATACCCACGGTATGTCACTGTGGTCTGCTTCACTATTACACCCGCGGTATATCACTGTGGTCTGCTTCACTATTACACCCGCGGTATATCACTGTGGTCTGCTTCACTATTATACCCACGGTATATCACTGTGGTCTGCTTCACTATTACACCCGTGGTATACCACTGTGGTCTGCTTCACTATTACACCCGCGGTATATCACTGTGGTCTGCTTCTCTATTACACCCGCAGTATATCACTGTGGTCTGCTTCACTATTACACCCGCGGTATACCACTGTGGTCTGCTTCACTATTACACCCAAGGTATACCACTGTGGTCTGCTTCACTATTATACCCACGGTATATCACTGTGGTCTGCTTCACTATTACACCCGCGGTATATCACTGTGGTCTGCTTCACTATTACACCCGCGGTATATCACTGTGGTCTGCTTCACTATTATACCCGCGGTATATCACTGTGGTCTGCTTCACTATTATACCCACGGTATATCACTGTGGTCTGCTTCACTATTATACCCGCTGTATATCACTGTGGTCTGCTTCACTATTATACCCACGGTATATCACTGTGGCCTGCTTCACTATTACACCCGCGGTATATCACTGTGGTCTGCTTCACTATTACACCCGCGGTATATCACTGTGGTCTGCTTCACTATTATACCCGCGGTATATCACTGTGGTCTGCTTCACTATTACACCCGCAGTATACCACTGTGGTCTGCTTCACTATTACACCCGCGGTATATCACTGTGGTCTGCTTCACTATTACACCCGCGGTATATCACTGTGGTCTGCTTTACTATTATACCCGCGGTATATCACTGTGGTCTGCTTCACTATTACACCCGCGGTATACCACTGTGGTCTGCTTCACTATTACACCCGCGGTATATCACTGTGGTCTGCTTCACTATTACACCCGCGGTATATCACTGTGGTCTGCTTCACTGTTATATCCACGGTATATCACTGTGGTCTGCTTCACTATTACACCCGCGGTATATCACTGTGGTCTGCTTCACTATTACACCCGCGGTATATCACTGTGGTCTGCTTCACTATTATACCCACGGTATATCACTGTGGTCTGCTTCACTATTACACCCGCGGTATATCACTGTGGTCTGCTTCACTATTATACCCACGGTATATCACTGTGGTCTGCTTCACTATTATACCCACGGTATATCACTGTGGTCTGCTTCACTATTATACCCGCGGTATATCACTGTGGTCTGCTTCACTATTACACCCGCGGTATACCACTGTGGTCTGCTTTACTATTACACCCGCGGTATATCACTGTGGTCTGCTTCACTATTACACCCGCGGTATATCACTGTGGTCTGCTTCACTATTATACCCGCGGTATATCACTGTGGTCTGCTTCACTATTACACCCGCGGTATACCACTGTGGTCTGCTTCACTATTACACCCGCGGTATATCACTGTGGTCTGCTTCACTATTACACCCGCGGTATATCACTGTGGTCTGCTTCACTATTATACCCGCGGTATATCACTGTGGTCTGCTTCACTATTACACCCGCGGTATACCACTGTGGCCTGCTTCACTATTACACCCGCAGTATATCACTGTGGTCTGCTTCACTATTACACCCGCGGTATACCACTGTGGTCTGCTTCACTATTATACCCGCGGTATACCACTGTGGTCTGCTTCACTATTACACCCGCAGTATATCACTGTGGTCTGCTTCACTATTACACCCGCAGTATATCACTGTGGTCTGCTTCACTATTATACCCACGGTATATCACTGTGGTCTGCTTTACTATTACACCCGCGGTATACCACTGTGGTCTGCTTCACTATTACACCCGCGGTATATCACTGTGGTCTGCTTCACTATTATACCCACGGTATACCACTGTGGTCTGCTTCACTATTACATCCGCGGTATACCACTGTGGTCTGCTTCACTATTACACCCGCAGTATATCACTGTGGTCTGCTTCACTATTACACCCGCGGTATACCACTGTGGTCTGCTTCACTATTACACCCAAGGTATACCACTGTGGTCTGCTTCACTATTATACCCACGGTATATCACTGTGGTCTGCTTCACTATTACACCCGCGGTATATCACTGTGGTCTGCTTCACTATTACACCCGCGGTATATCACTGTGGTCTGCTTCACTATTATACCCACGGTATATCACTGTGGTCTGCTTCACTATTACACCCGTGGTATACCACTGTGGTCTGCTTCACTATTACACTTGCGGTATATCACTGTGGTCTGCTTCTCTATTACACCCACGGTATATCACTGTGGTCTGCTTCACTATTATACCCGCGGTGTACCACTGTGGTCTGCTTCACTATTATACCCACGGTATATCACTGTGGTCTGCTTCACTATTATACCCACGGTATATCACTGTGGTCTGCTTCACTATTATACCCACGGTATATCACTGTGGTCTGCTTCACTATTACACCCGCGGTATATCACTGTGGTCTGCTTCACTATTACACCCGCGGTATATCACTGTGGTCTGCTTCACTATTATACCCACGGTATATCACTGTGGTCTGCTTCACAATTACACCCGCGGTATACCACTGTGGCCTACTTCACTATTACACCCGCAGTATATCACTGTGGTCTGCTTCACTATTACACCCGCGGTATACCACTGTGGTCTGCTTCACTATTATACCCACGGTATATCACTGTGGTCTGCTTCACTATTATACCCACGGTATATCACTGTGGTCTGCTTCACTATTACACCCGCGGTATACCACTGTGGTCTGCTTCACTATTACACCCGCAGTATATCACTGTGGTCTGCTTCACTATTACACCCGCGGTATATCACTGTGGTCTGCTTCACTATTACACCCGTGGTATATCACTGTGGTCTGCTTCACTATTACACCCGCGGCATATCACTGTGGTCTGCTTCACTATTACACCCGCGGTATACCACTGTGGTCTGCTTCACTATTACACCCGCAGTATATCACTGTGGTCTGCTTCACTATTATACCCACGGTATATCACTGTGGTCTGCTTCACTATTACACCCGCGGTATATCACTGTGGTCTGCTTCACTATTATACCCGCGGTATATCACTGTGGTCTGCTTCACTATTATACCCGCGGTATATCACTGTGGTCTGCTTCACTATTACACCTGCAGTATATCACTGTGGTCTGCTCACATAAACTATATACTGTACGCAATTGACCACTTGCGAGTTTTGGTCTATAAGGAAGTTGGAGCCGTTCACATCGATTTTAAACAGAAATGCGACAATACTGTAAGTTTCTGATGGATAGAAAGTATGTTGAATTGGGTTTTATGTATTTATAAATTTACTACAACCAAAATTTAGCTGGTAAGACTGCTAAATATTGATGTAAAAAACTCCAACTTCCTTATAGCCTGGAACTCGCAAGTGGTCAATTCAGTGTCCGAATGTACTTATTCATTGATGCTTATTCAGTATTACTTTTAATGTTGATTCACTTTTAAACGACCCTGAGTTAAGGGGAGGCTTGCTGGCCGTGTGTTTGGTCTATTCATTCATGTATTAATATATTTGTTTGGTTTCCTCCCTAGAACTCCATCAAGCTTAGAACAAAAAACCCAAGATAAATTTGTACATTTTTCGATAGAAAAATGTCCCAGCCGAAGTCGGTTTCTCTTAAAATGTCAGGCTCGCTTTCGCTCGCCATGACAAAATCGATAACTAATGGCACGAAAGGTCTTAAAATTGACAACGAAATTGGGCGAAAGGTGTTAAAATCGCCAAACTAATGGGCCGAAGGTCTTATAATCTCAAAACTAGTGGGGCTAAACATGAGGGAGAAGGGGATCCAGAAAACCGGCCCATCCCCCCTTAAACGACCCTAAGTTAATGGGGTCCTTCGTTCCACTGTGTATATCGACCATCGTGAGAGCCGCCATGACACACACCTGGTACATTGGGGGGCATGGTGGTGACGGAGCAGAGAGAGAGTGCGTGTGTGTGTGTGAGAGAGAGAGAGAGAGAGAGAATGTGTGTGTGTGTGTGTGTGTGTGTGTGTGTGTGTGTGTGTGTGTGTGTGTGTGTGTGTGAGGGAGAGAGAGAGAGTGTGTTTAGGAATCTGTTTCACTGTTGACTTGGAGATAATTGTTCCTTTCGGGTTCCGCAATATATATATATATACAGTATATATATATATATATATATATATATATATATATATATATATATATATATACATATATATATATATATACATATATATATATATATGTATATATATATATATATATATATATATATATATATATTCTATCGCTACTATAATAATTAGTGTTCCTCAGAGCTTTCCCAGTGTATACCACCTCCTTTACGTAGGGCACGTGGTACCCGTCTTGCAACTCAATCCCACCCTTACTCTGTGCAACTCTCCAACCCAAGAGTGAAACGTTACTCTCAGACTTTCTTCTACTCAACAGCTGAACTCTGAAACTCTCCCAGAATCAGTCTTTCCCTCTTCCTATGACTTAAATTGCTTAAAACTCCGTGTGTCCACGCATTTTGGCTCGAAGGTCCCTTGATTTAGGCCCTGTCACTCTTTCAACTATGGGGTAGGCACGCGCTATAGGCAGTTCTGCCTTTTGCCTCCCTCAATCACAAAGAAAAGAAGAAAAAAAAAGAATATATATATATATATATATATGTGTGTGTGTGTGTGTGTTTGAGTGAGCGTGAGTGTGAGAGTGTAACCTATATATATATATATATATATATATATATATATATATATATATATATATATATATATATACTGTATATATATATATATATATACCGACTAGAAAATAAAGTTATATATATGAGTGGAGAAATGTATGTGCACTGATCATTTGAAATGGATAAATATGTAGATGGGAATATATAAGGACAAATATAGACAGATTGACAAATAGAAAGAAGATATCCAGACAGAGGAATAGATATCCAGACAGAGGAATAGATATCCAGACAGAGGAATAGATATGTGAAAAGAGATGGACATTAAGGGGGGTCACCTGTTTCTTTTATCTCCTTTTCCTTTTCTCTCGTTCGATTCCTTTATTTCTAGTTTTCTCGCTAGACCTCCATCAAGCTTAGAAAAACACACCCTAGACCCTAGACCCCCTTTCAAGATAAATTTGTAAACTTTTCGGTAGGGCCGGTTCCTCTTAAAATTTCTCCCCTTAAAATTGAAACCCCTACCAAAGACAGGGAAAGGGGGTCCAGAAAAACGGTCTGTCTCCCCTTAAAACTGAACCCCTACCAAACACAGGGAAAAGGGGTCCAAAAAAACGGTCTGTCTCCCATTGAAAATGAAACCCCTACCAAACACAGGGAAAGGGGGTCCATAAAAACGGTCCGTCTCCCCTTGAAAATGAACCCCTACCAAACACAGGGAAAGGGGGTCCAGCAAAACGGTCTGTCTCCCCTTTGAAATGAACCCCTACCAAACACAGGGCAGCGTAGGAGAGAGACTAAGAGACCAACAATGAACCAAGAGATAAGAAGAGAAGGGAGAGATAGTTCGGGTTAGCCACTATCTCTCTTCCATCACTTGTCTGCATGGCCGCTGGCTCCTCGGCTGTGGGAGAGATGAACATGTAGATATATATTACAGAGTGTTATTGATTACATATATTACAGAGTGTTATTGATTACATATATTACAGAGTGGTATTGATTACATATTATTGCATGGTACAGATTAACCCCTTCTGTATCGGTGACGTCTTTTCCATTATATTCAGGCAACTATTAGACGATTTTATTTAGCTTAGGAACGACGTCTACCCCTTAACAGGCTACAAACCATGTCAACTAATCCTCTAGCTACCATTATCATTCCTAAGCTTCATAAAATTGTCTAAATATAGCTCAGATCAAATGCAAAATACGTCACCGGTAATGAAGGGGTTGAAGCCTATTTGTAGCTTTTCATATTTTTTAACCAACCAACTTTACTTCTAAACTCAATTAATGAAATCAACAGATACATGTAGCACTCCAAGGACTCGAACCTAGGATACTCACACCGAAATGTTATATATTATTGCATAGTAGGCTACAGATTAAAGCCCATTTGTATTTGACATATTTATTTCCTATTTTTCTAGTTAATGGAAATATAGATATATTATATTAGAGTGATAATGATTTCTTACTATTATAAGGGGAATGTAAGATTAACTGTATAGGAAATATGTATCCCTTGAGATGGAGGAAAGAATGAGTAAATCATATGTATATTTAATGTATATAACACAATAAAGCCGGTATCACACGAGTGTTTTTTCTCTCATCATTTATCCTCAACACTGGTCTGGCACCTTATTAGGCCAACATTTAACATATTTATTTTGCCTAAATTCATTTATCATCAGTCTAGTTTCCGATACTGGGACAAAATATACCAGAAATGTTGCCAGAAATTGTTTGATTATAGAACGTTGACTATAAGAGCTCTCGTGTGATACCGGCTTAAGGATCACTGATAGGCTTGTAGTTAAAGATTTATCACAGTTTTATTGATGTATCTTCTTAGTAACTTTACAAAGTCTTTTTCGTAACTTAAGGGGAGGCAGACCGTTTTTCTGGACCCCCTTCTCCCTAATGTTTAGCCCCACTAGTTTTGAGATTATAAGACGTTCGGCCCATTAGTTTGGCGATGTTAACACCTTTCGCCACATTTCGTTGTCAATTTTAAGACCTTTCGTGCCATTTAAGTGTCGATTATTTCCTGCCGAGCGACAGCGAGCTTGCAATTTTAAGAGGAATCGGCCTTCGGCCGGAACATTCTTCTACCAAAAAATTTACAAATTTATCTTGAAGGGGGTTCTAGGGTGTGTTTTTCTAAGCTTGGTGGAGGTCTAGGGAGGAAACTAAACAAATATATGAATAAATGGATTAATAGACCAAACAAACGGCCAGCCTCCCTTTAATAGTAAAATTATTAGGCGTATCTAGGGTGCTTCGTGAGTAAGGGTGACACAGGGATGCTTCTCAAAGTTCAGTGGTTACCCCCTCAAGACAACTACTCTCTCCCATGACCCACACATCTTAGTAAGGGTGACACAGGGATGCTTCTCAAAGTTCAGTGGTTACCCCTCAAGACAACTACTCTCTCCCATGACCCACACATCTTAGTAAGGGTGACACAGGGATGCTTCTCAAAGTTCAGTGGTTACCCCCTCAAGACAACTACTCTCTCCCATGACCCACACATCTTAGTAAGGGTGACACAGGGATGCTTCTCAAAGTTCAGTGGTTACCCCCTCAAGACAACTACTCTCCCCCATGACCCACACATCTTAGTAAGGGTGACACAGGGATGCTTCTCAAAATTCATTGGTTACCCCCTCAAGACAACTACTCTCTCCCATGACCCACACATCTTAGTAAGGGTGACACAGGGATGCTTCTCAAAGTTCAATGGTTACCCCCTCAAGACAACTACTCTCTCCCATGACCCACACATCTTAGTAAGGGTGACACAGGGATGCTTCTCAAAGTTCAGTGGTTACCCCCTCAAGACAACTACTCTCTCCCATGACCCACACATCTTAATAAGGGTGACACAGGGATGCTTCTCAAAGTTCCGTGGTTAGCCCCTCAAGACAACTACTCTCTCTCCCATGACCCACACATCTTAGTAAGGGTGACACAGGGATGCTTCACAAAGTTCAGTGGTTACCCCCTCAAGACAACTACTCTCTCCCATGACCCACACATCTTAGTAAGGGTGACACAGGGATGCTTCACAAAGTTCAGTGGTTAACCCCTCAAGACAACTACTCTCTCCCATGACCCACACATCTTAGTAAGGGTGACACAGGGATGCTTATCAAAGTTCAGTGGTTACCCCCTCAAGACAACTACTCTCTCCCATGACCCACACATCTTAGTAAGGGTGACACAGGGATGCTTCTCAAAGTTTAATGGTTACCCCCTCAAGACAACTACTCTCTCCCATGACCCACACATCTTACCACCACGGAGGAACGCCCCAAAATGACTTAATTGGGGATGGTTCAATTTTTGGGCGATTTTTGCATGTATTCATTATTGTTCTAGTTTCCTCCCTAGACCTCCATCAAAATTTTAAAAACATCCATTAGATCCCCCTTTCAGATTAATGTGTACATTTTTCGGTAGACAAATTTCCCAGCCGAAGGCCGGTTCTACCAACATTACAGGCTCACTATCGTTCGCCAGGGAAAAAATCGACACCTAAATAGCACGAAAGGTCTAAATATTGACGAAGAAATGGGGCGAAAGGTCTTAAAATTAAGTAACTAATAGGGCAAACATCTTAACATCTGAAAACTAATGGGGCTAAACATGAGGGAGAAAGTGGTCCAGAAAACCGGCCCATCCCCCCTTAACAACCATTCAGTACATAGCTATTATAATATCTGCCCAATGCCTGCTATGGTTTGATAAGAGAGGTGTGTCCTAAAATTGATAGGTCATCGAATATGCCCACAGTAACAGACGCCTAACATGTGATCTCATAGCCACATTATAATGACATAGAGCCAATAGACAGGTTCATCAGAAGTGTCATGATAAATCATGCATGTAACACCAACACTTCCTCATAATACAGTAACAGTGTATTGATGTATTAGTATAATATGATAACCAATATGAGTAGTAGTTGTACAGTACCAGTACATATAAATCATGCATGTAACACCAACACTTCCTCATAATACAGTAACAGTGTATTGATGTATTAGTATAATATGATAACCAATATGAGTAGTAGTTGTACAGTACCAGTACATATAAATCATGCATGTAACACCAACACTTCCTCATAATACAGTAACAGTGTATTGATGTATTAGTATAATATGATAACCAATATGAGTAGTAGTTGTACAGTACCAGTACATATAAATCATGCATGTAACACCAACACTTCCTCATAATACAGTAACAGTGTATTGATGTATTAGTATAATATGATAACCAATATGAGTAGTAGTTGTACAGTACCAGTACATATAAATCATGCATGTAACACCAACACTTCCTCATAATACAGTAACAGTGTATTGATGTATTAGTATAATATGATAACCAATATGAGTAGTAGTTGTACAGTACCAGTAAATATATAGACATGAACCATAAAACTTACATAAGTAATACCAAATGCATAATTATGTAGTATATAACATAATTGGTATATGTCAATCAGTCAGTCAGTAGCCAAACACGCACTCCCTCGAAGGGGTAGGGAGGACCAGCAAGAAACATTGAAAAGGGAACTGATATGACAGGGAAAGAACACATATAGTAGACCCCTGCCAAAAGCAGGCACTTTAGCATTCGAAACACCATTCACCATCCCCCCCAAGCATTGGCTTCACCTCAAATGGTCTACATTTTCCACAACAAAGTCGCTTCACATGAACATCTGGGATGATGACCTTTCAGGCTTGTCATTTAAAAGGGTACAGATACCTTCATGTGCTCTCTCTAACAAACTTCCTCCATTCATTAATATAATTTGCTATTATTTTGCTTCATCTATTCCCTCTTCACGCTTTGACACACATTGAAACATCATATCATACCATCTTCTGCTCGGCCTTCCACATCTGTTTCCTTTAAGTTCACTGACACACATCCTTTTTAGTACTCTTTTTTTATGGTAATCTAGCCATGTGGCCATTACCTTCTGAGAATACCTTCTTTTACCTTTTGATCAACAGGTTTCCTAACTCTACATGCCTCCCTTATGTTCACACGTCTTACTCTGTCTATTCTTCGTACTCTGCAGGCATTTATTAGCAAATCCATTTCAACTACTCTCCCTCGTGATTTATTTGTATTTTGCTCTACCAAAGTCATTGAATGGGAAGACAGAGAGGGCTTAGTATGCTGTGACAGCGCCCGAGGTTTTGCTGACAAAGCGGCTGCAGCAAAAAGGGGAAATAGGGTCAAGGGAAAGTACGTCCTCTCTGGTTTCTGCTAGGGATGTCGTGCTGCTCGTCCACTCCAGGTGTTGCCTCTGTCCTAGGCCAACTGTCTCCTGCAGAGCCTGGGCCTGGTTCTGGGATGGGAAATCCTTTGGCTACTCTCGAAGCATCCTGTTTTACTCACGACTCAGGCATTCGGTCATTAGGATTGAGCAAATCCTTCAGCTTCTGTAGCTCCGCAAAGTCAGAATCCTCCTCCTGCACGACAGAGTTGATCGGCAGACTAGGTGTTTCTAAACATTTCTTTCTCGTATGGGCTTTGTCAGGTTTCGGTGGGTTATCAGTCATTTTTTTAAGAGTTCTTGCAAGTCTTTAACCCCTTCTGTACCGACGCCTTTCTATTAACTCTATTCTGGCTACTATTGGACGATTGTATTTAGTTTAAAAACGGCCTCCATCAATTAACAGGCTTCGAACTATCTCACTTAACCCTTTTTACTACCACAGATCCTTCTTAAACTGCACAACATCGTCTAAATTTAGCCAGAATAAAACCACAAAGACGTCGCCGGTATAGAAGGGGTTAATGCCTTTCTCTGCAGCAAGTGAGGTATGTTGCTGCTGAAAGTGCCTGTAGGATGGAGCGTCCAAACTTATGTGTCCAGTCGAGTCAAGGGTGGGGATATTCCTTATATCCCCGAACAACTCTAACCCCTCCACTACCATATCACCCTCCGCCCTCACAACCACACACCACATAATATGCCATCTAGTGGTAGATATATTAACGTTTTGTGCACCTAACATTCTAGTGTAAATATCGCGGGTCATGGTGAGGCAGGAGAAGCGACAGGACTTTTACCGGCAACTGTACTGAACATGCAACCACATTGTCTCGAAATCTTTACTTAACATTCTACCTCATTAGGTTTCGCTCAGTGCCATTCAAAGCCAGATCTAATGTTCTTCCGTACGCAGTCAAAATCGATATTTTTATTTCATAGCGTCTCTCTCCCATTTCCTCTCTCCCTCTCTCTCTCTCTCTCTCTCTCTGAGATAAATTGATAGGGCAGAACTGCTGATGTTGAAGGAAAGATAAGCGTTTTGTTGACTTTGCTGATTATAATTTCTTGACTCGGGAAGTAAATGGCTAATTAGAGAAGAAAAAGTGAGGTCAGCTTGTCTATTTCAAAATCACTAAAATTTATAATCTAAACAAATATTTGTCGAAAAAATATTATAATTTGTTTAATATTTATATATAACCACATTAAAAGGGTAAAACAAGAACGTGACACAAATAGTAATCATCACGGGCTATTAAAAACACATGAGGAATGTTAACAAAAGAGTGATAATTATATATCATTACACAATATAATTATGATCAAGCCTGCCGAGGAACTATTGGTGTTGAGTGTACACCCACCAACATTTTCAGTTGTTACATTATTTGACTTTGTTATTTTACCTACTTCAACATAGAAATGATAAACAAAATCATGTTAAATTAATCTTTCCATAGCGTTCTTTGGTGTTTGTCATGTCCATAATCATATATTGTTAAAATAGCATTTGACTTGACCCAGATTATCTTCCCGGTCACTGCAACAAATGTTTATTGACCAGCGAGCATGGCCTTTGATGTTCTTCACGGCAATGACGGACATTAGAGGTGCAGTTAATTTTCGTCACATTTACTATCAAGAGCATATAGGCCTGGTCACACGGTCATTTTCAGTTTCCAATCCGCTGGGAGGTCGGGGAATAGTTGCCGTAAATTTTCCGGCGAGAATAACAAAAAATTCACACGAGAGAGCGCGTCAAAGACTAGGACTGTAGATGGAGAATGACCAAGCAGAAAGCACATGCATCAATTTACATAGTGATATCAGTGCATCTTTGGTCCACTTATGTTTGTAGAGGGCCTCAGGTGTGCAGGATGATGGTTATACTGAGCAGGGGTGAGATAAATATACGAGTTAAGCTCTGGTTGTTATTATTGGCAAGTCCTTGAATGCGGGGCCCGGGCGGTTACAATACAATGATGGGAGCAATTAAAAGAAAGCGGTTGATGGCCAACTATAGTAAAATATTAACAATGGATATTGTAACTCACAAGATCAGATGCGTTTTGTTTTGGCAGACATACTTAAGAAGAGCCGAAGATAAACCTAATGCGTCTGCTGGTGCTTGGGAATATAGTGGTATACACGACTTGGTTAATGTTATATTAGTGATATTGCCTTTCAATTGGCCTCCCTATTTGTTTTGTTATTACCAAGTGAATGAGTTGACCGACTTTTATCCTTCTTTTCATATTTCTGTAATTATTCTTTTTACCTTTTCTTTCTTCCTATCTTCACAGAATAATATCACATATCTTCTTCGTATATGGCCTACTTAATATCAGTGAAGCAGTGAAGCTTATGTTACCCTACCCAGGTGGAAAGATTCTCAGGGATAGGTCAAAACTGCAGCGGTCAAACGTCAGTGACCCAGGAGGGGCTGCAGAAGGGCAACAACAATCCCAGGACTTGAGGAGGGAAGGGAAGAAGAAGTGATGAACGATGGCACCCGGCAGGAAGAAGACACGTGGAGAAGTGAAGAAGCGAGGACGGAGGGGCCAACACCAACCCCAGAAGCTGAAGGCGGCCCTGGCACCGACGGAGCCGGGCCCACTATGGAATTCCGAAGAAAACCAAGGATTTGCCAACACCCGACCCGACCACCGTGGGTGCCGCGTCCCTCTAGCGGGCAGAGCCACGTGTCACAGGTCCAGGGAAGCGCCAGCCACCACCAAACAGCAAGGATGCAAGAAAGCGCAGAGTGTAGTCCGCAGAGGCGGATGATCAGAGGATGATGAAGGCAGAGCAGGGTATGGTGGAAAGGGATGAAGCCGGGGGGAGAGGCCGCTGAACCACCGACGCAGCAGACAATCTCCCATGGACGTCCGACCCCGACTGCGATCTAGCAGAGACTCCGTTTTTGTTTCTTGATGTGGAATGGTATGAATGTAAACAAACACGAATTACTGAACGTCTTTTGTTTTTCGTTGGGTATGAGAGGCAGCCAAGCCTTTGGATCGGAATATACACTGCGGACTGCGAGCGGCGAATACACAAGAAACCAACACGTTGGTTCCCTCTATTTCCCAGTAAAATATGACACCAAGGCGAAATTGGCACTTCCAATACTCAGACCTCACCGGAGGACGGATGAAAATGACCGTGTGACCAGGCCTTTAGTCCATGCACTGGTGGGCATCTCCTTTGCCCCATATCTCCCCAAGGAGAAAAGCAGTGTATTGTTGGCTCCCCTGAACTCTCTCCCCTAGTCACCCGTGATTCCCCAACTCCTCGTTTTCTCCCACTTCTCCCTCCTTTTCCACTTTTCTCGCTCTCCATAATTCTCCCTTACTTGATCTTCCTTACTCTTTACAACTCCTGTAAAGCTTACTCAATTTATTGTTATTCTTGCTTTCTATCAATCCTGCTTCTACAGGGAATCATAGCATTTTAAATGTTTAGAGTATCCTTGTCTAGGAACATTTACAAAATACTCTATCCACCTGTGAGTGATCGTCGTAACTTAAATGCCGACATCGTTATTCTTCCATAACTAATACTAAGTAAAGAAAGCAAAAATGAGCATCATAGCTTACGATAGTCTAGTTTCCCATAGTATGAGCAAGGTACGATGTCGTTAGCAAGTAATAAGCTTGCTCCTCAACGTAACATTATGAATCTTTGAGTTTCCAGACCCAGATTCATTAGTCCCCCACCTGTACTTATCACAACCTGAAGAATCTATCTCTTCGTACCCTTTACAAAAGAACCACTTGGCCTCAAAGTAGGAAACTTTAATCTCTTCAAGCAAACTTTTCACATTTTCAGGAAAGCTTAGCTGGGATTACGCTAGAGGGTGAAAATGTTAATGCCATTAGGTGCTCATTCAAGGAGCTGCTTTAAGAATAAAAGTCTGCATTCGTTCACTTTCAGCCTATTAAATTAGGCTAACCAAAACTATGATGTGGAGTCAAGAATATAAATGACAAAGGGGAGATGGGCCGCTTTTCTGGGCCCCCTTCTCCCTCATGTTTAGCCCCATTAGTTGTCAGATTATAAGACGTTCGGCACATTAGATTGGCGATTTTAACACCTTTCGCCGCATTTCGTTGTCAAATTTAACACCTTTCGTGCCATTTAGGTGTCAATTCTTTCCTGGCGAGCGATAGCGAGCCTGATATTTTACGAGGAATTGGCCTTCGGCCGGGACATTTTTCTACCGAAAAATTTACAATTTTATCTTGATGGGGGGTCTAGGGAAGAAACTACGAAAAAAACGGAATAATTGAATTAATATACCAAAAAAATGGCCCATCTCCCCTTAAACCATACATATTATGCTAACGACTGTAGTAGACCTGAACAAATACAGTTGATTACATTTAAGAGGCCTCTGGAAGTCAAGGGGCCTACGAACCAAATCACAGTTTCGAGTATTAAGGGGTTAAAGTCTAAGAAAGGTACTGCACTCCAACACCAACATCAATTTTTATTTGTCAGGTCGAGCTGTATAATATTGTCATAGGAGTATACTTTTGGAGTGTAGTACCTTTCTTAGACTTTAACCCCTTATTACTCGAAACTGTGATTTGGTTCGTAGGCCCCTTGACTTCCAGAGGGCTGCTGATTATTTTATTTTTAGTTCTCACACCTGCAGTGATTTTATGCATGGAAATATATATGAATACGAATGATTTACCACCTGGCAGTGCAATTCTTTATGAAACAGTTAACCCTTTCAAGATCCAAAACGCATTTCTTTTCTGTTTTCTGGTAATTTTAAGACTATTTTATTAAGATTAGGAAGGGTATATGGAAGTCAGAGGGTTAAGTGATATAGCCTTTACCCTTTTAATACCCGCAGATCCTTCCTAAGCTGCATAACATCTTCTAAGATAGCCAAATAAACTGCTAAAACGTGTCAGAGCTTCAAGGGGTTAACTGATCATTTGAACAAAAAACAAAAAATACAAAAGGCGCTACACTCATAATTAACTCTAGCAAATTTGCTAGTATCACGGCTTGGCTATACCATTACTACTAACAATTGTCATCTCCCTTTTTACTAATAATGACAATAACTATCTATTATTCTATATCTATTCTATATACTCAGGCCCAATCCCCGCTTTTCCTATTTTGTTTTTGTTTCCTTCTTTTCCTTTGTTTTTCTTTTTTTGGAGGGTGGCCGACTGAAGACAGAGCCAACATAGGGACAACACAACAGAAAACAATGAACACACAAAAACAAAATACAAATTCACACACTCACAAACAAATTCACACACTATCTACTTTCTACTAACAATCACAATTACCATTTCTGCTAACAATATCGAACACCTTTGCTACTAACAGCCCCAATCACCCTTACTACTAACACTTATATAGTCACCCTCATAGCTAGCAATAATAGCCATCCTTTATACTAGCAATTACAACCACCCTTTCTACTAGCAATTACTATCGCCCTTTCTACTGTTGTCTAGTAGAAATGTCTTGGTGTGGTAATTGTAACTTTGGTCAATTATATCTGAAGACCAGAATAATTATCTTAGCATGTTGTACAGTACTTGAGAGTCACACTGGTAGAACTATTATTGATTTGCGTGTTGAAGTCTTAGTACTCAATGTATTGATTATAAACTTTTGATTAACACAACACTGATTATATTTTGCCAACTAGCTGCATATTCTTTAATCGTCTTGGTGGTGTAATGGTTAAGGTGTCTACAAATCTGTGTGTGATAACCCGGGTTCGAATCCTGGTGAATCACATAATATATGCTTTAATTAGTTTTATTTTAGGGGAGGTGTGGTGGAGTGGTCTTGCCACTGGCCTGGTAATCCAAAGGTCCCGGGTTCAAATCCCGATGTATCAATGGGAAGATATTATTGGGATGGAATTTTTGCTGTACCTAGGTATCAGTGCATTACCACAAGCCCACCGACACGTCAATAAAATACCCTCATTGTTCCCTGATTAAATAGCACTGTATGAATATTCCCATATTCAAAATATGCTATAGGGGTGCAATGCCTGGTGAGTTATCTGCTCAACAGGTGGCGTTGTGTGTGTGTGTAAGTGTGAGAGTCCGAGTGTAGGGGATTAGACAGTGAAGCACGGGAACGAGGTGGCTTCAGAGATGGGGTCGTTTCGGGCCATGAGTGAGCACCGTGCCTCATGTGAAGGCAAGATGGCAGGTGCTCGTTGTACTCTACGTGCTTCACATGTCTCACTCCCTAGACTGTAACAAGACCTCACGGGCTTCACTGTTCATTGTAAAGCGGTGAATGTTAAGGCTCTCAGCCTATGCCCGAGAGGAAGTAAGTTGGAATATAGAAAAAAAAAAAAAAAAAAAAAAATGGAGGTGTTTGGAGTTGTGGTGAAATTAATAAAAACTAGGTCATATAAATGTCGAGTACATACAATAGAGAATATATTCACAGATATCCCATACTTCAATATTCGACGTTTTAACAAAATACCCCACCTTAGACTAAGGTAAAAAAAAAAAAAAACAAAAAAAAAAAATCCTGGAGTACAATTAGAGAGGAAATTAAATAAAACATTGACTAACCAAAACGTTTTTTATGAGGAAATATATTATTCTCTGAATGTCTTTAATAAATATCTATAAAGGTTGTCCTGTAGAAAACAAACAGGACTGCATATTATACAGTATATTTATATATATATATATATATATATATATATATATATATATATATAAATCAATAGAAGGGTGACCGCTCTCAACCCTCCAACTATCGTCCAATTGCTCTCATCTGTTGTATCTCTAAAAAAAAAAAAAAAAAAAAAATGTTTGTGCTTACAAATTTCTTTAGCATTTCTCTTCTCATTATCTACTCTCAGATCGCCAGTATGGCTTCCTTGAGGGTCGCTCTATTGGTGATCTCCTATCATTTCTTACTAACTCTTGGTCATCCTCCTTTCGGGACTTCTGTAAGACCTTTTCTATTGCACTAGACATATCGAAGGTTTTCGATAGAGTCTGGCACAAATCTTTAATTTCCAAACTAACCTCCTTCGGTTTCTATCCCTACATCTCTTACTTTTCTTTAATTTACTTTCCGGCAGTTCCATAGCTGCATCGGTTGTGGACGTCCATCGCTCACTTCCTCATCTTATCAACTTCGGTGTTCCATAGGGCTCTGTCCTATCTCTCATTCTCTTTCTACAGTAATTTTCATAAATTATATTCTCAACTGTACATCAAGTTCCATCCATTCATACGCAGACGACTCTACCTTACACTACTCAATTAGTTTTCCAGAACGCGCTAGCCAGCAATCCCTAAAAAAACAAACGTAATGAAACCATACAACACTTATCTTATGATCTAACTACTATTTCCAATTGGAGCAGTGAAAACCTTGTTGTCTTCAATGCTTCCAAAACCCTATTTCTCCATCTTACTACCAGTCTGGAACTCCCAGAGGACTATCCCTTATGCTTCAACAATGCAAAAATCTATCCTTCATATTCTCTCAATATTCTTGGTGTCTCTTTTTATCTGCTCTCACTTGGAAGAACTGTCTTACCAGTTTTAATAAGGCAGCCTCCCAGAAGCTAGGTGTGCTCAACCGACTCAAGTTTTTGTTTACCCCTGCACAGCTTCTTGCTCTGTACAGGGGCACAGTGCGACCTTGTATTGAGTATTGTTCACATGTGTGGGAAGGATCCTCTCACACAGCACTCCTAGACAGAGTAGAAAGGAAGGCCTTTCACATCATAAACTCCCGTCCACTCATGAACTCTCTGCAATCGCTCTCTCTTTGCCACAATGTTTGCATCTTTCTCGCTATTCTATCGCTACTACAATAATCAGTGTTCCTCATAGCTCTTAATCTACGTATGGTACATGGTACCCGTCTTGCAACACAATCCCAGCCCTACTCTGTGCAACTCTCCAACCCAAGAGTGAAACATTAATCTCAGGCTTTCCTCTATTCAACAGCTGAGCTCTAGAACTCTCATAGAATCAGTCTTTCCCACTTCCTATGCCTTAAATTGCTTCAAACTCTGCGTGTCCAGGCATTTTGGCTCGAAAGTCCCTTTTTTTTGGCCCTGTCACTCTTTCAACTCTGGGGGAGGCACTTGCTACTGGCAATTCTGCCTTTTGTCTCCCTCACTCACATAGGAAAAAAATATATATATATAAATATATATACTGTATACAGTATATAATTATATATATATATATATATATATATATATATATATATATATATATTCATTAATATATATTTAATGTTCATCTCACTAAACCACATCGAAGGCCTTGTTTCTGGATCACTCCCAAGTCCATAAATATTCCTTGGCTTTGTACACTGATGGGTCGAAAATGGCATCAGATGTGGGTTGTTTTTAAGGACACCACTCGCCCTGCTCGATTGCCTGGGGTTGCCTCTGTCTTTACTGCGAAGACATATGCTATTATCCAAGCTTTGATAGTGGCAAGCGACTCCACTGGAACGGAATTCACTATTTACACTGATTCACAGTGTTCTTTCTGCCATTAAAGTGTATTCCCCTGTTCATTCAATAGTTCAGTACATTCAGGCATGGCTTTATCGCTTAGCATCTAGACACACAATTATTAATTTCTGTTGGGTCCCAGCTCATGTAGGGATCCAGGGCAATGAGGAGGCTGACACAGCTGCAAAAGAGGCTGTACTAGAGTGTGAGGGCCGGTTCTCTATCCCCTCGGAGGATTTGAAATGCAGTATCCGGTCGCTGATTCGGAGCAGGTGGTCTTCCCTCACTAGCACTAACAACAGATGGGCTGGTCTATCAGAGTGAGAACTGAGCGATCTCTGCCATACCCATAGCTTACTCTGACTGTTCCTTTAACTTATATATTTTCTAGATCTCAAGTGACGGCGTCTTTTCCGTGGATTGACCTCCCAATCTACCAAGATTGGAAGCCAAAGCGTCACATTTTTCCCTTGCCCCTCAACTTTCTCTTCATAATTGCTGAGGGACACAGGGCCCTGGGTGGGGCTTTGGTTTCCCGGGCGTTTCCGCACCCTCCTCAGCTCCCCGCCATGGAGTGGCTTCGGTCACCCAGGCTTTATTGTGGTCGGCAGGGAGGGTTCTGTGGGGGCGCTCGGTTATGGCCTTGGAATTGCTCGGGGCCTTGGGGCTGTTCGGCCAGGCAGCTTGGGGAACAACAACAACAACAACAACAGAACTTAAAGCTATTCACCCTTCTCTGAAGTTTTGGGACTTATCGCCTGTTCAATTAGGTAAACGCACCGAAGTAGTCCTCACAAGGTTGCGCATTGGTCATACGTATATGACGCACAATTACATATTGCATAATGATCACACTCCGTTATGTGCTGTGTGTGACGACGTACTGTTTGTGAGCCACATTCTAACCTCTTGTTGTAATTACTCATTTGCCAGATGCTCTGTAGGGTTTACTTTCCATTCCCGGTAGGAAATTCTTGGCCAAGATGCAGATGTTTTTAAGCTCCGATCTTATTTTATTGGATTGCGGTACATTTTATGATATTTTATTCTCCCGTGTTTTTTTACTTTTGAAATTCCTTTATTGATACTGTAAATGTGTTATGTACTACTACTTGATATCTTAATGGTTTAATGTGTTATGTACTACTACTTGATATCTTAATGGTTTAATGTGTTATGTACTACTACTTGATATCTTAATGGTTTAATGTTTTTATATTCCTGTACCGATACTTTCATTTTTGGATGTAGGTCTGAATGATTTCTTCAGGTTCCAGTGTTAATAAATAGCCACAAATAGCCTTTGTGCCTAAATGTTATCAATTCAATTCAATTCACAAATCCACGTAAGTTACTTGAATAATTGTTTTTACCCTCACCCAGGATCGAAAAGTGGACAGTCAAGACGAGAGTCCATACTTTAAAAAAGCACTCCATCACGGCGAGACAAATATTTTTTAACCATTTCGTATTCATAATTAGGAGATGGATAAATCCTACTTGAAGGACATATTGCGTGGGAGTAGTTGTGCAAATCATTGTATGTGCACTATGGAAAATGGATGCTACAACTTGGTATGGACTGGAATATTTCCTCTAAATAGGATTATCACCATCTTAATTTTTTGTTTTGTTTATGTGAGTGAGGAGACAAAGGGCAGAACTGCCTGTGGCAAGTGCCTCCACCAAGAGTTGAACAAGTGACGGGGCCCAAATCAATAGACGTTCGAGCCAAAATGCCTCAACACACGGAGTTTGAAGCAATTTAAGTCACAGGAAGAGGGAAAGATTGATTCTGGGAGAGAGTTCCAGAGCTCAGCTGTTGAATAGAATAAAGATTGAGAATAACGTTTCACTCTTGGGTTGGAGAGTTGCATAGAGTAGGGGTGGGATTGTGTTGTGAGACGGGTGCTACGTGCTCTACGAAGAGGGGGTGGTATAGACTGAGAGAGGAACACTGATTATTGTAATAGCGGTAGAATAGTGAGAGAGATGCAACATTGCGGCGAAGAGAGAGAGACTGCAGAGAATTGGTGAGTGGATGTGAGTTAATTAGACGGAAGGCTTTCTTTTCTACTTTGTCTAAAAGTGCTGTGTGAGAGAATCCTCCCCACACATGCGAACAATACTCAATACATGGACGCATTCTGTGCCTCTGTACAGAGCAAGAAGCTGCGCAGGGGTAAAGAACCCCGGAGGCGGTTGAGCACACCCAGCTTCTGGGAAGCTGTTTTAGCAAGAGTGGTAATATGATCTTTCCAAGAGAGATCAGAAGAAAAAGAGACACTAAGAATTTTAAGAGAAGATGAGGGTACATTACATTTTGTATGTTAAGAGTCCGAAGGAGGGTAGTTTGGAAATAAGGGATTTGTGCCAGACTTTATCTTTATGTATAGTACAACAGAAAAAGTCTCACCGAAGTCCCGAATGGAGGATGACCAAGAGTTAGTAAGATAAGAAAGAAGATCACCAGTAGAGTGGCCCTTAAGGAAGCCATATTGGCGGTCTGAGAGTAGGTTATGGGAAGATAAATGCTTAAGAAATTTTGAGGTAAGAATAGTTTCAAAAACTTTAGAGATGCAAGAAATGAGAAATGAGAGCAATTGGATGACAGTTGGAGGGTTGAAAGCAGTCAGCTTTCTTTGGGACAGGTTGAATGAGAGCGAACATCCAGCAAGAAGGGAAGACATTAGAAGAGAGAAAGAGAGAGACGGAAGAGTTTGCCTAGACAGGGAGTCAGCACGGAAGCACAGCTTTTTAGTACAACATGAAGAATACCGTCTGGACTGTACGCCTTCTTAGTTTTAAGCCCAGAGAGGGTGGAAAGTACATCCTGGGAAGAGATTATGATGTTAGCCATAAGGAGGAGAGACGGGGGTGATGAGGAAGGAATAGCACCGGAATCATCCAAAGTGGAGTTTTTAGCGAAAATATTAGCAAAGAGTTCAGCTTTGTCAGAGGAAGAAGTGATAGTAGTGCCGTCAGAGTGGAAAAAGGGAGGGAAAGATGAAGAAGAAAGATTGTTGGAAAGGCTAGATGCCAGAAGTTTTAGGAAGAGCTAGAGTTGGATAGTTCAGTGCATTTATTATTGATGAAAGAATGTTGGGCGAGGCAAAAAACATATTTGGCTTGATTCCGGGAGCAATATAGGAAGTATGAGATTCTTGAGTTTTAAGATGACGGTACTATGTGAATGCTTCCTCCGTATTGCAGACATCAATTGAACAAGTTTGTGTAAACCAAGATTTGTTTGCATTAGACAGAGAGATAAAGAATGGAATGTATGCTTCCAGGCCCGAGAGGATTACCTCTGTAATGCGTTCAGCACTCTCCGATGGTCCCCGGCCATGGAAGCAGATGTCATTCCATGGGAAATCAAAGAAATACTGCCAAAGAGCCTCCAAGTCGCCAGCGCCAAAGTGCGACAAGCGCCGCCGGCTGGGAGGATCGGGTGGCCGTACTGGAGAGATAGGAGTAGGACAGGTAACAAGATAAGTTAATGGGCGGAGGAGCCCAAAGGAGAGAAAAAATGTACAGTAAAAGAAGAAGGGTTAGAAGTTAGAAATTAGTCAAGTATGTTGGGCCGATCTCTGAAGCGATCGGGATATGAGTGGGTTGTTAGTCTAACTGTTCTAGATCATTTAGGATAGACAAAATTTAGGCTTGTTCACCAGGTTGGTCAGTAGAAAGAGAGGAGAGCTATTGGCGGTGGTGAACGTTGAAATTGGAATGGTTAACTGTTGTTTATGACGACGTGGAGGAGTGGGTTTCTGCATGGACTCTCATCCTGACTGTTCATGGTTCGATCATAATTAAGATAATTAGATGCACTTTACAAGTGACCAAATAATCCAAGCAGTCCAGAGATTGAGACACGAAGACAGTCTGAGTATATCTGGCACGAAGCAGTTTTAATATTGGAATAAGAAAAATTGTGCGGCATTCTATAGATCAAATTTGGTCTCTTCTTGGATGTGATATACATTCTGGTCTACTGTTTCCAGGAAAGCTATAGATATAGAACGATTTCGAGTTAGGGATTCGACAATTATTCAAGAGTGTTTGTGGTTAGAAACTTGTAAACTGCGAAGTCATTCCATCCATGTATTTACAATATTGTACATGGCCTCAATGTGAATTCAACATCCAACTTTGCTTTGAACTTGGATCTGTGAAAACATTTGCAGTTGCTTAATCATATTAAACTATTTTACAATTTTGTCCATATAAATCAATTTCCCCACAACGGACGAACAAGATTATAAATGTTTGAATAATGCTTTATCAGATTGTGTATGTATTAAATATATTGAGTACTTGCTATGTGTAATCGGTGTATTAATATTGATATTAATTTCCTTAACTAAGTCTTTGAAATAGACCACAAGAATATTAAGACGCTCCTCTATTATTATAACTCTCTCGCTCTCCCTCTCGGGGTTTCTTTCAACAGGAGACAGACAGGGACACGTGCACACACTTAAAGGAAGTAAAGACACACACCACATGCACACATACCCAAGCACACACATAATGTAAATGCACTCACCCATCTATCTATCTATTGCCTGACGCCGTGATCCCCGAAGGGGTGGCCACGAACGAACCGCCCCCATGCACCTCTGTCCCCAGTCAGTCGACGCCCCTCCTACCAACCAGCACTGCCTTCATTCATATAATAATAATAATAATAATAATAATAGTTCTTAAAGCGAGCGCATGCTAATCCAGCTAAGGATAGCCCAATAAGGCCAATTAGGCGTATTTCCATTGGGGTCCTGTACTACTAGCCCATCCCCTTGCTCATGAGGGATGGTAACGACTCAGTGCTTGAGAAAAATCTTTAATGAGACGAGCGTGGGCGCGATCCCGGGCCTTCTGGGTGGAAGTCCGGGACACTAGTCACTACATCTCACTACTTCCTCACTCCATCCTTCCACCTCTCCCTCTCTGTCCTTCCACCTCACCCTCGTACACCCTCTTAGTCAATCTCTCGCTTTCCATACGTTCCATATGGCCGAACCATCTCAAGATGTTCCTTTTCACACTTTCCAGCACATCTACCTCAACACCACACCTCCTTCTTAGTTCCTCATTCGTCTGTCTATCCCTCCATGTAACTCCTCACGCACTTCTCTTAACTCATTTCCACCACTCTCACTCTTGGTCTAAGTCTCTTCCCGAACGTTCATACTTCGCTTCCGTAAGCAGGGCCGGATTTAGGTATGTGGAAGCCCTGGGAAGGCTCTGTGTGGAGGCCCCCCTTCATTGCAACATTTTACAAAGGGTGGGGTGCTGAGCGAAGCGAGGCTGAACAGCTGGGGTGTCCGGAGGGGGGGGGGAGGGCCCCCCCCCCCGATTTTTTTTTTTTAATTTGAGGCTGTTTAGGAGAATTTTGAAGCAATAAGCATAGCTAAATTGAGAATTTTGAGAAAGTTAATTAGCTTTAGCAATGCATACAATAGAGAAGATATTTATTATCATTATCATATTTATAAGCAAAGTAAGCAATAGCTACAATGTTCAACACCAGTCTCAATATCTATGATACATATCTACAATATTCATGTCTGCAAATAAAACAAATATATTATACAGTACCAATACCTTTAATATATTATACAGTACCAATACCTTTAATATATTATACAGTACCAATACCTTTAATATATTATACAGTACCAATACCTTTAATATATTATACAGTACCAATACCTTTAATATATTATACAGTACCAATACCTTTAATATATTATACAGTACCAATACCTTTAATATATTATACAGTACCAATACCTTTAATATATTATACAGTACCAATACCTTTAATATATTATACAGTACCAATACCTTTAATATATTATACAGTACCAATACCTTTAATATATTATACAGTACCAATACCTTTAATATATTATACAGTACCAATACCTTTAATATATTATACAGTACCAATACCTTTAATATATTATACAGTACCAATACCTTTAATATATTATACAGTACCAATACCTTTAATATATTATACAGTACCAATACCTTTAATATATTATACAGTACCAATACCTTTAATATATTATACAGTACCAATACCTTTAATTACAAAACTGTCAGTGGCACTTTACGAGACCTAGCCCTTGCAAAGTTTTTTATCATCTCATTGAAGTCAGTTTCTCTGAGGATGTCATATTCGATGCTCATCAAGGCCAGGTGGCTAAGCCTGTCATAACACATTGTAGTACGAAGTCTGTTTTTGATAATTTTCATTTTACTGAAAGAACGTTCTCCAGAGCAATTTGTGACCATGAATACCAAGTACATCCGCAGCATTATTTCAACATTTGGAAATGTATTTACAACTTTCTTGGACATCAACAGCTTGTAAAGGAAATGTGCCCTCCCTTTCTCAACATCTTCATCTTTGAGAAATTGAGTACAGAAGGCTGCAAACTGCACTAGTTCAACTCCAAGTGTTTGATCCAGATCATTCTTATACTCAGAAACCAATTTCGCTGCAGCTGCTTCAATTTAATCACAATTCAATGATTCAGTTTATCCAAGAATCCAAAAAGTGAACAGATTTTTTCATAAGCCTTCAATCGTTGATCCAGTGAACTCAGGAATTGATCAATTGCTGGAAGGAAATTCTAAATGCGAAATGCTTCTGACTGTGAGAGGGATGCTTCTTCAGATCGTCCATAGTCCAATGGATCGAGTCGTACATTACGTTGGCGCTTGCGTGTCTGTGAATAATCCTCGGTTCCGGACAATTCCTTCCCCTCTCCTCATAAATATGGAAGCAATCTCGTTTTTCACGTACAAAACATTCCAAGGACTTCAACATTGCGACTGCTGTGTTCAAATCAAGTTTAGGATCTTGCAATGCGTGGCGTGTGGCATCAACTCTGCTAAGAATGTCATGCCAAAAAACAACATAAATGGCTGTCTCTAGCTTGCCCATCCTTTCAAGGAGACCACTGGCTTCATAATGAGTTTTGCTCATCTCATTCTTATCTCTAGCTATTTTAGCAAGGGCTTGACGGATTGGGACATATCCTTGGACAACTGCTTTCACTGCAACTACTCGACAGGACCATCTTGTTGTAGAAATCCTCTTTGGTACAGACACTGGGCCAGATTCTAAATTTTGCAGTAAATCACTGAGAATTGCATAACGGCGTGTAGAAACTGTGAAGAACACAGAGCATGGGTGGGATTGTGTTGCAAGATGGGTGCAACATGCTCTACGAAGAGGGGGTGGTATACACTGAGAGAGCTCTGAGGAACACTGATTATTGTAGTAGCGGTAGAATAGTGAGAGAGATGCAATATTGCGGCAAAGAGAGAGAGACTGGAGAGAATTGGTGAGTGGGCGTGAGTTAATGAGACGGAAGGCTTTCTTTTCTACTTTGTCTAGAAGTGCTGTGTGAGAGGATCATCCTCCCCACACGTGTGAACAATACTCAATACATGGATGCACTGTGCCCCTGTATAGAGCAAGAAGCTGCGCAGGGGTAATGAATCCCCGGAGGCGGTTGAGCACACCCAGCTTCTGGGAAGCAGTTTTAGCATAAGTTGTGATATCATCTTTCCAAGAAAGATCAGAAGAAAAGTATAGGAGTAAGCCCCATATATTCAGAAAGTTGAGCTCACTGCCTAAAAAATTTGGTTAATATGAAACTTACTGACGGGAGTTACTTTCTAGGTTTTTGCATGAGTGTTTTTCTTGTATATATGAATTATATGCAACTTTGACCTAAACCACTGGCTACAGCCTACAGTCATTGCCTACCTAAAAATGATATCAAATTACACTAGGCTAGTTAGGCACTTAGGCAGCGGCTGTTGGATTCCGATTAAGGCATCAAGGGGATCAAGCAACACTAGCTATACAGTTGAATATAAGATAAATAAGCAGTAGAGACGAACGCAAAATACACAAGCATATCAAGACAACCCGTTGGCTAGCTAGCAACAATGTCACTCACTGCCAATTTTCTGCCTCCCTCCACTAAACCTCATCGTTGGTGCACTTCCCTAATGCCTGTGAATATTCCATGTTATATAAATTAATCATGGAATTAATAGAAACGGTCACTAAAGTGATAAATTTACGCACATTTCATAAAAAGAAACTCTCAACTTACTTGCCATCCTAGCTGATGTCAACAAACAACATTCAATGTTAGAGAGAAAACAAAAATCATCTGTATTTATTTGTTCTCAATGTTATTATTCTCTTCCATTCAAAAGTATAACAAATATATATAATTGTGTATTTCCAGCAACACAGAATTAATAGTGTAGAAACTATTATAAAATATGCGCTTCATAGAAAACGAGGTGTTCATGAATTTCAAGGAGGAACTATTTAATATTACGTTCTCATACTGAACGAATGGAATTTAAAAAAATTCTTTCAAAATCTTTGCTTCTCTTTTTAAACAATGTATTGAGGATATAAATAAACAAAGCAGTGATAACTAAATAACTAAATTAAGAGAACATTTGTAATATATGGACGCCCCCAGTTTGGCAGTTTGGCCCAGCTTGTGGAGGCCCCTGGGCAGCTGCCCACTTTGCCCACTCCTAAATCCGGCCCTGTCCGTAAGTTAGTGTCGGGATTACCACACTGTCATGCAAGGACATCTTCACTTCCATACTGACCACCCTATTTCTTGTTACTGCTTTCAACTTTCCTACAACCCTCTTCCCCTGTTGCACCCTCTCCCGCACCTCCTCATCCACAGTCCCATCTTTACTCAACACACTGCCCAGATACTTAAAAGAGCTGACGATCTCCATAGCCTGACCGTTCAACTTCACCTCACACTCTGTGACTTCACCCATTTCGAAAACCATAATCTTGCTATTCCCCGCATTTACCTTCAAATTCCGTTTTTCACACACTGTTCCAAACTCATTTACCAGACCCTGCAACTCCCATTCATTATTGCTCATCAGAACTGTATCATCCGCAAACAGCAGTATAGGCAGCTTTCACTCATTTCCCTCCCTTTTCAGCGATACACCAACATCCACTGCTCTTGATAGTATTTCTTTCATGACTCCATCCATATATACAGTAAACAACCACGGGGACATCACACACCCCTGTTTCAAACCAACATTCAGGTCACAAAGAACTCGCTTTGCTCACTCTCCACACATACTGCCTCCTTTGCACCCTCATACATACTCTTCACTGCTTTCAGCCACTTGCCATCTACTCCGTATATTCTAACTAGTTTCCACAAACCTTCTCTATCCACTCTGTCATAGGCTTACTCCATGTCCTTAACCCTTCTTTGGCGGCGCCCGGCTATAGTCGAGTGAAATAAATGTGGCCTATGTGGCAGGGCCCTGCTATAGTCGCATGCAAATTTGAGCACGTAATGAGCTCTGAGAGAGAGCGAAGCGGTGGGAGGAGCGTTGGTTACCTCATGACCGCTCGCCACGGTGGCCGTGGAGCTACTGAGATGTACTCCACCCTACTCAACCCTCCCTCACTCGTTTTACACGTAATAATGTAAGGAAATTACCGTATTTTACCGATTTTGCCCTTCGGTTGCACGATCGTTGCAAGACAACCAGTGATCGTAGAAGGATGGTTCTGGTGTCATTAGAAAGCTCATTTATCGCCCTTTCAGGGATACATACTTGTATTATGCTCTGGCTCTTGTTTATGCATGAAAACGAGCAAGGAAACAAGCTCGTTTACGGTTAAAACCCCCGCTGGGCGGCACAGTCAAATTTACTCCACCACCCGCTCTTTAAGTGTTAAAGGCAACATACACCTTTTGTTTCTTCTCCAGATATTTCTCCCCAACACAATTCAGGGTAAAAATCTGATCTACACATCCTCTTCCCTTTCTAAAATCTCCCTGCTCGTCGCCTATCCATTTCTCCGTTCTCACTCTCACTCTCTCAATCACTACCCTACTGTATACCTTCCCTACTACGCTTAGAAGACATATTCCTCGGTGGTTACCACACACTCCTCTTTCCCCTTTGCCCTTATATAGGGGGACTATTATGCCAGTCTTCCAGTCATCGGTTGCACTCCCCTTCTCCCATGCTAGTTTGCACATTTTCCATACCCATTCGATCACTATCTCACCACCATACCTTAACATTTCCCCACACACTCCGTCTGTTCCTGGTGCTTTCCCCAACTTCACTCTTTTCATGGCTTCCCACACTTCTGACCTCCTGATCCCCACCTCCTCCACTACTTCTGTTCTTCTCCCTCCCATACCATATCCAACTATGTTTGCTGGCTCTTCATTCCTTACAATCACACATACACCCAACTATTCACACAATTATGCATATCTAAAGTTTTTGAAACTACTGTATTCTTAACTTAAAATTCCTAAACCCATTGCCTGCGGGAGACGTTCCGGAACGCCATGGCAATTTACAGCAATTTACAGACTTTTAAACCCTCTTAACCCTTGTCTAGCGGGGGGTTTTGGGCTTATTTGGGCATATTCAGGCCCTCCTGCATGATAAATCAAGTATCTGCATGAAAAAAACATTATTTAGCAAAAAACTATGCGCTAAAAGCTTCAAAATGAGACCAGAACGAGCTACGTAGCACTCGTGGTTCTCATACAGTGATACCAGTAACATGGGAGTTTAGCTTATAGCGGCATATTTTTCCCAGCTATGCTCACTACTGGCTACACTGCCGGCCTCTCGAGAACACAGGGAACATGAGTTAATGGGCGGCGGTAAGCCCTGTGAGTCGGCTGTCTGGCCCGCTGCGCTCCCGGCCATTTGCACTCGATTTTAACCCTTTAAAAGCCTTAATAATGCTCCTAACTTGCTGCAAATTGGAACCGGACTTAAGTCCGACCCCGATCTTTAAGGGTTAAAGCCTGTAGAATCGAGTGCGAGAGAGCGGGAGCGCGACAGGCCACACGTCGTTCCCACAGCCAGCCGGCCGCGGCACCGAGGATATACAGCGCTACCAAAGGCAAATGTAGCGCGACATTAGCGACAATTGCTGCGGGTGAAGTCCGCGAGCTACGATTCTCGTTTTGGTATAATTTAGAAGCTATTTTCTTCTAGTTTTTGGCTGAATACATTTAATTTAATTCAGACACTTGCCTAATCAATCAGGAGTGCCTGAATGAGTCCTAATATGGCGGAAATAGGGGGAAATATGCCCACAGCCAAAGTGTTAAAGTAAGCATTTGGCAAAGTAAGGAATTGTTTAAAACCTTAGTCAATATTTGAATTTGAATTATTGTCTTTTGTTTGGTAGGGTAGATATGTATAGGTAGGTTGGTTAAAGATTGATGGATATGAATCCTAACATTTGTGAGAGAGTTAAAATACTAAAAAATAGTGGATCCGAATAATTGTTTCATGCTTTATTAAGCAAAACCAGGGGATTCGGGGAACCGAGAGTGACAAAGTTGTGTGGAATAAAGGGAACGTTTTTAAACTCAATATTGAAGAGGCAGTTTGTTTTCAGTGTTGCGGCCAAACTATTCCACCAATTTTTATGTATTTGCTACCAAAATGTTCGGAATTAGGAGCCTCACCCAACTACGTAAAACTGGTTTTGATTGTCTGTGTAGTTACAAGATGTGGATATTCAAGGTTTTTCAAGATGGCCGTCAAAAAACAATGTGTAGGGAAAAACCTTTTCCATAACATTTGTGGAGCATTGGTAGTGGAGTTCATATACCAAAGCACAATAATTTCCCATGAATGGGAGAGACGGTATTTACGTCTGAAAACTTTCGGAAATGTGGCCACCACAGGCCCGCCTGGCCACCATTTTGGATGTTTATTATATCTAAAGTTGTTCAATACAAAAACGCACCTTGTGTCAGAGTATGGTTGTGATTCGGCAAGCAGTTCTGGAGTTATTGTGTAAAAAACGGTGCAAGAATAATTTGGAAGAATAAGAAGAAAAATAATAATCTGAACTATTACAATAGGGGTTCCCCGCCATAGGCTTGATTATTAATAATAATAATGATACTAAAAATAACAATAAATAAATAATAATAATCTGTTTATTTCGAACCAGCAGCCAATGAGGGTGAAAATACACTTACTTAACCTAGATCTTATCCTTGGGGATCAACAGACTTATCCTGGATGCTAACGAGAGTGGGCAGGAGACATTGTGGGTCCCCAGAGACTGATCCTTCCAGACCTAGCCTTCTCAGCCAGGGATTTTTTTTTGAAAAAAAAAATTCCCCTACCGGTATGTGGGATCGAACCCCTCACACCAAAGCCAGCACTCCCAGTACAGTGACTAAGTTCACCCAGCTACCATGACCTGTAAGTGTGCAAGCATGTATGAAGGTATGTGTTGGTGTGTGCGTATTCATAATTGTAGTTTGACAGGAATTGAGTTTTTGGTTCGTATTGTCTCGCTTCTTAGACAATATCATCAATGACAATAACCCATCTCTTTGCTCAAGGGAGATGGTTGTTGTTGTTGTTGTTGTTCCCTAAGCTGCCTGGCCGAACAGCCCCGAGTCCCTGAGAAAGGCCATGGCCACGATCGGGCTTTCCCACAGAGCTCTCATTGAGTGTAGATTGTGTTGTTGGCGTAAGTGGTTGTGTGAAATGCAGTCTTCTATGATGTGTTTAATGGTATGGGGTGCTGTGTTACATCCCGGGCAGGCGTCGACAACGGAGTCATCCAGTCTCTTCTGATAGCTCAGGAGAGCTGGATGGTGTCCGCATCTCAGCCTGGCCAGGTGGACTCTGTCCTCGCGAGGAAGGGAGGATTCGGAAGGATGGATTTCGGGAGGTCGTGCATGCAGCTGTGTGTTGTCTGTGAGTGAGTGGATGGATCGGTGAGAGATATGAGTATGGATGTGCTTCTGGAAGTTGGTTCGGGGTGGGCAGGGAGGGAGAGAGGACAATAATTGTGTGTGATACCGTGTGCTGGGTGTTGTTTTGATATTTCTTGGTGTCTGTGGGTGTGTTGCCATGTAGTTTAGTGGGTGGTCTTGGTTCGTGGAGGCTGCTGCCAGGAATTGAGTGCCTCTCATGTCCAGATGGTCTTTGACTTTGAGGATTTTGGTTTCTTGATGTAGGTGATCTGTGGGTGCAGTAGCTGTGCAGCCTGTAATGATCTTCAGGGCTTTGTTTTGAATAGTCTGTAAGGTCTTATGATGTGTTTCAGCTAGGTTAGAAGCCCAGGCTGGGCTTGCGTATTCCATCACTGATCTTATGTATTGTTTATATACTGTGGTGGTAGTTTCTTTGTTGTGTCCAAATTTTGTGTGAGCAAGTGACCTGAGGGCGTTAAGTCTGGGTGTCAGTTTCTTTTTAATGTTTGTGGTGTGCTGTTTGAATGTCATATGAGTATCATATGTTACTCCTAGGATTTTGGGTGTGTGTGTATGTGTTAGGGGTGTGTTGTTTATGGTGAGTTGAGGGATGTATTCGTGTTCTCCTGTCCAACTTGTGAGCAGGGTTGCGGTGGATTTGGCTGGGGCTAGATTAAGTCTGTTTGTAGTGCACCAGCCATGTAGTGTGTTGAGATAGGGTTGAAGGAGATCTGTTGCTCTTTTTGGGTCATGGTGTGTGCATGTGAGTGTTATGTCATCTGCATAGGAGGCTAAGTTTATTTGGGGCGTATTGGGTGTAGTTATATCGTGCATGTACAGATTGAAGAGTGCGGGCGATAGGACGGATCCTTGTGGGACTCCGTTTGGAAAGTTTCTGATTTTAGATGACTGACCGGCAAAAGATACGTGTGCACATCTGCCTGCTAGGAAGTTGGCCAGCCACCGTTTTGTGTTGTTGTGCATGTTTGTGTTGTAGATTTTGTTTGTTAGGTTGTGGCGGGGGATGGCATCGAAGGCTTTACTAATGTCGAGTGTGGCTAATAGTGATCTGTGTGGTGGTCTAGCTGAATTGATGCCGTCGAAAGCTCTTTGTGTAAGGTCTGTGAGAAGAGTGTTTGTGGAGTGCAGTGGCCTAAAGCCATGTTGTGTTGGAGCTAGGGGTAGGTCAGGTGTAATTAGTTGTAATACTAGGCGTTCCATGACTTTGGAGGGGGAGCAAAGGAGTGTGATGGGGCGGTGCGAGGAGGGTAGCGTGGGGTCTTTGTTGGGTTTGGGGAAAGTGATGATGATACCATGCTTCCAAATGTCTGGTATTGTGTTGTGTGAATAGCTGTAGTTTGATATGTTAGTGAGTGCTTGTATGCCTTGTGGTCCCAGGTGTCTGAGGTGTATGTTGCTTATGTTGTCTAGGCCACAGGCGGGTGAGTGCTTGAGATTGTTGATGATATGCTTTGTCTGGTGATTGGTGAAGGGTGTATAGTCAGGGTCTGTGGGGAATTGTCTCTTACGTCGGATGACACGTCGGTCGTCTTTGTGAGGTTTTAGGTGGCTCACATGTGAAAAGTGATTGATGAGAGTGTTTGCTTGTTGTTTACATGAAGGAGTAGAGTCTGTTGTTGTGATTGCAGCATGTGATTGTGTTGTGTTGCTGTTGGAAAGTGTGATGCTGTTTAGTGTTTTGTATAGTTTTTGGGGTTTGTTTTGTGATCAAGTGTTTGTAGGAAGTTATTCCAATTTAGTTTTTGTTGTTCTTGTATTTTGTTGTTAGTTTGGGTGTTGAGTGCTTGAATTTGTTGTGTGATGTCTTGTGTGTGGGGTGCTGGGGAGTGTTTCAGTATGTCGCGTTGTCTGATGAGGTTTTGAATTTCTGGTGTGAAGTTGGGGTTGTGTCTTTTTCTGTTACCTCTTGGAATGTGTTTCTTGTCAGCGTTTTGGATAGTTTTATTGAGTATGTGTACAGCATTGTTGATGTTAGTGATGGGTGTACTGTTTAGAGTTGTGAAGTGTTGTTCTGTCTCATTTGTGAATGCTTCCCAGTTAGCTCTTTTATAATTGGTGTATGTGTGTTTGTGGCTAGCTGGGGTGAGTCTGGTTTGGTGGTGATAATGATCGGGAGGTGGTCAGAGCCTAAGGTTTTGACCACCCTCCAGGATGTTGTGGGGGCGAGTTCTGGGGAGCAAAAGGTGATGTCTGGAGATGATGGGTTATAGAGGGCTTGGTGAGGAATATGGGTATGTTGATGGATGTCGTTAAGGATGATGAGGTTATCGGTTTGGTTTTGTAGTACCAGCCCTCTGTCTGTGTCGGGGTTGTCGACAAACCAGGCCGACGTCTTGGCGTTGAAGTCACCACCCAGGATGATGTGTGGGGTGTGTGGGTGTTTGTGATGTGTTGTAAGTGTGGTCTGTATTCATTTGGTACTGTAGGGGATGTTTGGGGAGGGATGTATGTGTTTATGATGGTTATGTTGGAGTTGTTGCCAGTGCGTATTTTAATTGACTGTATTTCTGTTGTGTTATCATTTGGGGGGAGGAGTGATTTGGTTTGTACACTGGTTACTATGTATGATATTTCTTTGTGTACCAGGGTGATGAGTCCACCGCCCCCGCCGACAGCCCGGTCTTGTCTGATGGTGGTGAAATTATGAAATGTGGGTGTTTTTTGTGTTGTGCGGAGTTTTGTTTCTTGTAAGATGGCAATGTGTATGTTGTGTTGTTTGATGAAATGTGAGAGTTCGTGTTTCTTTGTGTTGATGCCATCTATGTTCAGTTGAAGAATGTTAATGTTTTGTGCACGATGTATGTTGGGTGCTGCTGCACGAGGATGGGGGGGGGGTGGGGGTGAGGGAGGGGCTGGGGGTTGGGATGGGTGAGGTGGGGGTGGGGATTGGGGAGCAGGAGATGGGGGTTGGAATGGATTAGGATGGGGTGTGGTGTGTTGAGTTGAGGATGTGGATGGTATGGGAAGGTTAGGTGGGTTAGGGAGGAGAGGTGGACGGGTTTTAGGGGGGGGAGTGGATGATATGGGAAGGTTAGGTGGGTTGGGGAGGAGAGGTGGACGGGTTTTAGGCGAGGGATTTGACTGGGAGAGGGAGGGGCATGAGGAACAGGTCCAGGTGTTTGTGTAGTGTTTCTTGGAGGCAAGTGTTGTGCAGGTGAAGTGGGTCCAGTTCCCACATGAATTGCATAGAACTGAACCCTTAGTATGGCGACTCGAAGTGATGGGTTTTGAGCAAGTTGGACATATGTATGTGAACGTGGGTCCTGGGTTGCTCTCAATGTCTCCGGCTAGAAGAAGTCTTCGAGAAATGACAGCCGGAGAGTCATTTCTCGGTGTAGGAAAAACTGTGTGATGTGTGTGTGTGGTGTGAGAGGTGTGGAAATTCCCGGCGCGACCGAAGCCGCTCCAAGGACCCGTGCCCCCAGGGAGGGGGCAGGGGATGGTTGTGACGGTTTGGCTTCCGAAACTGCTCCCCGCGGCCGGCATCCGGTTTTCCTCCACTGGTCGTTGATTTTGTCTTCGGCTGTGGAGGGTCGGCAGCCATCCGCGGTTGGCAGCCTCGGGAGGTGGCCCCACGGCGTAGACGCCGCCACATCAGGGAGATGGTAACCACCGGCTATGTCTCAGAAAACCTTCATCAACCTGAGCGAGATTTGAACATTGGTCTGCTGGGTTGCAGGCAGGGACGGTACCACTGAGCTAGCCGCGGTGTGTGTGTGTGTGTGTGTGTGTGTTTGTGTGTGTGTGTGTTTTTCGGGCATTGTGTGTGGGTGTCAATTACGACCCTGAGACTCGAAATGAGCCGAGTTTGTAAACCTTGGACTAGTCTGCCTGACTTACGGGGTCACATTGTTTCAAACTCCTTGTGTCCAGACATTTTGGCACGAGCGTTCTTTTGATTTTGGCCCTGTCACTCTTTTGACGCTGGGGGAGACACTCGTCACAGGCAGTTTTGCCTTTTGTATCCCTCATCTACATAGAAAAAAAAAAACAAAAAAAAAAAAACATGCGGGCCCTGGCAGACCGAGGAGATGATACACTCTAAACAATACAAAATAAAATAAATTATTCTCGGACATCTGCCCCCTCAAACATATAAGAATGATCCATGATTAGGAAAAATATGAATTAATAAACCAAATAATGGAAAATTTAATAACAGGATATAATTAATACTCTGCTTCATGAATTTAGCTACTGAATACAATTGATCAAACCTAACCGGACCTGAATTAGTAAAACCTATTTTAACATTATTCTATCTTAGACTTGCCTTACCAACCGTTACATCATATCCTCAATGAACCTAACCTTACTTAACCGAACCTAACCTTACTTAACCTAACGAAATTAAGCATAGTCTGTCTAATATATTTTCCTATCCTATCCTGTTTAAGGGGACCGACCTGCTTTTGTTCTCTCCTTTTCTCTCTATCCCTGGCTTGTATCCATTCGGCCCCATTCAGCCTAGTGTTTTAAAATGCTTACCCCCATCCAGGTGCAATATTTTCCTGGCGAGCGGTAGCGAGCCAGCATATATATATTTTTTTGTTTTGACAGCAAGCTAAATTTGTACGTTGTTTGATAAAAAAAATTCTCCGGCGAAGCCGAATTTCTCCATACAATGCTAGCTCGCTATTGCTTGCCAGGAAGATATCTACACCTGGATGGGGATAAGACGTTTATCCCCATCCAGGTGTTGATTTCTTCCTGGCGAGCGATAGCGAGCTAGCATTGTATGGAGAAATCTGGCTTCGCCGGAGACATTTTTCTATCGAAAAATGTACAAATCTAACTTGCTGTCAAAACAAAAATCTAACTTGCTGTCAAAACAAAATCATATATTTAGGCTGGCTCGCTGCCGCTCGCCAGGAAAATATTAACTCCTGGATGGGGGTAAGCATCTTATAACACTAGGCTGAATGGGGCCGAATATATACAAGCCAAAGAGAGAGGGAGAACAAAATAAAAAAAGCGAGGTGGGCCCCCTTAAACAGTTTTTATGACAACTATGATTGGTGACAGTTGTCCAGGGAAATTGTTCTATAGGGGCAATTATCCGGGGGCGGGGGGGCAGTTGTCCAGGAGGCAATTATCAGGGGGGCAGTTATCCAGGAGGCAATTATCCGGGGGGCAGTTGTCCAGGAGGCAATTATCCGTGGGCAGTTGTCCAGGAGGCAATTATCCAGGGAGCAGTTGTCCAGGAGGCAATTATCCAGGGGGGGGGGGGGGCACTTGTTTTGGAAGTAATTATCTGGGGGGCTGTTGTTTTGGAAGCAATTATCTTGGGGGGCAGTTGTTTTGGAAGCAATTATCTGGGTGGCAGTTGTCCAGGAGGCAATTATCCTGGGGCAGTTGTCCAGGAGGCATTTATCCAGGGGGGCAGTTGTCCCGGAGGCAATTATCTGGGGAGCAGTTGTCCAGGAGGCAATTATCCGGGGGCAGTTGTCCGGGGGGCATTTATCCAGGGGAAGTTGTCCATGAGGCAATTATCCGGGGTGCAGTTGTCCAGGAGGCAATTATCCGGGGGCAGTTGTCCAGGAGGCAATTATCTGGGGGGCAGTTGTCCAGGAGGCAATTCTCCAGGGGCAGTTGTCCAGGAGGCAATTATCTGGGGAGCAGTTGTCCAGGAGGCAATTATCCAGGGGGCAGTGGTCCTGGAGACAATTATCTGGGGCCAGTTATCCAGGAGGCAATTATTTGGGAGGCAGTTGTCCAGGAGGCAATTATCCGGGGGCAGTTCTCCTGGAGACAATTATCTGGGGGGGCAGTTGTCCAGGACGCAATTATCTGGGCGGCAGTTGTCCAGGAGGCAATTATCCGTGGGCAGTTGTCCAGGAGGCAATTATCTGGGGAGTTAACCAAGTGGCAATTATCCGGGGGGCAGTTGTCGAAGAGGCAATTATCCGGAGAGCAGTTGTCCAGGAGGCAATTATCGGGGGGGGGGGGGGGGGGCAGTTGTCCAGAAGACAATTGTCTGGGGAGGAGTTGTCCAGCTGGCAATTTTTTCGGGGGGCAGTTGTCCGAGAGGCAGTTATCCGGGGGGCAGTTGTTCAGAAGGCAATTTTGTGGGGGGTAGTTGTCCAGGAGGCAATCATCCGGGGGGCAGTTGTCCACGAGGAAAGTATCCGGGGAGCAGTTGTCCAGGAGGCAATCATCCGGGGGGCAGTTGTCCAGGAGGCAATTATCAGGGGGCAGTTGTCCAGGAGGCAATTATCCGGGGAACAGTTGTCCAGGAGGCAATTATCCGGGGAGCAGTTGTCGAGGAGGCAATTTTCCGGGGGTCAGTTGTCCAGGAGGCAATTATTTGAGGGGCATTTCTCCAGGAGGCAATTATCTGGGGGGCAGTAATCCAGGAGGCAACTATCCAGGGGGTAGTTGTGCAGGAGGCAATTATCCGGGGGGGTAGTTGTCCAGGAGGCAATTATCTGTGGTGCAGTTGTCCAGGAGGCAATTATCCGGGGGTGGGGGGGGTGGGGGGGGGGGGGCAGTTGTCCAGGAGGCAATTATCTGGGGGCAGTTGGCTAGGAGGCAATTATCCGGGGGTCAGTTGTCCAGGAGGCAATTATCTGGGGGACAGTTTTCCAGGAGGCTATTATCTGGGGGGTGTTACGACTGAGGTTTAAATATATCAGGGCTCTTATTCATTGGACTAGTAATGGCATAAATGCTACAACGGAAAGCGCTAGATCCAACCTCTGATGTATATTCCCAGTGAGCAACGAACACAAATACTCTCCAGAATTCTATATGCAATAATAGGTTATCAAACTCTCAATAAATGTGCGTCTCCTCTAGGCTTAATGTTATGTGAAAACAGCCTATTACTACCTATAACTAAAGGTGCTTGGTTATGGTATGCAAAGTAAGGTGGTAAGGGAAGTTACAGCTTACGTTACTTTAATCAATAAATGTCAGGCACTCCTGCATGAAAGAAAGTGCACTAAAGTCCTTCAACACCAACAAGGAATCTTCTTTAAATGTTAGATGCTATCAAGATGCTCGAATCGGAAATGGAACCCAAAAAGGCAGGCAGCGGAACAATGCTCGAGCAGGCTATGCTCACAAAAAGGCAGGATATATAATGCAGTCGGAGCCAAGAATATCCTAAACGCTACAACAATAATAATCGCCACGACAATGCAGTATTCCTATCAACAAAAAGAGCCTAAGTCGTTTGTGTCTCAATACATCAAACTAGGCTGCGAAATGCTTGTGTAATCATAAACGGGTATGCATAAAAAGAGTAATTGGTTTAATATACTTAATGTCTACTGTGACTGATAAAGTCTAGCTAGAGTCAATGATACGATATACTGGTGTGCATGGCATGCCGCATAGCCTAGTGCAAATCTCAAGTCTGTGCGTCAAGTATTACGTTAGAGTGAAGGGTAGTTCTCTTGAGAAACCTTAATACCGAAGTATTAAGCGTTCTCCTGGCGTACCTCAAAGACAAACAACCGAGCCTAGAACAGTGCAGAATGGTATAGGCAAAAAGCCCTCATTCGTGCATGCTCTATTCTCAATGGCACACAGACTAGAACTTACCCAATCAACTCCAGTTCTCAGGTATGTCGTGCAGCTTTTAACTAAAGCCAGCACCCATCGGAAACAATACCTTATAGTATCAGACTCCTAGTCTAGCATTATCTAATCCAGCAGAACACTAATAATTATAGGAAGCGGTACTAAACAATATGAATGCCAACCAATACTTCGTGATCAACTTATCTTAACAACTAACATACATGGGTTATATAAGACCTTAACGCACAATACAACTGGCCAGCACGAAGCTAATTATGCAGAGTTAACCAGAGGGGGTATAATATTAATAAAAGGTGGTGAAAGATATGGAAAATGAGAGAGGTAGGGAGAGGAAAAGGTTCTCAGGTGCAGAGACGGGACAGGTATCAAAGGGATAAGAGGGATGCGTTCTAGACACCAGATCTGAGAGAGAGAGTGGCAAGAGAGCTGTATATATACTAGCACTAGCTCGCACCGCGTAGGCAAAGCGGTAACAATTCCTTCAGCCAATGCCAAAGAAGCCAGCCAAACATGATGTCACCAAGCATGGTAAAAAACTCATCCAACCAATCCCCAAGAGGCCAGCTAGCCGTGACGTCATCGAGCATGGCAAAAAACACTGCGCGCCTCCTCTCACTCTCTCTCTCAAATCCTATCATTACTACTTAATGATAAAACATATACTTTGCAATTAGATATATAAAACCTTGACATGGGCGAAAACAAAGAGCCTTTCTGGACTGCCCATGACATGAGCTTTCATATGAAATAAAGCACACAATAATACATCAACTGTAGCCACATCCACTGTCCTGGCGATCCTAGCGAGTCACCGTAGGACAAGCCATGCGGTTCTAACGGAGTGGTTAACGTCACAGTTGCCCGGGAGGCAATTATCCGGGGGCAGTTGTCCAGGAGGCAATTATCCGGCGGGCAGTTGTCCGGGAGGCAAATATCCGGGGGCAGTTGTCCTGGAGGCAATTATCCGGGGGGGCAGTTGTCCAGGAGGCAATTATCTGGGGAGCAGTTGTCCAGGAGGCAATTATCCGGCGGCAGTTGTACTGGAGACAATTATCTGGGGGCAGTTATCCAGGAGGCAATTATTTGGGACGCAGTTGTCCAGGAGGCAATTATCTGGGGGGGCAGTTGTCCAGGAGGAAATTATCTGGGCGGCAGTTTTCCAGGAGGCAATTATCCGTGGGCAGTTGTCCAGGAGGTAATTATCTGGGGAGTTGACCAAGTGGCAATTATCCGGGGGGCAGTTGTCGAAGAGGCAATTATCCAGAGAGCAGTTGTCCAGGAGGCAATTATCGGGGGGGGGGCAGTTGTCCAGGAGGCAATTATCTGGGGAGGAGTTGTCCAGCTGGCAATTATCCGGGGGGCAGTTGTCCGAGAGGCAATTATCCGGGGGACAGTTGTTCAGAAGGCAATTTTGCGGGAGGCAGTTGTCCAGGAGGCAATCATCCGGGGGGCAGTTGTCCACGAGGAAATTATCCGGGGAGCAGTTGTCAAAGAGGCAATCATCCGGGGGGCAGTTGTCCAAGAGGCAATTATCAGGGGGCAGTTATCCAGGAGGCAATTATCCAGGGAGCAGTTGTCCAGGAGGCAATTATCCGGGGAGCAGTTGTCCAGGAGGCAATTTTCCGGGGGGCAGTTGTCCAGGAGGCAATTATTTGAGGGGCATTTCTCCAGGAGGCAATTATCTGGGGGGCAGTAGTCCAGGAGGCAATTATCCAGGGGGTAGTTGTGCAGGAGGCAATTATCCGGGGGGGGGGGGGTAGTTGTCCAGGAGGCAATTATCTGTGGTGCTGTTGTCCAAGAGGCAATTATCCGGGGGGGGGGGGGGGTAGTTGTCCAGGAGGCAATTATCTGGGGGCAGTTGTCCAGGAGGCAATTATCTGGGGGTCAGTTGTCCAGGATGCAATTATCTGGGGGGGCAGTTGTCCAGGAGGCTATTATCTTGGGGGGCAGTTGTACAGGAGGTCATAATCCAGGGGGCAGTTGTCCAGGAGGTAAATATCTGGGGGACAGTTGTCTAGGAGGCAATTATCTGGGGGGGTAGTTGTCCAGGAGAAAATTATCTGGGGGGCAGTTGTCCAGGAGGCACTTATCCAGGGGGCAGTTGTCCAGGAGGCAATTATCCAGGGGGCAGTTGTCCAGGAGGCAATTATCCAGGGGGCAGTTGTCCAAGAGGCAATAATCCGGGAGCAGTTGTCCAGGAGGCAATTATCTGGGGGGCAATTGTCCGAGAGGCAATTATCTGGGGAGCAGTTGTCCAGGAGGCAATTATCCGGGGGGGCAGTTGTCCACGAGGCAATTATCGGGGAGGCAGTTGTCCAGGAGGCAATTATCGTGGGGAAGTTGTCCAGGAGGCAATTATCAGGGGGGCAGTTGTCCAGGAGGCAATTATCGGGGAGGCAGTTGTCCACGAGGCAATTATCGTGGGGCAGTTGTCCAGGAGGCAAATATCCGGGGGACAGTTGTCCTGGAGGCAATTATCAGGTGGGCAGTTGTCCGGGAGGCAATTATCCGGTGGGCAGTTGTCCAGGAGGCAATAATCCAGGGAGCAGTTGTCCTGGAGGCAATTATCCGAGGGGGGGGGGGGGGGGGGGAAGTTGTCCGGGAGGCAATTATCATGGGGCAGTTGTCCAGGAGGCAATTATCCGGGGGGCAGTTGTCCGGGAGGCAAGTATCCGGGGGCAGTTGTCCTGCAGGCAATTATCCAGGGGCAGTTGTTTTGGAAGCAATTATCAGGGGGGCAGTTGTCCTGGAGGCAATTATCCGGGGGCAGTTGTCCAAGAGGCAATTATCCGGGGGCAGTTGTCATGGAGGCAATTATCCGGGGGCAGTTGTTTTGGAAGCAATTATCAGGGGAACAGTTGTCCTGGAGGCAATTATCCGGGGGCAGTTGTTATGGAAGCAATTATCCCGGCGGGGGGGGTCAGTTTTCCAGGAGGCAATTATCCAGGGGCAGTTGTTTTGGAAGCAATTATATGGGGGGCAGTTGTCATGGAGGCAATTATCTGGGGGCAGTTGTTTTGGAAGTATTTATCCTGGGGGGAGGGGGGGGGGGGGCAGTTGTCTAGGAGGCAATTATCTGGGGGGGCATTTGTTTTGGAAGCAATTATCCGGGAGACAATTATTATCCTGGGGCAGTTGTTTTGTAAGCAATATTACGTCTTACTATTCAATCATTTATTAAGGATTGTTTTTATCCAACTCTCATATAATGTTAAGGTGTTAGTTACAGTATCTCTATACTTTTGTGGGGGACTGTACATCTGGAAGTTATTCAACTCTGCTAAAACTTTTGAGTCAGAAACCGTTCGCACGCCATTTAAGCCAACGTGCATTTGTGTCTCTCTCTCTCATGCCTTCATCCTATGCCCGGAAGGAGTGGTGGAAATTTCCTTCAACTCTGGGAGGTAGGTAGTAGGAGGCTTGTATTGAGGCTAGGTGGGAAGGTGGACTGACAGATAGACTCTAACCTTGGGCCCGACAACATACCCCTCTGAGATTCCCTCTCCATTAGGGAATTATCTCTTACTTATATATTAGTACAGCTGTATACATCATTCAGTTGTTACTTAATAATTAAAGTGGTTTACGGATACAAAACAGATCCTCTACTTTACCTTTTACCTATAAGTATCAATATTATATTTATAAGGTTAAAAGACGTTAACGGTGGCAGCATTACTATAACTAATTAAAGATAGTACAATATATCTATCATATCTATAAATCTACGAGCAAAGACGGAGAGCTGAGATCTACTTCCAACATCAACTTCAATCTACCTACAACTTCTACAACATCAACCTAACATATAACTCATAAGGACATCGACACCTTTAGTCATCCTTACTAAGAGTTAATAGTTAACCCTTATAATAAATATAGGATCGTACCTTAAATCGTCCTAATCTTTACACCTTACAGTGACTGTCAAAAGTCATTTGGTTCCTCAGATGAGTGTTGTAGGGAGGATTGTGGTGTGCTTCCTTGTATTGTGGATAGTGGGATGGGTGGTTGGACAGCTACGCCCTGGCACCGCTAGCGCGGACCACAGTCTACAGATATATGGTCGGTCCACCAGGCGACCCAAAAATGGTCAGTTTCCCATAGTGACGTCACTCGTCCTCACTGACCAAGGGTCAGTACTCTCCGTCCCTTTGACTTGTGAAGGTCGTGCATCTCTCTCCCAAATTAAGTGAATTAAATATGCATAACCCTGATGTCCAACTTTATTGATTGGTTTTATTCAAGTATGAAGACATGCCCAGCAACTGTGCAGTGTTTAATTGTTTCTCAAACAGTAAAAAACAGAGTGATAAGCATCTTTCTTTTCACAAGTTTCCTAAGAATGAGAGTCTTAGGAAGAAGTGGATTCACCTTTGCAGTAGGAAAGACTTTATTAATGCTGATTATGCAAAGGTTTGCAGTTTACATTTTCACTCTAGTGCATATGAAAGACTTCCACACAAGAACACACAATCTTACACTTCCACATACACAAGAGCTAGGCAACATACACTTACACATTTGTAAGCACATTTACATACATGCTTAAGCATACTAACAAACCATACTTACACACAAGAAGACACACATGCACATATGAATACAAACACGCACACAGACGAGTCTATACACACGAACATTTACCCATACATGTCCTTTTTTTGTTTACATACATACACATCATTATATTATGTGTATAAGCAGTCTCTGATAAAAATATGTACCGTATTGATAAGATTTATATAATGTGCAAAGTTTTTATCTACAAATTTAATTTTGCCCGAGTTATGTTTCCTATTAATTTATTACAGATTCTCCAGAAGATGGTTTCCGTGATTTGAGAAATGAGAAACGAGGGCTGAAGAGACTCTTGTAAGATATACTGGAGGAGGACTACCAGGAACATGTGGAGCCACCTGTGAGCAATGAAGGTTTTCAAAGCCAGCTGGAGGATCTGAAGAAGGAACTATACATGATGTAAAGGGGGAAAGAGATGCTCTGCTAAGAGAGGAGTGCGAGTGGAAAAAAGAAAAATCACACCTTCTAGAGCAGATCAAGTTCGCTACTGAAAAGGCCACTGAGCAGTTGAGGAGTACGTTATCTTCCTATTTTTCTATCTATCTATCTATTGCCGGACGCCTTACTCCCCGTACAAATCCGTACTGCTTACCTAAGGGTAAGGCAGATTAGTGGATGGATTAGCCGAACACCACTGTAGAAAAATAGTGCTAACAATATACACAGAGGGCCTCGGAGTCGGACGGATCCTAAATTGAGTGGTCAATCCTGTAAGTCCTTTACTAAACTGGCTCGGGTTGTCCCTCTTACAGGGAATAGGTCCGCTTGGGGGCATTCTGTGTATGGCCACCCTCCCCCTCGTTCCTATTTTTCACCTTCTCAAATTGATTTTTTTCCTAAGTGGAAAACCTGTATCACACTGGTTAGAAGAAGACATCTGCAGAGCATTAACATTGCGCAGTTTGAGCACGAAGGCATATCAATTTTTACGTGAAGTGTGGAAGTTTCCTTTGCCATCTAAGACTACATTACATCGTTGGGTGACTAAATTTGACTGTGAACCAGGAGTGTTACACACTGTCATAAGTCTGTTGCGGCAAAAAGGTGAGTCCATGGATATCCGTGATCGCGTCTGTGTCCTATCTTTTGATGAATGCAATATTGCGCATGAGTGGACTTATGCCAACGAAAAGACATTCTCTATGAACCAAAAAGTAAAGTTCAATGTGCAATGATTAGGGGATTGGTTGGCTCATGGAAGCAACTAATCTTTTATGAATTTGATTGTAACATGACCAAGGATATTCTTTTCAATATCATCAAAGAGGTAGAAGACGCTGGATTTCCTGTAGTAGCTGCAGTAAGTGATCTTGGGCCAACAAACGTTAGGGTATGGAAGTCTTTGGGTGTCAATATTGACAAACATTTCAATCCGATCCAACCCAACATATCCTTCACAAATCCAACTGATTCGGAAAGAGAAATATTTGTTTTTGCAGATGTTCCTCATCTAATCAAGTTGATCAGGAACAATTTTATTGATTCTGGTTTTAAGATGTCAGGGGGAAAAAATGTGAACAGTGAATGTGTTCGAGAAATTATTTCAAAAAGTGTGAGTGATTTGAAAACTACACATCGTCTACCTGAAAAACACATAACACCTAAGGGTGTGCAACGGATGAAAGTGAAGTTAGCTACTCAGCTACTATCAGAGACAACTGCTAAGTCTGTAGCATATTTTGGACAACTTAACTGACTCTTGGGTTGATGTCAACAATTCTAGAGTGCCAGTTGATTCAAAATTTTCCAGAAATGCTTATGGAATAAATTTGCAGTATCAAAGTCAAATATTAAATTATATGAGGCAAACCATGACATCAATGAGAGTTGGTACAAGCAATCACATGTACCTGTTTCAGAAAGGAGTAATTGTATCTTCCCAATCCTTGCCAAAGATCTATGAAATGGAAACAAAAACATCTAATATCTCATTCATACTAACCTACAGGCTAAACCAGGATGTGTTGGAACATTTATTTGCTTCTCTTGGACAATTTGGATCAAGTTATGAGCATCCTTCTACTGTGTCAATGAAGCAACGCATAAGAAGTTATTTGCTTGGGAGAAACACTGCACTAGTTAGTGAAAATGTCAATTGCCAAAGAGAATGTCAAGATGTGAGCATGTCTGAAGGCTCGTTTCACATAAATAAAGGTCAGTCAGTGGCGGATCCAGCTCAGGCTTAAGGGGGGGGGGGGGGGGGGCTGATATACATGAGGGGCGCCATAATTCTCACAATATTCTTTATATGTATTGTATTTCAGGTAAAATACAGTATATATCAGATGAAAGTGGGCAATTTTGGTCACTAAGGGGGGGGGGGGCCCCCCCTGGATCCGCCACTGAGGTCAGTCAGTGAAAAATGAGGAAGATGGCAATTCACTGGAACATGAACTATGCTTATCAGCCATGGTGTGTTCAACCTTAAATGAGGAAATTGTGCCAGATAATGAAAACACTGAACATTGGGACCCAGGTTATATTGAACCTGAATTCAATTTAGAAAAAGCAACTGAAACTGAAGGTCTCCGATATCTTGTTGGGTTTATTGTTCACACATTTCCCCAATCCCAGTTCCTAGGAGAAAAGGTGGAAAAGGACGATGATACCTGGATTGGGGCAGTTGACAGAGGACTAGCCTTAATGAAACCTAGTTCTGAGTTCTTCAAAAAGCTGATTATAATGGAAACATTATTTAAATGTCATATGGAGAATCAAAACTAAAGCCAGGTAAAGGATCCATCAAACTCCTAACTTCATACATATCAGAATTAGTACAACTCCCCACTGATGTGATATCCTACTTCGTTAGGTGCCGGATGTTCTTTCGTATGAGAGATTTGAATAGAAATATATATTCCGCACGAAAGCAATGTAACAAAATGCTAAAAGTAGTTAAGTAAAACAGTTATTGCGTTGCTAATACAGCATACATTCACAATCCTCTCTGAATTATTGTAAGAGACATTATTATTGTCCCCATATACTTCTCTTGTTAACTTAAATAATATACTGTTTATATCTAAATGTTATTAGACATTTATTACTACCCTTGTTTACTCATCCTTTGTAACTGCTTTAATAAAGCACAATTGAATTGCACATTTGCCTACAATGTGTAAAATTGAAAAAAAAAAAAAAAAAAAAAAAAAAAAAAATATATATATATATATATATATATATATATATATATATATATATATATATATATATATATATATATATAGAGATATATATATATATATATATATATATATATATATATATATATATATATATATATATATATATATATATATATATATATATATATATATATATATATATATATATATATATATATATATATATATATACAGGTATGTATAATATATTAGTTGAATAGATAGACACTTTTTTAGAGATTCTATGTGATGGAAATAAGAAGTTAAACACACATGCAAACAACCATCAATATATAAACTAATCAAACACAAATGCGCTTAGGCTTCACATTCATAAACACACACACACACACACACACACTATCTAACACACACAGAGGGGTCATTAATCAGTTTTGGTGGAGAGAGAGAGAGAGCGCGCGGGGGAGAGAAAGAGAGAGAGAATGAACTAATTGAAAGCGAGAGAGAAAGATAGAAGGAGAAGGAAAATGCGCGCGTGGGACCTGTGACGTCAAAGGGTCGCCTGGTGGACCGACCTTATATCTGTAGACTGTGGCGCGGACAACCCTTCCAATCTCACTCGTTCGGGGATTGATTTTGAGACCACAAGGTGACATGATTTTGAGACCACAAGGTGACATAATTCTTGTTTCAGATGTAATAGGATCCTACGTGGATATGTGATACTTATCAAAGATTAAAGGTAGTTGTGGTAGCGTTTTGGAGAATGTCATAATTACGAGAGATATCTTAGATAACTTGCAGGATTTGACTAAGCACTCTAATACTCAGACTGTGGATTTATTTCATTTAATGCGCTGGAAATTGTCTGTTGTGATGTCTGAGGTGGATCATGTTTTTCGTAATGCAGAACCTGACTCACTCTCTCGCCGAAAAAGAGGTTTGATTAATATTGGTGGTAAACTTCTTGGGGGCTTGTTTGGCCTTGCCAGTGAGGATGACCTTCGGTCTGTTGAGAGGAAAATTGAGGATCTTTCTGTCTATTTGTAATAACAATTATCCGGGGGAGCAGTTGTCCGGGAGGAAATTATTCGGGGGCAGTTGTTTTGGAAGCAATTATCTGGGGGGCAGTTGTCATGGAGGCAATTATCCGGGGGCAGTTGTTTTGGAAGCAATCATCCGGGGGGCAGTTGTCCGGGAGGTAATTATCCGGGGGGCAGTGTCTGGGAGGCAATTATTCGGGGGGCAGCTGTCCGGGATGCAATTATCCGGGGGGCACTTGTCCAGGAGGTAATTATCTGTGGGTCAGTTGTCTAGGAGGCAATTATTCGGGGGGGCAGTTGTCCTGGAGGCAATTATCTGGGGGGCAGTTGTCCAGGAGGTAATTATCTGGAGGTGCAGTTGTCCAGGAGGCAATTATCCGGGGGCAGTTGTCCAGAAGGCAATTGTCCGGGGGGCTGCTGTCATGGAGGCAATTTTCTGAGGGGGCAGTTCTCGTGGAGGCAATTATCTAGGGGACAGATTTCATGGAGGCAATTATGTGGGGGGGGGGGGCAGTTGTCATGGAGGCAATTATCCAGGTGGCAGTTGTCATGGAGGCAAATATCTGGGGGGGGGGGGGGGGAGCTGTCATGGAGACAATTATCCGGGGGCAGTTGTCATGGAGGCAATTATCTGGGGGGGCAGTTGTCATGGAGGCAATTATCCGGGGAGCGGTTGTCATGGAGGCAATTATCCGGGGGGGCAGTTTTCATGGAGACAATTATCTGGGGGGGCAGTTGTCATGGAAGCAATTATCCGGGGGGCGGTTGTCATCGCGGCAATTATCCCGGGGGGCAGTTTTCATGGAGGCAATTATCCGGGAGGGCAGTTGTCATGGAGGCAATTATCTGGGGGGGCAGTTGTCATGGAGGCAACTATGTGGGGGGCAGTTGTCATGGAGGCAACTATGTGGGGGGCAGTTGTCATGGAGGCAATTATCTGGGGGGCAGTTGTCATGGAGGCAATTATCTGGGGGGCAGTTGTCATGGAGGCAATTATCTGGGGGGCAGATGTCCACATGCCAAAAAAATATAGGGTATGGATAAAGGTATATAGGATCATTGAGTATATAAATATTGATTTTCTTACTTAATTGGTATATGATGGGTTTATCATCAGCAATATACCAATAACTCCTTCAGAAGCGGTGACGTCCTTTTAACTTTATTCTGGCTACTGTTAGACGGTTTCCATAAGCTTAAGAAGGATTTCTACAAATTAAAAGGTTGCAGACTATCACAATTAATACTTTTAGCTACCATATATCCTTACCAAGCTCCATAAAATCGTCTGACGGTAGCTGAAATCAAATAAAAAGATGTTGATGGTAAAGAACGGGTTAAAAGGGTAGACTATTATTAACGCAGAGACCTCACCTACAAAGTGACAACGTTACAATCCCTCTTATTCATTATCACTCATTTAAGGGGAGGCAGTTGGCTTTTCGAGTTCTCCTCCTCCCTCTTGTTTAGCCCTATTAGTTATGAGATTTCAAGACATTAGTTTGGCGATATTCAGACCTTTTGCTCCATTTATTTGCCAATATTAAGACCTTTCATACCATTTAGGGGTTGATTTTTTTCCTGGCGAGCGATAGCAAGCCTGAATTTGAAGAGGAATCGATCTTCGGCCGGGACATTTTTCTACCGAAAAATGTACAAATGTTTTATCGAAAGGGGGTCTTGTGGGTTTTTTTTTAAAGTTTGATGGAGGTTTAAAGAGCAAACTAAACCCCTTCCTCAAACCATTGAGCCGAACCACTAAAGTATGCTTCACAATACCGTCTGAGCTCCCTTAATAATCATGTGGTATCTAGTATTGGTGGGTTGACTGGTGTGGGCGCGAAGCCTCGACTGGGCAATTGATTATTTTTACTTTCAGCACGGTAATTAAGAAACAAGGACACCCTGTGTGTGTGTGTGTGTGTGTGTGTGTATGTAGACAAAGAGAGCGAGAGAGTATGTTTGTGGGTGAATGTGTGTGTGTGTGTGTGTGTGTGTGTGTGTGTGTGTAGGTAGACAAAGAGAGCGAGAGAGTATGTTTGTGGGTGGATGTGCGTGCGTGTGTGTGTGTGTGTTTGTGCATGTGTACATGAGTATTGGTAAGTGTATACTGATGTATACTTATGGGTCTCTATACTCGTATAGGTACTAAATAAACAACACGATATATTTACCGTCAGTAACTCGTATACGGTAGCAATATCCCACTAACCTTGCCCCCGCCCCCAATTCACTGGGACCCCATATGTTACCGGACCCCTGTTCAATAAATATACACCTTTTATCTATATTTCTGTGCGCTAGGATACGTCTATAGAATTGTGAGGGGTAGTCAACGATATGGTGATTGGCTTTATGGATTGTTATATATTAGACTTCGCCCTTTCATCATTTTATAGTGATTTTTTTTTTCTATGTGAATGAGGGAGACAAAATGCATAACTACCTGCAGCGAGTGTCTCCCCCAGATTTCAAAGAGTGACAGGGCCGAAATCAAGGGACATTCCAGCTAAAATGCCTGGACACACAGAGTTTGAAGCAATTTAAGTCATAGGAAGAGGGAAAGACTGATTCTGGGAGAGAGTTCCAGAGCTCAGCAGTTGAATAGAAGAAAGTCTGAGAATAGCGTTTCACTCTTGGGTTGGAAAGTTTCACAGAGTAGGGGTGGGATTGTGTTGCAAGGCGGGTACTACGTACCCTACGTAGAGGAGGTGGTATACACTGGGAAAGCTCCGAGGAACACTGATTATTGTAGTAGCGATAGAATAGTGAGAGAGATGCAACAATGCGGCGAAGAGAGAGAGATTGCAGAGAATTGGTGAGTGGATGGGAGTTTATGATACGAAAAGCTTTCCTTTCTACTTTATCTAGGAGTGCGGTGTGAGAGGATCCTCCCCACACATGTGAACAATACTCCATACAAGGACGCACTGTGCCCCTGTACAGAGCAAGTAGCTGAGCAGGGGTAAAGAACCCGTTGAGGCGGTTGAGCACCCCCAGCTTCTGGGAGGCTGCCTTAGCGAGATTGGTAATATGGTCTTTCCAAGTGAGAGAAAGAAGAAAAATAGACACCGAGAACATTGAGGGAAGATGAAGGGTTAGTTTTTGTGTTGTTGAAGAATAAGAGATAGTCCTGGCACCAGGATTGAACGCAGTATTCCAGAAGAGGGCGGACTAAGGAATTGTAAAGGGTTAGGAGGTTCCTGACGGGTAGTAAGGTGGATAAATTGAGTTTTGGAAGCATTAAATGTAACAAGGTTTTTTCTACCCCAATTGGAAATATTAGCTAGATCGGAAGATAGGCATTTTATGGCTTCATTACATTTACTTTTGAGGGACTGCTGGCTGGGGCATTCTGGAAAACTAATTGAGTGGTGTAAAGTAGAGTCGTCTGCATATGAATGGATGGGACTAGATGTACAGTTAAGAAGATCATTTATGAAAATTAGAAAGAGAATAGGAGATAGGACAGACCCCTGAGGAACACCAGAGTTGATAGGATGAGGAATTGAGCGATGGCCGTCCACAACCGCAGCTATGGAACGGCCGGAAAGGAAATTAGAGACAAAGGCACAGATGGAGGGACAGAAACCGAAGGAGTGCAGTTTGGAAATTAAAGATTTGTGCCAGACTCTATCGAAGGCCTTCGATATGACTAGTGCAACAGAAAAAAGTCTCACCGAAGCCCCGAAAGTTGGATGACCAAGAGTTAGTAAGATATGAAAGAAGATCACTAGTAGAGCAGCCCTTAACGCCTTACGAGCGGGCGGGTCAGTTTTTTCCCACTACGCGCCCAGCGGGGTTTTTTTTTACCATAAATGGCCTTGTTCCTGTGCTCTTTTTCATGATAAACATGAGCCAAAGCGTAATACAATTATGTATCCCTGAAAGGGCGTAGATTGAGCTTTCCAATGACACCTGAACCATCCTTCTACGATCACTGGTTGTCTTAGAACGATCGTGCAACCGAAGGGCAAAATCGCTAAAATACGGTAATTTCGTTACATAATTACGTGTGTAGCGAGGGAGGGAGGGTGGATGTGTGTGGATTAGATGTCAGTAGGCCCACGGCGGCTGTGGCGAGCGGTCATGAGGTAACCTACGCTCCTCCCGTCGCTCGTCTCTCTCTCAGAGCCAATATTGTGCCAAAATTGCACACAGACTAAAGTCGGGCCCCGCCACATAGTCCAGATTTTTAGATACGGACTTAAGTCGGGCCCCGATGGTTAGGGGTTTAGGAAGCCATACTGGCGATCTGAGAGCAGATTATGAGAAGAGAAATGTTTAAGAAATTTGGAAGCAAGAATAGTTTCAAAAACTTTAGAGATACAAGAGATGAGAGCAATTGGACGATAGTTAAAGGGTTGAGAGCGGTCACCCTTCTTTGGGACAGGTTGAATGAGAGCAAACTTCCAGCAAGAAGGAAAGACGTTAGAGGAGAGACAGAGACGAAAGAGTTTGCCTAGGCAGGGGGTCAGCACGGAAACACAGTTTTTAAGTACAACAGGAGGAACACCGTCCGGACCGTACGCCTTCTTAGTATTAAGCCCAGAGAGGGTAGAAAGTACATCTTTAGAAGAGATTAGGATATTAGGCATAAGTAGGAGAGGGGGGTGGAGAGGGAGGAATAGCACCAGAATCATCCAAGCTAGAGTTTCTGGCAAAAGTTTGAGCAAAGATTTCAGCTTTGTCAGAGGAAGAAGTGATGGTTGTGCCATCAGAGTGGAAAAGGGGAGGGAAAGACGAGGAAGAAAAGTTGTTGGAGAGGTTTTTGGCTAGAAGCCAGAAAGCTTGGGAAGAGCTAGAGTTGGATAGTAGATTTGGCTTGATTCCAGGCAGAAACATATAGGAAGAATGAGATTCATGAGTTTTAAGGCGTCGGTACCGTTTGAATGCTTCCACCTTGTTGTGGACAGCAGTAGAACAAGCGTGAGTAAACCAAGATTTTTTTTGCATTAGACTGTGAGAAAGAAAATGGAATGTACGCATCCATGCCCGAGAGGATTACCTCGGTAATGCGTTCAGCACTCTCCGAGGGTAAAGAAGTACTGTCGGAGAGCCTCCCAATCGGCAGCGCCAAAGTGCCGGCTGGGAGGATCGGATGGCCGTACTGAAGAGATAGGACAGGTGACGGAGATAAGTTTATGGTCGGAGGAGCCCAAAGGAGAGAAAAGATTGACAGTATAAGAAGAAGGGTTAGAAGTCAGAAATAAGTCGAGAATGTTGGGCCAATCTCTGAAGCGATCAGGGATACGGGTGGGTTGCTGGACCAGCTGCTCTACTGTAGGTCATTTATGATAGAAAAGACGTAGGCTTGTTCACCAGGTGGATCAGTAGAGTGAGAGGAGAGCCATTGGCGGTGGTGAACGTTGAAATCTCCTAAGATGGAGATTTCAGAGAAGGGAGAGATAGATAGAATGTGATCCACTTTAGAGTTTAGATAGTCGAAGAATTTGGGAAAGTCGATAGAGTTAGGGGAAAGATAGACAGCACAGAAATATTTAGTATGAAAATGACAGGATAGAGTATATGTGTGTATTTGTCTATCTGTTTATCTATATGTATTGTGATGTGCAGGACAGCTGAGCAGAGATGAAAGAGAGGAGGAGAGGACGAATGGAGGAGGTAGGGGAAAGAGAGAAAACTCACGGAGCATGACACATCTTATCGGCGGCGAGTTCAAGACCTCTGAATAGAGTTATTATGGCTTCTAGCGTTAATAGCCATGACGACCCCAAGAATAGGAATTAACCCCAATGGACCCTGGGACTGAAATCAGAATCTGAGCGGTAATGACCATGACGAATACACGGCTAGAGGGACTATGAGAGAGAATGACCCATTGTCCTAATCATAACATGGCCGCCTCGAGGGAGGGGAGAATGATCATAGGGGAATATGAAAAGATCAGTTTGCCCTGAACCCTGGACAAGAGCAGAGGTCCCTTAGTAGCAGCCTCTACAAACCTACTTGTCCAGGGGCTCCCTCAGTGTCCGTCTGTCTGCCTGTCTGAGTAACCGTCTCCGTGAGTTTAGTGTGTGAAGTGTCTTTTTTATGGGAGAACTTATGAGACAGTTGTATATCCTATATTATACGTGTGTATAAGCGTATACTTGTATTTGTATGTGGAGTCTACTGAGAACAATAGTGATCTATACGTTGTTCAAGGCTCCACATGAAATGGTGAGACTCATGTTTTAGTCTCATTGTGAGTGTTTGTCTGTAGTTTTTTAATATGTGTTTGAGCTCTTAATTCAGCACTTCTGTTCCAATACTTTTTCTTGTTGAATTATCAATGCAGTAATTAACAAGCACCGTTGTGCTCTTCTTTTATTCTACTAAATAATAATTACCTCTAAATTAAAACTACAAAATCAATGGTGTTTAACATCATCCTTTTTATTGATAATATAAACCTTGTAGTTTCAGTTAATTACCTTTCTTGGGGGACATTAGAGTCAGATAAGCGTGTTGCCGTGGTATTATTTTATTATCTTGGGTAATATTCACGTGGGTCGTAACAGTATCTATATACGTATACATCTGCTTGGATATATATATATATATATATATATATATATATATATATATATATATATATATATATATATATATATATGCAGAACAAGAAGTCATAGAAGCACGACGTGAATGACGCATAAAGCAGTGAAGAGCATGTATGAGGGTGTAAAGGTGGCAGTACGTGCGGAGAGTGAGCAGAGCGAGTTCTTTGATCTGAATGTTGGGCTAAAGCATATATATATGGATGGAGTCATCAAAGAATTACAAGGAAGAGCAGTGGATGTTGGTGTATCGCTGATATGGGATGAAAACGACTGGAAGTGTGTTTGCCGATGATTCATTTCTGATGAGCAATAGTGAATGGGAGTTTCAGGGTCTGATAAATATGTTTGGAACAGTGTGTGAAAAACGGAATCTGAAGGTAAATGCGGGGGAGAGCAAGGTTATGGTCTTTGAAAGGGGATCAGCCCCAGAGTGTGAGGTGAGGTTGAATAGTCAGGCTATGGAGAATGTCAGCTCATTTAAGTATTTGGGCAGTGTGTTGAGTAAAGATGGGAGTATGGATGAAGAAGTGCGGGAGAGGGTGCAACAGGGGAAGAGGGTTGTAGGAACGCTGAAAGCAATAACAGAAATAGGGTGGTGTCAGCATGGAAGTGAAGAAGTCCTTGCATGATAGTGTGATAATCCCGACACTGACTTACGAGAGCGAAGCATGGACGTTGGTGGAGAGACTCAAACCAAGAAGTGAGAGGTGTGGAAATAAGTTACTCACTCTTGGTTTGAGTCACTCCACCAACGTCCATGCTTTGCTCCAGTAAGTCATTGTTGGGATTACCACACTGTCATACAAGGACTTCTTTACATCCATCAAGTTGTAAGTACACCACATGACCACGATTTAGATCCATTTATCGAATACTGGATATTTATATAATCATGAACTCTACTCAACTGTACTATGAATAGCTTAATGCTTAAAGGGGGTCACCTGCATTTTTATCTTTCTCTCCTTTTCTCTCTTTCTCTGGCTTGTATCCATTCGTCCCCATTCAGCCAACTGTTTTGAGATGTTTATCCCCATCTAGGTGTCGATTTCTTCCTGGCGAGCGATAGCGAGCCAGCATTGCTTGGAGAAATCAGGCTTCGCCTGAGACATATTTATATCGAAAAATTTACAAATTTAGCTTGCTGTAAAAAAAATGTGTATATATATATATATGCTGGTTCGCTACCGCTCGCCAGGAAAATATTGACACCTGGATGAGGGTAAACATTTTAGCACAGTAGGCTGAATGGGGCCAAATGGATACAACCCAGAGAGAGAAGGAGAGAGAAAATATTACGAGGTGGGCCCCATTAACGCTTTACGAATTTCTACTACCCGCGAAGCGGGTGTTTTTACCCTAAATGGCCTTGTTTCCGTGCTCTTTTTCATGCATAAACAAGAGCCAGAGCGTAATACAATTATGTATCCCAGAAAGTGCGTTAATTCAGCTTTCCAATGACACCAGAACCATCCTCCTACGACCACGCGTTCTCTTGCAACGATCGTGCGAGTGCAAAATCCCTAAAATACGGTAATTTCTTGACATAATACTCTGTGTAGTGAGGGAGGGAGGGTGGATGTGTGTGGAGTAAACGTCAGTAGGCCTGCTGGACCCGTGGCGAACGGTCAGAGCCCGACCTATGCTCCGCCCACCGCTCGTCTCTCTCTCAGAGGCAATATTGCTCCAAAATTACACACGGACTAAAGTCGGGCCCCGCTCTTTGGGCAGGTGTTCTCTATACGGACTTAAGTCGGGCCCCGCTAATAAGGGGTTAAGAAATACAGACATACATACATAACATTTTAAGACTGAGTGTTCCACACATAAGTGCAGTTTCAGTCTCTTGTCCTAATGGCGGCGTTCCAGGCAACCCTGTTAAGGGCTGCTTCACTTGTCAAGTTCTTGGATTTGAGATCGGCGCGTATAGTCCGATCCCAGGTCTTCCTCGGTCCACCCCTTGGTGCAGCTCCCTCCACAAACACAGACCTGCATTTTTCACCCAATTTTGTTCATCCATTCTCTCCACATGTCCATACCATCCCAGTCTACTTGTACGCATCACCTCGCTAATACTCTTTATACCTAAACGTCTCCTCAGCTCAACATTTGTTATTCTATCCTGTAGCCTGGCCCCACACATCCATCTCACCATTCTCATCTCATTACGCTCCATTCTGTTGACATCCTCTACTTTAACGGCCCATGTTTCTGAGGCATACGTCATTGCACTTCTAACACATGAGGCATACACCTTTCCCTTCAGGGGGAGAGGCATTCTTTTCATGGTCAGGATTGGCATCAATTCTCTGAACTTCCCCCAACCACACCTAATTCTAGCAACAGTGGCAGCCTCGGCCCCACCACCGGCAGAGATGAGAAAAGAACATTATATATAATTTCCTGTTAGTTGTCCCATATCTTTGATGCCACACCCTAATCTACTTTAGTCTCACACTATATATTATGTCTCTAATATTTCCCTTCTCTTAATTATATTTCATTCATCCATCCACTCTACTTCACCCACTCATGATGTCTGTCTCTCTCTCTCTGTCTCTCTCTCTCTCTCTCTCTCTCTCTCTCTCTCTCTCCTGTATCTATATATTTACCTATCTATCCATCTATATATCTCATGTTCGTTATTTCACTCTTTTCAATCAATCTCTCTCCTCCCATTCTCTGTCACTCTTCTCATCTCTCCTTCATCCTCACATCAAAGAGAATGACGTTATCTCAAAAATCTTTGGGAGAAAGAGGAGGGGACAGAGGGAGAATAAACTATGAGAGAGAGAGAGAGAGAGAGAGAGAGTAAGGGTGGAGGGGGAAGGGAGAGCGAGAGAGAACACATAGAAAGATGCTACAACAATAGGAAAATGTGATGACAATAATAATTCATATAATCATTCACACATACACACACACACACTTGCATATATATATATATATATATATATATATAAACTGTGTTTTTTAAGTGTTTCTATACATATCCTTGACAGTTAATATGTGTTTCTAGTAGCCTGGAACTATTATAGAACTATGTGTTACTCATCATACATGTGTTCTATACATACCTTGACAGTTAATACGTTCTAGTAGCCTGAACTATTATAGAACTATGTTACTCATCATACATGTGTTTATATACATCTTGACAGTTAATACGTGTTTCTAGTAGCCTGGAACTATTAGTTAATACGTGTAGTAGCCTGGAACTATTATAGAACTATGTGTTACTCATCATACATGTGTTTATATACATATCCTTGACAGTTAATACGTGTTTCTAGTAGCCTGGAACTATTATAGAACTATGTGTTACTCATCATACATGTGTTTATATACATATCCTTGACAGTTAATACGTGTTTCTAGTAGCCTGGAACTATTATAGAACTATGTGTTACTCATCATACATGTATCGAGCTGTAGTCCATCCCTCTTATAGTTCACACCAATTAAATAGTATCAATATGTTCATCGAACTAGTTAAATAGATATAAGCCTTGCAAATTGAGCAATAGAGGGGTGTAAGTAGAATAATAGTGAGATGACGAGGTTGCAAGCAGCCACATTAGCAACCCCCTCAGATACACTCCTAAACCGAAAAGAGACTTAACCAACCAGAGTAGAATAATAGTGAGATGACAGGGTTGCAAGCAGCCACATTAGCAACCCCCTCAGATACACTCGTAAACCGAGAAGAGATGTAACCAACAGAGTAGAATAATAGTGAGATGACAGGGTTGCAAGCAGCCACATTAGCAACCCCCTCAGATACACTCGTAAACCGAGAAGAGATGTAACCAACCAGAGTAGAATAATAGTGAGATGACAGGGTTGCAAGCAGCCACATTAGCAACCCCCTCAGATACACTCGTAAACCGAGAAGAGATGTAACCAACCAGAGTAGAATAATAGTGAGATGACAGGGTTGCAAGCAGCCACATTAGCAACCCCCTCAGATACACTCCTACGAGAAGAAGAGACTTAACCAACCAGAGTCAGGATAGCTCAAATAAAGGAGAAGAAGAAGAGAACGAAGAAAAGGACCCACATCCAGACCGAGAATGAATTAACGCAGTTCCCCATAAATGATACACGTTCTCCATGGGACCAACAAACAACGCACCAACGTCAACGCCACCTACCGGGACCTACAGGAAATGCAGGGCCACTGATTGAGCATAACCTGTTTCCAGACCAATCACAGGGGCCCCCCTGGACCAATCACAGGATCCAGGATGCGTGAAAGAGATGTACCAACCCCAGGAACCAGATATGAATTATGAGGAGGAAGAATTTATGCTAATTCGTCATCAAACCCCAATGTCATATTTTCACAGATTTGACCAAAATAATAATTTCTACAGACTTCAACGCCAAGACGTCGGCCTGGTTTGTCGACAACCCCGACACAGACAGAGGGCTGGTACTACAAAACCAAACCGATAACCTCATCATCCTTAACGACATCCATCAACATACCCATATTCCTCACCAAGCCCTCTATAACCCATCATCTCCAGACATCACCTTTTGCTCCCCAGAACTCGCCCCCACAACATCCTGGAGGGTGGTCAGAACCTTAGGCTCTGACCACCTCCCGATCATTATCACCACCAAAACCAGACTCACCCCAGCTAGCCACAAACACACATACACCAATTATAAAAGAGCTAACTGGGAAGCATTCACAAATGAGACAGAACAACACTTCACAACTCTAAACAGTACACCCATCACTAACATCAACAATGCTGTACACATACTCAATAAAACTATCCAAAACGCTGACAAGAAACACATTCCAAGAGGTAACAGAAAAAGACACAACCCCAACTTCACACCAGAAATTCAAAACCTCATCAGACAACGCGACATACTGAAACACTCCCAGCACCCCACACACAAGACATCACACAACAAATTCAAGCACTCAACACCCAAACTAACAACAAAATACAAGAACAACAAAAACTAAATTGGAATAACTTCCTACAAACACTTGATCACAAACAAACCCCAAAAAACTATACAAAACACTAAACAGCATCACACTTTCCAACAGCAACACAACACAATCACATGCTGCAATCACAACAACAGACTCTACTCCTTCATGTAAACAACAAGCAAACACTCTCATCAATCACTTCTCACATGTCAGCCACCTAACCTCACAAAGACGACCGACGTGTCATCCGACGTAAGAGACAATTCCCCACAGACCCTGACTATACACCCTTCACCAATCACCAGACAAAGCATATCATCAACAATCTCAAGCACTCACCCGCCTGTGGCCTAGACAACATAAGCAACATACACCTCAGACACCTGGGACCACAAGGCATACAAGCACTCACTAACATATCAAACTACAGCTATTCACACAACACAATACCAGACATTTGGAAGCATGGTATCATCATCACATTCCCCAAACCCAACAAAGACCCCACGCTACCCTCCTCACCGCCCCATCACACTCCTTTGCTCCCCCTCCAAAGTCATGGAACGCCTAGTATTACAACTAATTACACCTGACCTACCCCTAGCTCCAACACAACATGGCTTTAGGCCACTGCACTCCACAAACACTCTTCTCACAGACCTTACACAAAGAGCTTTCGACGGCATCAATTCAGCTAGACCACCACACAGATCACTATTAGCCACACTCGACATTAGTAAAGCCTTCGATGCCATCCCCCGCCACAACCTAACAAACAAAATCTACAACACAAACATGCACAACACAAAACGGTGGCTGGCCAACTTCCTAGCAGGCAGATGTGCACACGTATCTTTTGCCGGTCAGTCCTCTAAAATCAGAAACTTTCCAAACGGAGTCCCACAAGGATCCGTCCTATCGCCCGCACTCTTCAATCTGTACATGCACGATATAACTACACCCAATACGCCCCAAATAAACTTAGCCTCCTATGCAGATGACATAACACTCACATGCACACACCATGACCCAAAAAGAGCAACAGATCTCCTTCAACCCTATCTCAACACACATGGCTGGTGCACTACAAACAGACTTAATCTAGCCCCAGCCAAATCCACCGCAACCCTGCTCACAAGTTGGACAGGAGAACACGAATACATCCCTCAACTCACCATAAACAACACACCCCTAACACATACACACACACCCAAAATCCTAGGAGTAACATATGATACTCATATGACATTCAAACAGCACACCACAAACATTAAAAAGAAACTGACACCCAGACTTAACGCCCTCAGGTCACTTGCTCACACAAAATTTGGACACAACAAAGAAACTACCACCACAGTATATAAACAATACATAAGATCAGTGATGGAATACGCAAGCCCAGCCTGGGCTTCTAACCTAGCTGAAACACATCATAAGACCTTACAGACTATTCAAAACAAAGCCCTGAAGATCATTACAGGCTGCACAGCTACTGCACCCACAGATCACCTACATCAAGAAACCAAAATCCTCAAAGTCAAAGACCATCTGGACATGAGAGGCACTCAATTCCTGGCAGCAGCCTCCACGAACCAAGACCACCCACTAAACTACATGGCAACACACCCACAGACACCAAGAAATATCAAAACAACACCCAGCACACGGTATCACACACAATTATTGTCCTCTCTCCCTCCCTGCCCACCCCGAACCAACTTCCAGAAGCACATCCATACTCATATCTCTCACCGATCCATCCACTCACTCACAGACAACACGCAGCTGCATGCACGACCTCCCGAAATCCATCCTTCCGAATCCTCCCTTCCTCGCGAGGACAGAGTCCACCTGGCCAGGCTGAGATGCGGACACCATCCAGCTCTCCTGAGCTATCAGAAGAGACTGGATGACTCCGTTGTCGACACCTGCCCGGGATGTAACACAGCACCCCATACCATTAAACACATCATAGAAGACTGCATTTCACACAACCACTTACGCCAACAACACAATCTACACTCAATGAGAGCTCTGTGGGAAGGCCCGATCGTGGCCATGGCCTTTCTCAGGGACTCGGGGCTGTTCGGCCAGGCAGCTTAGGGAACAACAACAACAACAACAACAACTATTCCGAAATGCAGTAAATTAGGTTCAAATTATAATCCAAATAGTTATAGCCTAACTGAAATTTATGATCGGTAGGCAAACATAAGGAAATACCTTCCAATGACATTAGCTTTTATTGGGTATACTACTGTGTCGGAATTACTTCCGAATAGGGCTAGCCATTCTCCCTATAAAAAGTTCAACGAGTGTGGCGACCCAGCAGTGTGTTAGAGGAACTAGAAGATACCGTCTCTAGTTGTGTGTGAGAGTCATTTCCCATTGGTGTCCAGACGAAGGAGGAAATACGAGTCTTACGTCGACCAGATCCCCTCTCTTGGACATCACTTCTCTTCACCACCCATACCCTAAGTGTCTCTATGTTGCTATGTTTTGGGGATTATTGTGAAGGTAATATAAAACATGCAAGTGTTCAATTTAACATTGTTTTAGAGGCCATCTCTGGACTCTCCTTGCCCAACTTGTTCGCGTAGTACAAGAACTTACTTCTATCTGTGCAGTTGATTTGTTTATGTATTATTTGTGATCTAACTAATCTAGGTCCAGGTTAACATTATCTGTATTTTTCACTTGCGTTAAAGAACCAATACTGTACGTAATACTTAGTGAACGCTCACAGATTTTATTTAGTTGAGTTATTATTGATCGAGTGTCCAAGTTCGAAGTGGAGTGTGTAACGAGAGTAATTTTCCTTCCTTAAACTTAAACTCAAACTCAGGACAGTGCTTCGTCCATTTTATATAAGAGATCACTTAGTGTATTAGTTCGCCCACTTTCAATGTAAAAACCCATTCCGTTGAGTTGAATTAATCTTTGTTCAAGGATTTATTTCCTATATTAGTTCTTGTGAATAATTAGATCAATTACGATATTCGGTTAATTATATTATTTCACCACCGAATCTAGGAATTCCGATTGTACGTTCCTATATTCATCAGCCTCTATTTTGGCTAATTAATAAACACTACATAGTTTTGTGTCTTAATTGTATTGTATACTTTATCAACCTGTTTTCGGGTTATTAAATGTCGCTACTTTGTTCTGTGTCTGTATCCTATTTTATAATTGACTAGCCCTTGTTCCGGCTTTTCATCCGTCACTACTTTGATCCGTGTCTGATTTAGTTACAGTAGTTTGTTAATTTATTCAAACTCACTGCTTCTATAGCTACTATTCCGCTATAATCGTTTCACTATATATTTGGTGAATCTGAATTCATTCTCGAGTGGGATTTTAGTTCATTTACAATTAAAGTTATTTTCATATGTCGTGTGAGAGATTATTCACAATTATTCTCATATGATTATATTGTAAATTTAATTCCCTTTCCAACAAGAGTAAAGCGAAATTCATATCCCGTGTTATCGAATTAACGTTGCACTAAATCAAGTATTTATATAGCTTGACCGCAGTCTGTTTGACCTTAACCGCGCGCCGCGGCACCTTTGATCACCAACCTAGCCGGGCAGCCTATTTGTATTCTTGTCAGGCAGGATTTGGTTCTCAGCATTTTAAATAAGAAGCTTTATAGAACGAATATTTAAGCGAGTTGGATTACAACCTCGCATAACAAATAGGATGCAAAATAATACAGAACAGGAGAAACATCAAAGGAAAAGAGAGTATCAATGAATATTTGTATTAAATGGAGTGGTTAGGAAAGAATATATATATATCATATTATAAACTAAATAAAGATGAAAGTCAGAGGATGATAGATGAATAGTTATATTTATGTATATTTATGTATATATATATATATATATATATATATATATATATATTGTTACGTATCTTGATCCTAAAGTGGTTAACTTGATGAATCTAGATAGCACAGAGATATATATTAAGGTATCAGTCAGCTGAAAGCAAAACAAAAGTAAAATCTAATAAAATAATGTCCTATTGTTGCTTGCTTTCCTTTTGGATCTTAGGACTTAGTATCCTTTATTGACTGATACTCTTTAATTATGAAAAATACTGAAACTAATTAAAGTCATGTAGTATTTATAAAGAATTATTATTTAACCGAAGCTTAGTAGGCTATGGTTATGAACCGAATAAGTTATATCTAAAGAAGGACTATTAATTCTATAAAAAGTCTTGAAAGATAAAAATTAAAGTAAGAATATTTCTGCCTCTTACCCTCTTTGACATGAATAGATAGTTTTCTTATATGTCCTTTTATTTATAATTAATGTAGTTATTATTCTTGGTTCTTGTCTTACGTTAATAGTATTATATTAATATTATCATCAGGATTAATATCAAAGTCACATAAAAAGTTAGATATATATTTAATAATTAGTTAAATGTATTTCTTAACCACGTAACATTGAGGTTTGATTATGAGTAAATTAAGTTACAGGATCGCTTCATAGATTCGATTCAGGTCTCACTCAAATAATATGAAAAGCAAAAATAATATATTGAAGCTTAGGAAATCACTAGAAGTAATATTAACACAGCCATGTTAGTCTAAGGCGATATTACTAATATGAGACAATAGCATCACCGTACTAAGCACCGTTTAAGCAATGTAAGCTTAATTAAAAGAAAATGAAAGAACTCGTAAGTATTAATATAAAACAATAGTATTACTTTCATCATAACCCAATTACTTAAAGAGTTGCTTTAGTCCACAAGTTAGTCAACTAAAATAGTTAAGTACATAATAGTAGCGTTAACGTTAATTCCCAATCAAATAGTTAAGTACATAATAGTAGCGTTAACGTTAATTCGCAATCACATATCTCACTAACCAACATAACGTAAGTGTTTACACCGAACACACTTAACACACACTTATATAATCTGACTGACAGTCACAATCCCATTATAATACTTCACCCGTCTTCCTTTCCCCAACTCCAAATGAGACTGATTTGAATGCCCACTACTCGGGTCTTATATACTAAACAAAGATGGTGTAGGAACGAATCAGGAGGCGAGTGATGGTGCGCGCCCCTATCATAGCTCCTCGAGTTGCATAGCAGGTGCGTGGTCCAATGGGGGCTCCTGGCGTCGATCATACGTCATAGCGTCGGGTCATCGAAGTAGTTTGCAGGGTCCCCTATGACGCACGCAGGTGTGAAGGCTTGTTTGCTAGTATGCGGACAAGCTGGTTTCCCACTCGCTAGTTCGCTCGCTGGTCTGCTTCGCCGCCTGGGTAGTTTGGCACTCCTTCAACTCTAATTCTAACTCTTAAATTAACATACAGGGCTCCGTATGTCAGACCTTCCCCCTAGAAAAGAGTTTAAGGAGTATAGTACATAATATTAAACATAATACATAAATAGATTCACCACCAGATTGGCAACAGCAAGATTATAATGAAGATATAATAGGATATCACCCAAAGTAGGCAACATCTCCAGGTACCACATCAGAACATAGCCGGAACGTAGCTGGAGCGTTATTCGAACTGCAAGGCATCTCACAGCTGAAGGCTTGAAAGCGCACTACTAAAGCATGATATTTACCTCGCTACAAGGGAGAGCTAATTGCCAAAATCCTCTCATTAAGTTAAACTTACTGCTGTATGAGGCTAACCTGGTAAATGCAATCTTTGATCCGTGGCAGTGGGTAGGTATCGTTCTTTGTGACAGCATTAACTTGCCTATAGTCCATACATAACCTATGGCTCCCGTCTGGCTTTGGCACAAGTATGACCAGACTACTCCACTGGCTTAAGGCCCTTGTGATCATCTCGTTTGATAACATGAAGTCAAGCTCGACCTGCAGTATACTCCTGCGTTGTGGTGAGACACAGTAGGGGGATAGTTTAATGGGAGTTGCATCCCCTACGTCGATGTCGTGCACGGCCAAAGAAGTGAACCCTGGAGTATCACGGAACACACTGGGAGACTGAGATAAAACAGAGATTAGTTGGTTCGCTTGATCAGAGGGAAGATGACCTAGTTTAGATGGTAATTCCTCCCAAGCTACTGAATTATACTGAAAGTTGGATAGGCTACATGACAAGTCAAAGTCTGCATGTATACCTTCAGGCTCTGGAACAGTCTGTTGCGGGTCAGTAAGAGAACTGAAGACTTTGTCCGCACCAGGCTGTCCACAGGTCCTGACATTCACTGCCACAGTGGGAGAATCTGGAGGAGAGGAATCAGGGGACCTGTGGTAGGGTTTCAACATATTTATATGGAATACTTGCATGGGCTTTCTCCTGTCTGGGGTAGTTACTAGATAATCGGTAATGCTCACCCTCTGAATGATCTTATATGGGCCCCTGAACTTGGCAGATAAAGGTTGGCCAAAAAGGGGGAGCAGGACCAAAACCTCATCACCGGGCTGAAACTCCCTCTCACAGGCTTTTCTGTCATACCATTTCTTCATGGAGCTTTTAGCCACTGTCAAGTTTTGAGCGGCAAACTCACATGAGGATCTCAGCTGGGTTTTGAAATCTGAAACATACTTGAGGAGGTTTTGGTTCCCCTCCTGGCCAACTAGGCTATCCTGCAATAGTTGCAAAGGACGTCTTACCTGGTGACCGAAAACTAGCTCATTAGGGGAAAAACCCAGGGATTCAGTTGGAACCTCACGAGTAGCAAATAAAAGAAAAGGTACCCCCTTATCCCACTCAACTCCGGTCTCTGTACAATACTTACGTAACATTCCCTTTAATGTCTGATGATATTGTTCGAGAACCCCTTGACTCTCTGGGTGGTAGGTGCTAGACTTAACATGCTCGATACCCAACTCCTTCAGGGACTGCTGAAAAATGTTAGAGGTAAAATTAGTTCCTTGATCACTTTGCACCTAATGGGGGAAACCCATTCTGGTGAAGAATTTGAGCAGTTCCTTGATGACAGTTGGAGCAGAGGTAGTCCTTAAGGGTATAGCCTCTGGGTAGCGAGTTGCCATGTCCATGATAGTTAATAAGTAAATGTTACCTTGGGAAGTCTTAGGCAATGGGCCTACAATGTCCACTACCACCCGAGTAAAAGGATTCTCGAAAACGGGCAAGGGCACCAGAGGATGTACAGGCACCTTCTGATTGGGTTTTCCTGTCATCTGGCAAGTGTGACACACTCTACAAAACTCCACTACATCTGCATGCATTCCTGGCCAGTGAAAGTGGGCTCTGATTCTGTCTAGAGTTTTTCTCACACCTAGGTGTCCTGCCAATGGTATACAATGTGCCATTTCCAAGATATCTCTACGACAAGGTTTGGGGACTACTACTTGATGGACATCCCAGGCCCCGTCATCGATTGGTCTGTGTGGCGGTCTCCATCTACGCCACAATACTCCTTTGAGGTAGAAACATTCACCACCCTCCTTCTCACATTCCTCTTCACTCACGGACCAGGCAGCTAACTCCTTGCATTCACTATCATCTCTCTGTAGCTCTACCAGGCCACTAGGACAATTTGGAGGGGTTTCATGGTCATCGTTAGGGTCAAGATGAGCCATAAAGGTGTCAGATAAATCCACCACAGTCACATCATCAGGCACAGTTGGAGCGTCATTCACACTCTCATCATCCCTTTCATCAACTCTTACATTCGGTACATTTCGGTCTGAGGGAACTGCTACTTGAGACATTGAACGTGTGACAGCACACACAGGGAACACAGTTGGCATCTCCTTTTCGAGCTCACCGGTTAGTGGCTCGTTAACAGGGGAAAGTGACAAAATGGGGTCTGGTCGGACCTTCTCACCTGCTACATCATTCCCCAAAAGGAGTGTTACCCCAGCCACAGGGATATCTTGGGACCTACACAAAGCTATGGTGGCCTCATCCTGTAGTAACTCACATTCAATTTCGCCTTTTACCAAGTGTGCATAAAATTGGCCTCCAGCACCTCTCATTACAACTGGTTCGCCAGGTGGGCACTCAGTGTAAGGATTCACCATGAGGGTGCTAGTAGAACCTGTGTCTCTCAGAATGTTTACCTCATGCATACAACCATTTAATCTCACGTTGCCAGATGAAATAAAGGGACGGTAACTGTCCTGCACTGATGGTGAAATTATTATTGGCTTAACCCTAGTGGGTTGCACCACGCATGCTACTACACCCCTGTCTTGATGATTTACGTTAGCTGTCCGGTACTCCTGTCGGGAGTCCTGTATTAAAGGAACTTTTGGTGCTAGGTACTCCTTCTTTCGAGAGTCCTGCATTACAGGAACTTTTGGGGCTAGGTACTCCTTCTGTCGGGAGTCCTGCATTAAAGGCACATATGGAATTTGAGATGCGGCGGCAACTGTCTGCCCCGATCTCTCGGTTTTCTCCTTGGGCCAGCACTGATAAGCTAGGTGGCCTCTCATGCCACAAAAAGTACATACTCTAGGGGATACGGGAACGTTCCCTCTTTGAGCATTACTATTAATTTGGGGTCCACCTCTTTTACCATTGCCCTGAGTCGCATTTTTAGTTGGGGGAACAATTCTATTTTGGCTAGCTGGGGAAGACGTTACAGGCTTGTGACTGGGTCTGTCAGATTTGTGATTGGGATACTTAAAATTAGAACTAGAATTATCGTAGGGCTTCCTTCCACGAAATTTGTTGTTGAGCACGTATGTGTCAGCCATGTCAGCGGCGTCGGCAAGACAATCTACCTTTTTCCCCTTTAAATGATAGGATACAGAAGAATCAATTTTCCATAGGAAATTTTCTAACAGGACCAACTCCTTCAGATCGTTGTAGCTTGTGACTTTCTTACTCTTGACCCAATGATTGAAAGTTTTAGTCATGGTCCTGGCAAATACCTTATGGGTTTCTTCTACTTTCTTCTGGTTTTTACGGAAAGATTGCCTGTAAGCCTCAGGCTGCAATTGATAGGTTTTTAGGATAGCTTCTTTGAGATTGTCATAATCCTGCCTAACCTCTGCTACTTCTGACAAATACGTGGCTCGAGCCTGCCCTGTCAAAACGGTTTGTAACATAAAAGGCCATTGATCTCTTGTCCACTTCATACCTCCAGCAACTTCCTCAAACAAAACAAAGAAATCCTGCACATTATCCTCAGTGAAAGGTGGAATGACACTGGTCATAGTCAATCCCAGAGGGGGAGCAATTAAGGGAGCATTTGTATTGACATTTAGTTGAGCCGTACGATATGGATATTCATAATGTTCAGTCTTTATTCTGGCTTCTTCGATAATTATTCTGGCTAGTTCTTAGTCGGTATTTGCTTTTATTCTGGCTAGTTCTAATATTTGATCACCGGTCAAACCAGGTGGCAATTGTTCATCAAGTTGGCTAGGTTTACTCGAGACCCCACCAACTGCTCCGTCACCCTCCCTGCCTTCTACAGGGAACAGGTGGGTTTTTATGGTCTGAGCCACCTCTACTTTGGACATGTTTGAGACAGTTAATTGGAGATGTGAGGCAAGCACTTCCAGTTCGGATTTTGACAGACAATCAATATCAGGGGCTGTGGGTTCGGAGGATTCTATGAAAACTCTAGCATCTTCGTCATTAATTAGATGAGGCATGATTAATATTTGATTTTTAAATAGTGAAACGGTAATGAAACTGAGTGAAACTGTATGAAACGAATCCTGGCGAGGTCGCCACTCTTCTGTTACGTATCTTGATCCTCAAGTGGTTAACTTGATGAATCTAGATAGCACAGAGATATATATTAAGGTATCAGTCAGCTGAAGGCAAAACTAAAGTAAAATCTAATAAAATCATTTCCTGTTGTTGCTTCCTTTCCTTTTGGATCTTAGGACTTAGTATCCTTTATTGACTGATACTCTTTAATTATGAAAAATACTGAAACTAATTAAAGTCATGTAGTATTTATAAAGAATTATTATTTAACCGAAGCTTAGTAGGCTATGGTTATGAACCGAAGAAGTTATATCTAAAGAAGGACTATTAATTCTATAAAAAGTCTTGAAAGATAAATATTAAAGTAAGAATATTTCTGCCTCTTACCCTTTTTGAAATGAATAGATAGCTTTCTTATATGTCCTTTTATTTATATTTAATGTAGTTATTATTCTTGGTTCTTGTCTTACGTTAATAGTATTATATTAATATTATCATCAGGATTAATATCAAAGTCACATAAAAAGTTAGATATATATTTAATAATTAGTTAAATGTATTTCTTAACCACGTAACATTGAGGTTTGATTATGAGTAAATTACAGGATCGCTTCATAGATTCGATTCAGGTCTCACTCAAATAATATGAAAAGCAAAAATAATATTTTGAAGCTAAAAGAATTTTCTTCAGCTTAGGAAATCACTAGAAGTAATATTAACACAGCCATGTTAGTCTAAGGCGATATTACTAATATGAGACAATAGCATCACCGTACTAAGCACCGTTTAAGCAATGTAAGCTTAATTAAAAGAAAATGAAAGAACTCTTAAGTATTAATATAAAACAATAGTATTACTTTCATCATAACCCAATTACTTAAAGAGTTGCTTTAGTCCACAAGTTAGTCAACTAAAATAGTTAAGTACATAATAGTAGCGTTAACGTTAATTCCCAATCAAATAGTTAAGTACATAATAGTAACGTTAACGTTAATTCGCAATCACATATCTCACTAACCAACATAACGTAAGTGTTTACACCGAACACACTTAACACACACTTATATAATCTGACTGACAGTCACAATCCCATTATAATACTTCACCCCGTCTTCCTCCAGCTGCAAGTTCACCTTCCCCAACTCCAAATGAGACTGATTTGAATGCCCACTACTCGGGTCTTATATACTAAACAAAGATGGTGTAGGAACGAATCAGGAGGCGAGTGATGGTGCGCGCCCCTATCATAGCTCCTTGAGTTGCATAGCAGGTGCGTGGTCCAATGGGCCTGGCGTCGATCATACGTCATAGCGTCGGGTCATCGAAGTAGTTTGCAGGGTCCCCTATGACGCACGTAGGTGTGAAGGCTTGTTTGCTGGTATGCGGACGTGCTGGTTTCCCATTCGCTAGTTCGCTCGCTGGTCTGCTTCGCCGCCTGTGTAGTTTGGCACTCCTTCAACTCTTATTCTAACTCTAAAATTAACATACAGGGCTCCGTATCTCAGAATATATATATATATATATATATATATATATATATATATATATATATATATATATATATACTGTATATACAGCATACATACAACATAAACTCTTCGCTCAAACTTTTCCTAGAAACTCCACCTTGGATGATTCCGGTGCTATTCCTCCCTCTCCACCCTCCTCTCTCTTACTTATGCCTAATATCCTAATCTCTTCTAAAGATTTACTTTCTACCCTCTCTGGGCTTAATACTAATAAGGCGTACGGTCCGGACGGTGTTCCTCCTGGTGTTCTCAAAAACTGTGCTTCCGTGCTAACTCCCTGCCTAGGCAAACTCTTTTGTCTCTGTCTATCCTCTAATGTCTTTCCTTCATGCTGGAAGTATGCTCACATTCAACCTGTCGCAAAGAAGGGTGACCGCTCTCAACCCTCCAACTATCGTCCAATTGCTCTCATCTCATGTCTTTCTAAAGTTTTTGAAACTATTCTTGCTTCCAAATTTCTTAAGCATTTCTCTTCTCATAATCTGCTCTCAGATCGCCAGTATGGCTCCTTAAGGGTCGCTCTACTGGCATTCTTCTTTCATATCTTACTAACTCTTGGTCATCCTCCTTTCGGGACTTCGGTGAGACTTTTTCTAGCGCACTAGACATATCGAAATCCTTCGATAGAGTCTGGCACAAATCTTTAATTTCTAAACTACCCTCCTTCGGTTTCTATTCCTCCATCTGTGCCTTTGTGTCTAATTTCCTTTCCGGCCGTTCCATAGCCGCGGTTGTGGACGGCCATTGTTCACTTCCTCACCCTATAAACTCCGGTGTTCCTCAGGGCTCTGTCCTATCTCTTATTCTCTTTCTAATTTTTATAAATGATCTCCTCAACTGTGCCTCAATTCCCATCCATTCATACACAGACGACTCAACCTTACACTACTCCATTAGTTTTTCAGAACGCCCCAGCCGCAATCCCTCAACGACAAACGTAATGAAGCCATAGAACTCTTAAATTCAGATCTAAATACTATCTTCAATTGGGGCAGAGAAAACCTTGTTACCTTTAATGCTTCCAAAACCCAATTTCTCCATCTATCTACCTGTAAGGAACTCCCAGCGGACTATCCCTTATTCTTCAACATTAAAAAATCAATCCTTCATCTTCTCTCAATATTCTTGGTGTCTCTTATTCTTCTGCTCTCAGTTGGAAGGACCATATTACCAGTCTCGCTAAGGCAGCCTTCCAGAAGCTGGGTGTGCTCAACCGCCTTAGGGGGTTATTTTCCCCTGCACAACTTCTTGCTCTGTACAGGGGCATAGTGCATCCTTGTATCGAGTACTGTTCACATGTGTGGGGAGGTTCCTCTCACACCGCTCTCCTAGACAAAGTTGAAAGGAAGGCCTTTCGTATCATTAACTCCCATCCACTCTCCAACTCTCTGCAGTCTCTCTCTCTCCGCTGCAATGTTGCATCTCTCTCGCTATTCTATCGTTACTATAATAATCAGTGTTCCTCAGAGCTTTCCCAGTGTATACCACCTCCTTTACGTAGGGCACGTGGTACCCGTCTTGCAACTCAATCCCACCCCTACTCTGTGTAATTCTCCAACCCGAGAGTGAAACGTTACTCTCAGTCTTTCTTCTACTCAACAGCTGAGCTCTGGAACTCTCTCCCAGAATCAGTCTTTCCCTCTTCCTATGACTTAAATTGCTAACTTGTGCCTCAGCAAGCCTCAACAGAGTCCCCCTGCAGCACTTGCACCTGCAGTATCTGCAACCACACCAGCCTTAACAGTTACAAAAAGACAGCACCATAACAAGACTCTACTATATATTTGGCAATTGGACTATAGAACAGTATAATCCTACCTCAACACTGCTCCAACAGTGGACTATAGAACAGTATAGTCCTACCCCAACACTGCTCCAACAGTGGACTATAGAACAGTATAGTCCTACCTCAACACTGCTCCAGTGGACTATAGAACAGTATAGTCCTACCTCAACACTGCTCCAACAGTGGACTATAGAACAGTATAGTCCTACCTCAACACTGCTCCAACAGTGGACTATAGAACAGTATAGTCCTACCTCAACACTGCTCCAACAGTGGACTATAGAACAGTATAGTCCTACCCCAACACTGCTCCAACAGTGGACTATAGAACAGTATAGTCCTACCCCAACACTGCTCCAACAGTGGACTATAGAACAGTATAGTCCTACCTCAACACTGCTCCAACAGTGGACTATAGAACAGTCTAGTCCTGCCTCAACACTGCTCCAACAGTGGACTATAGAACAGTATAGTCCTACCCCAACACTGTTCCAACAGTGGACTATAGAACAGTATAGTCCTACCTCAACACTGCTCCAACAGTGGACTATAGAACAGTATAGAACAGTATAGTCCTACCTCAACACTGCTCCAACAGTGGACTATAGAACAGTATAGTCCTATCTCAACACTGCTCCAACAGTGGACTATAGAACAGTATAGTCCTACCCCAACACTGTTCCAACAGTGGACTATAGAACAGTATAGAACAGTATAGTCCTATCAACTGCTCCAACAGTGGACTATAGAACAGTATAGTCCTATCTCAACACTGCTCCAACAGTGGACTATAGAACAGTATAGTCCTACCTCAACACTGCTCCAACATGCAAACACTGTTGCCAACACAGGTGTGGTGCCAAACAGTGCCCAGGTAAGACTCAGTCCCCTGTGGCACCTATCCGCACCCCACCAGCCTCGGCAGTGCCATACCAAGACAGTGCTAAGATAAAGACTTTATTGCATAGTAAAGGCTGTTGGTCCACAAGTCTATCGCCATTCCCCTATTAGTCGCCTTGGACGAACACGCAGTAGGATGTGTGAGGCATATTCTTGTTTTCCTCCACCATTAGATAAAGGACCCCTTACCCCCTGGGGATATATGTATGCATGCATATACCCAGGCACATACCCCATACCTGGGGGAGGCCGACTCGAGACAAAGTCAGAAAGCAAACAACATTTGTATTTAAAATTCCTAAGAGTACAGCCACGCAGGACACGGCGAGCGGGGAAGTAGCGGCAAGAGGCAAGCGGGGAGGTTAGTGTTAAGGGAGCCCACCTCGCTTTTTTCTCTTTCTCTCCCTCTCTTTGGCTTGTATCCATTCGGCCCCATTCAGCCTACTGTTTTACGATGTTTACTCCCATCCAGGTGTCAATATTTTCCTGGTGAGCGGTAGCGAGCCAGCATATATATATTTTTGGTTTACAGCAAGCTAAATTTGTAATTTTTTCGATAGAAAAATGTCTCCGGCGAAGCCGGAATTCTCCATACAATGTTGGCTTGCTATCGCTCGCCAGGAAAAAATCGAAACCTGGATGGGACAAACGTCTTAAAACAGTTGGCTGAATGGGGCCAAATGGATACAAGTCAGAGAATGAGAGAAAATGAGAGAAAGATAAACAAAGCAGGTGACCCCCTTTAACACTATGGATGGTCACACCAGACAAGGCTAGCTGGGAATATTTGGTCATAGATTTTGTTCCCTAAACTTGTAATAACAAAATAAAAAATATCGAAAAAGACCTCCGTTTACGTTGGGTAGGAGGTATTCTCACCAGCATTCGAACCCGCTCACTCCAGGTATATTTGGGAGTGTCGGGCACCGTAACCACTCGGCCATGAGCGGATATAAGGAAATCCTGGTGAGGATACCTCTACCCAACCTGTCGTACTTAATCGTACATAATTGATACTCTATTTACGTATTGTAAAAACCTGTTATCCTCTGGCAAATGGTGGGGTGAGTGGGTAAACAAAATAAACAAAATAAACAAAATAAAAATAATAATAATAAAGTAGAATTAAATAGAAAATAAAAAATACAAATAGGACAAGTGGGGATTGGGCCTGAGCATATAGATTAGATAGATAGATAGATCTATCTATTGCCTGACGCCGTGATCCCCGAAGGGGTGGCCACGAACGAACTGCCCCCATGCACCTCTGTCCCCAGTCAGTCGACGGCCCTCCCCCCAACCAGCACCGCCTTCGTTCATGTACTTCCTCACTCCATCCTTCCACCTCTCATTCGGTAGATAGATAGAGTGGGTAAAGTGAGAGAAAGTAATCAAATAGGTAAGCACTTCTTTGGGGGATCTTTTCGTGTGACCTATGGACTATACACCCATCCAATCATCTTTGCTTACCTTTCAACACATGTCGTGGAATATCAATGTTGGGGGTTGGAGGGGACGCATGTCTGTATATCTACCTACGTATCTACCTATGTATATACCAATTCTCTCACTCTCTCTCTCTTTTCTTTACACCGTTTTCCTTACTTAGTACTCTAGTAGTTAGTAAGCTTGCCTGTGGATCTCCAAAGTGCCTGGACAATATCTATATATATATTTACTGTAGTTTACCTTTAGACACATGCACGGTGATAGAAGCCTTGGGAGTATTGGACGGAACACAATGGTATGGTCCCGAATGTTCCAGTGAAGCATGGGTGATGAGTAGTGTACAGATGGTGACCTCTCCTTCCTGCCTGATGCTGACACTGACACCGCTGCCACTCTCGTAGTTCATCACCTGGCGGGCGGGTAGAGGTCAAGAGTTAGGGTTATAAGGGGAGATGGGTCTTTTTCTGGACCCCCTTCTCCTTAATGTTTATCCCCACTAGTTTTGAGATTTTAAGACGTTGGTTCCATTAGTTTTAGGATTTTATGACCTTTCACCCCATTTCTTTGTCAATTTTAATGTAAAAATTGCAAAATAAACAAACTAAAACTTATACGAACACAGTAAAACGACAAAACAACCAATCAAAATCGCTATGTGGAAACAACGCTTAAGTAAAACAATAATATATAAATAAAAGAACACAATCCACCACATAGGGTGTACATTACTACATGAGCAAGTTAATCTGTTTCCCAAGCAAACCAATCGCACACTTAACAACGCACTATCGTCACGTTCAAGGAATTAGTCAATTTGGGAAGTCGCGGACGTTCTGGTAAGTTTTCACTAAACTCTGCATTAATAAAGAAACTACAATTAGTGTCAACATTTTCTATTAAAAGCAAATTTGCAACTTGACAAGACATTAACAATAGTACAAACTACAAATGGCTATCACTAACGATAGTGCTATCGGGTAGGTACCTGTAAGCAGAGCATGCTTCAAGTAACCCCCAACAATTACTACCCTGCTAATAACCTAAATGTATTATACAAATAAACTAAGGACATCTCAAAAGCAAGCAATTGATACTATCGACAATGAATAGATACAATAAAATAAATCAATATATTTGAAAATATGAAGTAGGCACAATAGATTTAAACAAAAGAGTGCTCTTTTAACAAGAACAATTAATTATAAACAATTAATAATAACAATAGAAAAAGATAAACATTGATACATATAGACAAAACTAAGCAGAGGTTATAATAGAAACTTCAAGTTAATAATGCTTGATTCAAATTATTGATATCAAATTTTAAAATACAGTCACAATAATTGACCTTAAAGGATTAAATTTATGCAACAATTGACTTGCAACAAAACCTCTGTCTCCAAAGAGTCTGTACAGTAACCTAGCTCTATCCCAAACGTCTTCTACTCTGGTACAAATTTTACAAAATCTTATTAGCTGGGAATAAAAACAATTATAAGTTATTTTACTATCGATATTACTATTAGGGAAAATAAAGTTTAGGACCCTTCGTGCCATTTAGGTGTCGATTTTGTCCTGGCGAGCGATAGCGAGCCTGTAATTTTAGGAGGAATCGGCCTATGGCAGGGACATTTTTCTACCGAAAAATTTACAAATCTATCATGAAGGGGGTCTAGGGGGTGTTTATCTAAGCTTGATGGAGGTCTAGGGAAGAAACTAAATCAATATATGAAGACATGATTGAATAGACCAAACATACACTGACACCGCTACCACTTCCGTAGTTCATCACCTGGTGGGCGGGGAGCACAGGTGAAGGGTTAGGGGTGAAGGTTTAGGGGTCAAGGTGAGACTAACGGACTGTTGAGGTTAAGGGGAGATGGGGCGTTTTTCTGGTCCCCTTTCTCCCTCGTGTTAAGCCTCAATTGTTTTGAGATTATAAGACGTTCGGCCCATTAGTTTGGCGATTTTAACACCTTTCGCACCATTTTGTAGTCAATTTTAAGACCTTTCGTGCCACTTAGGCGTTGATTATTTCCTGGCGGGCGATAGCGAGCCTAAAATGTTAAGAGGAACCGACCTTCGACCGGGACATTTTTCTACCGAAAAATTTACAAATTTATCTTGATTTATGAAGGGGGTGTTTTTCTAAGCTTGATGGAGGTCTAGAGAGAAAACTAAGAAATAAAGCAATACATGAATTAAGGGGGATGACCTGTTTTTTGTTATTTCTGTCCTTTTCTCTCTTTCTCTGGCTTGTGTCCATTCGGCCCCATTCAGCCAACTATTTTAAGACGTTTATCCCCATCTAGGTGTCGATTTCTTCCTGGCGAGCGTTAGCGAGCCAGCATTATATGAAGAAATCCGGCTTCGCCGGAAAAAAATTTCTATCGAAAAACGTACAAATTTAGCCTGCTGTCAAACACAACTAAAAAATATGCTGGCTCGCTACCGCTCACCAGTAAAAAATTGACACCTGGATGGGGATAAACTTCTTAAAACAGTAGGCTGAATGGGGCCAAATGGATACAAGGCAGAGAAAGATAGAAAAGGACAGAACAAAAACAGGTCACCCCCCTTAATAGAGAAACAAAAATGGTCCGTCTCCTTTTAAGGGCGATCACCTGTTTTTTCTCTCCTTTTGCGCTCTTTCTCTGGCTTGTATCCATTCGGCCCCAGTCAGCCTACTGTTCTAAGACGTCCAACCCCATCTAGGTGTCGATTTATTCCTGGCGAGCGATAGCGAGCCAGCATTATTTGGAGAAATCCGGCTTCGCCGGAGACATATTTCTATCGAAAAAAGTACAAATTTAGCCTATTGACAACAAAACATTATACAAAATATGCTGGCTCGCTATCGCTCGCAAAGAAAAAATCGACACCTGGATGGAGATAAAAGTCTTAAAACAAAAGGCTGAATGCGGCCAAATGAATACAACCCAGAGAAAGAGGGAGAGAGAGAATAAAAAAGCGAGGTTGGCTCCCTTAAAACGTAGATAATCTTGGTTATTGGCTTCCTTTTAGTGATTCCATGATAAAGTATACAAGTTAACGTTTAGAGGTTGTATATTAGTGTGTTAGATGTTATTATATCGTTATTAAATTATATCGTATTACAAATCACCGTAGGAAGTGAGTTCCCGCTCTGTAAAGGAAAAATAGCGATAAAGTGTAAAGAAATAGCGATAAAGTGTAAAGAAATAGTGATAAAGTGTAAAGAAATAGCGATAAAGTGTAAAGAAATAGTGATAAAGTGTAAAGAAATAGTGATAGTGTAAAGAAATAGCGATAAAGTGTAAAGAAATAGTGATAAAGTGTAAAGAAATAGCGATAAAGTGTAAAGAAATAGTGATAAAGTGTAAACAAATAGTGATAAAGTGTAAAGAAATAGCGATAAAGTGTAAAGAAAGTGATAAAGTGTAAATAAATAGTGATAAAGTGTAAAGAAATAGCGATAAAGTGTAAATAAATAGTGATAAAGTGTAAAGAAATAGCGATAAAGTGTAAAGAAATAGTGATAAAGTGTAAAGAAATAGTGATAAAGTGTAAAGAAATAGTGATAAAGTGTAAAGAAATAGCGATAAAGTGTAAATAAATAGCGATAAAGTGCAAAGAAATAGTGATAAAGTGTAAAGAAATAGTGATAAAGTGTAAAGAAATAGCGATAAAGTGTAAAGAAATAGTGATAAAGTGTAAAAAAATAGCGATAAAGTGTAAAGAAATAGTGATAAAGTGTAAAGAAATAGCGATAAAGTGTAAAGAAATAGTGATAAAGTGTAAAAAAATAGCGATAAAGTGTAAAGAAATAGTGATAAAGTGTAAAGAAATAGTAATAATAACTATAATTCGCGTTTGACATCGACGCGGGTGCCAGGCATCTCCCTCACACACACGCGACAAACAGGATAGTGCTGGGCTGAAATGTCAAACGCAGAGCCACACAAACTAGTCCCAGGCTCCCAGCCCTCCTGAGCCACATAATTGGCCCACAAAAAGAGCCACCAATAGCATAATTATGCTTTCGAAAATATATAAATGAACAAATGCAAAAGTAATTTAGTTTGAGTGACTGATCATATAATACAGTAGATGAGAGTAGGCAGTGCCGCCACCTCCCCCTCACGTTCAGTGTCGAGAAATAAAGTCGGAAGAAAACAATGACTACAACAAAAATGGCGTCCAGAAACATTTGCACAACATGTAGGCATGATATACACGTGAATAAGGGTACGATATGCCAGATATGCAAAATAACGTTTCATTGGGCGTGTTTAGGCCTATCACCAATTAATACAGCCTTCAAGGATATAGGGAAAAACCTACATTTCTGTGACAATTGATTTGAAGTCACAATGCGCATTATTCAGACAGTAGAAAATACAGATGGGCAAGATAGGAATGAATACACGAATGATGCGGTAATGTACCATAGAGGATGGAAAATACTGAGGGGTGACAGGGACAGCCCCACCCTGGATGCTCAACCCATGACCGTGGCACACCCCACACACCCTCCGACACTACCCGCATCGCCTCCCCAAGGCCAACACATACTACCTACTGCACCCCAACTATCACCACATGCACAATACCAATTACATGAATCCACAAACCCTCCCACTTCACAGCTTCCTATTGTCACTGATCACCCTACTGTCATTGACCAAATAACTTCCCAGGAAGCAAATATGAAGCAACAGGCCCATTTAACAGGCTCCCCAAACCACAGCCCCCCACATGACCCTTCCACACCGCCTCCACACCTCTGACATATGCCCACTTACTCCCGGCAGATCAGAACACCCAGCCCCCCTCTACACCACCTCGTAACACCACACCATCCCTAAACCACACTTCTATTTCCCCCAACTCGCAGGCCTCCCCCTCCCAGACCCAGCTAGTCCCTCAGTATAGCTCACCACAAAACCGTTCTCCGCCACCTTCACCATAATGCAGATATTATCTGAAAAGACGGTGCTATTTTGGGCAAAACGGTGATATTGGAGGAAGATGTAGATTTGCCCACCCACACATTTGCAACATTGTAGTAAACGATGGAAACTGCAGATTTGGTGAAAAATGCAGATACCACCACTCATCCATCAGCAAGTCGTCACTTAAAAACAAGACCTGCTATGATACTAACTGCCATGATTTTCATATTAGAGGTACATGGAGGTATGCAAGAAACACAACAAATGGTACTGGTAACCAAAACAAATCTCCAGCTTCGCGAGGAAGAGACAGAGGAAAAAAGCAAGGAGGGAAATGGCAGATGAAGATGAAGAGATCGAGGGAGATGGAAGAGCACATAAAATACCTAGAGCACCTCCTGGCCCCCCAACAGTGGCGAATATCTTCCGAAGACTATTAGACACACAGAGTACTGCAAACAACCTCTCCCCACTCTTGTTTGCAAATATACAAGGCCTACAAAACAGAACTACAAATAAAGTACCATTTATTAGGGGCCTGCTACGAGAAGGAAACGCTATATTTGCGGCTCTCACAGAAACTCTCATTAAAGATCAAGAGGATAATGAAGTATGGATTCCTGGTTATAACCTACATAAGGCGGACAGAACGCATAGAACACGTGGAGGTGTAGCCTTGTATATTCACGACTCACTGATATGTACTGAATTCCTAAATAACAGTAATGAAGTGGTGGAAATACTGGGAGTTAAAATAAAATCCATAAATTTAGCAGTTATTGTAACATACAAGCCTCCGGACTCTTCCCTAGAAGAATTCAAAACCCAGCTCAACAAAATAAAATCAGAAGTGGAAACCCTGGGGAACCCAACACCAAATATTATGTGGCTAGGAGACTTTAACACCAAAAATTAAATGGAGACATCTAGAAAACCAGGTAGTGGCAAATAACGCCAGAGAAGCAAATACGAGAGAGCTTTTTAAACTTCGCAATTTGTTTAGTCTTACTATTATTAATTATCAGATACTACATGTGAGCCCCACTGAAGAGCCGTGGGGAGACTATATACCCCAAAGGGTCTCAGTGGGGGGCACAAATAGCCAGAAAGATATAACTAGCTAACTAAATAGCCGTTAACCCCCGTCTTGAAAACCAAAGAGCTCTCCTCATTCACTACTTCATTAGGGAGAGTATTCCAGAATTTTGTGATTGATGGGATAAAATATCTTGAATATTGTGACGTGTTACAATGAACATGAGCAAAGGCCTGATTATTTAACTCCAAGGAATATCTAGTCACACGAACAGGCCGAAAAGGTGGTGGAATTTTAGAATGTAATGGATGATAAGCAATAAGAAATATCTTATGAAATAAAGTCAAAGACTCAACAAGGTGACGATGTTCAAGGTTAACATCCAGGTCAGGCAAGAGAAACATTATCCAGTTAAAAGCACGATCCAGAAGCCTCAGATTGGAATCTGCGGCAGAGAGCCACACAGGAGAGCAGTACTCAAAGAAGGGTAAAATAAAAAGAGTAAAAACAGTTCCCAACAATAGCATCACTTGAATAAATCTTTTTGCATTTACGTAGTAGACCAACTTTCTGAGATATAGATGAGGCAACTGAGTGTAAGTGTGCCTCAAAAGTAAGTTTTGAATAAAGAGTCACACCCAGTAACTTAAGTTTTTTACATTGATTGATTACAGAATATTTCTTTATAATTTCAGGATGCAAAGGAAAAGGTGTCGTAGATCTACTAATTAAAAGGCTATGTGTTTTTGCAGAGTTCAGCTTCATACCCCAGCATATTGCCGAACTCACACGGGAAAACAAGATCTTAGACCTGGTCTTCACCAACAACGACTCTCTAGTACACAGCATTAACTTATCGGACACAACATACTCAGATCATAAACTAATTGAGATCAAAACAACCTTAGCAAGTGTACAGACAACCTCAGAATCGAGACTAAAAACTGGCCCTTTCAGTAAATTTAACTTCAATAACAAAAATATTAGGTGGGAAGAGGTAAATCAAGAAATGGAGGAAATAGACTGGGAAGATTTAATGAATAACCTGACACCAGCAGAATGTCTAGTCCTAATAACAGAAACCATGACCCAAATGTGTAATCACCATATACCTGCAAGACAAACAAGACGAAGAAGCAAACAAGATAGGGAAAGAAGGAAGCTGTACAGAAGAAGAAAATTACTCGCACAAAGACGCACACATCCAAATCTACAGGATAGGCAAAAAGCCAAAATAGATAAAGAAATTGTGGAAATTGAACAAACACTAAGAATATCATATGAACTACAACTTATGGAAGAGGAGAGGAAAGCTATTGCAGGTATAAAGGAAAATTCCAAGTACTTCTTTTCATATGCCAAACAAAAGGCTAAATCATCATCAAACATCGGCTCACTAAGCAAAGGGGATGGTTCATTCACAGGGGACAAAAAGGAAATGAGCGAACTCTTACGCCGGCAGTATGAAATGGCGTTCAGTGAACCTGATGAAACAGAAGCCATCAGAGACCAAAATATATTTTTCAGGGAAACCTCCCTCACTGAATCCCCCCAGATGATGGATATTGATTTCGGTCCAAAAGACATAGAAGAGGCCATTTCAAACATGCCATCCCACTCAGCACCAGGCCCGGACTCATGGAATTCGATCCTAATGAAGATATGTAAGGAAAACCTCTCAAAACCCCTGGCTATAATGTGGAGAATGAATCTAGACACTGGTTAAATACCAGATAGCTTGAAAAACGCAATAATTGCCCCACTGCATAAAGGAGGGAGTAAAGCACAACCAAAAAACTACCACCTGGTACTCTAACCTCTCACATCATTAAAGTTTTCGAGCGAGTCCTGCGAAGCAAATCTCAGCATTCATGGAGGCAAATTAACTACACAACACCGGTCAACATGGGTTCAGAGCGGGAAGATCATGTCTCTCACAACTTTTGGAATATTATAACAAAATTCTTAAAGCGCTAGAAGAAAAGAAAAACGTTGATATCATTTACACCGATTTTGCTAAGGCATTTGATACATGTGACCACACACTAAAAAGCAAAAGGTATAACTGGGAAAATTGGACGGTGGATATACAATTTCCTAGTAAACCAGAAGCAATTAGTAGCAGTAAACCAAGTTACATCTGAGTCTTCGGATGTCAAAAGCTCAGTGCCCCAAGCAACAGTGCTAGCGTCCCTTCTGTTCCTCATTCTAATTAGCGACATAGATACCAACACAAGACACAGTACGGTGTCGTTTTTTGCGGATGACACAAAACTAAGCAAGATAGTAAACTCACAAGAGGACACGGGCCAGCTGCAGGAAGACATATATGTAGTGTTCTAGTGGACCAGGGAAAACAACATGAAATTCAATGAAGTAAAATTCCAATTAATACAGTACGGAGATAATAATGTTGTTAAAGAGAATACAAACTACCTAACAGAATCTAACCACATAATAGAACGGAAAGGCAGTGTGAAAGACCTTGGGGTGTTAATGTCTGAAAATATGGGTTTCAAAGAACATAACCAGGTCAAAGTTGCGGCTGCGAAACGTCTAACGGGTTGGATTCTGCGTACATTTAAACACGCAGGGAATTACCTATGATAACCCTCTTCAAATCTCTAGTGGTACCGCAGCTTGAATACTGTAGCATATTAACATCCCCATACAAAGCGTGTGAAATAAATGACTTAGACAGTGTACAAAGAAATTTCACTTCGCATATAAGTTCGGTAAAACAGCTACACTATTGGGAGCATTTAAGAACGCTGAAACTGTACTCGCTGGAGCGTAGAAGAGAACTTTACCTAATAATATACACGTGGAAAATCGCAGAGGGTTTAGTACCAAACTTACATACCCCGATAGTCAAGAAATTCAGTGATAGGAGAGGCTGGGAATGCGATATCCCCCGGATGAATAACAGGGGTGCTATGGGCTCTCTGCGAGAGGGCTGGTTATCACACAGAGGCCCACGTCTCTTCAACAAACTCCCACGGCGAGTAAGAGACATGAGGGGCATCTCGTTAGACAACTTCAAGAGAGCCCTCGATGTCGAACTGCAAAAGGTGCCAGACGAGCCAATCTTCCCAGGGGAGCGTGTTGCCCCTTCGAACTGTCTGCTGCACCAAATCACCACCCAGAACGAGGGGCGGCGCGCTCCTCGGTGCCGCTAGAAGTGTGGCGAACTCATCACAAGGTATCACAAGGTAAGGTAGAGTTATAGTAAATACAATGCTAATATTACAAGTTAGTGTCATGTGATGAGAGGCTTTAGAAGTTCTGAATGGTTCAAAAGAAGGTACTTTGGGTTTCAAAGGCCGTGTTACATCGTTTATTTCGGGAATAACTTATTAACAAACAGTTGATCAGTATGATATAGTGCCAGAGCTTTTTTCACACCGTCCCCTAATTTTCGTCAATATTGTGCATTACCAAAAGTGGAGATTTAAGCCACTTGTCCCTGTGTCATGAGGTTAAAGTCACGATATCATTAAAGACGTCTTGCGCCGCACTATTAGACTCTCTATATTAGGGAAATAGGGACCTATAGACTCTCTATATTAGGGAAATAGGGACCTATAGACTCTCTATATTAGGGAAATAGGGACCTATAGACTCTCTATATTAGGGAAATAGGGACCTATAGACTCTCTATATTATTCTCATTATAGTCCGCATGGAGGAATTTCGTTATCGACATTTGAAAAAACTCGATTACACCAAAAAAGAACACCAAAATAATAAGTCCCGACCGTAAACAAAGCATTGCGTCCAATGAATCCTTCGCTTTAACCTCCTTCTTCTTGTTTTGAACAATGCGGTGAGTGCATTGCACCCTATAAATGGCGTGAGCGTTACTCACATAAATGAAATACCGGCAACCTGTTTTTGCCCCCTTAAAGATCTACATATTGTACAGTATTGTAATGTTGTTGGGGATTCAGCCACACAAACACATTTAGAACCATTATTCAAACTTCAAAAGAAAGACAAGAGAATAATATCTAAAGTGGGATATTCAGACCATACAACTCCTTTATTCAAAGAATTGCGAGTGTTAAAACTATGTGATATTCATCACATAGAATCTCTTAAATTTATTTTCAATCAGCTTGGTGTTCAAAATCAATATTTCCATCACGTAGACAGTATACGTAGTCACAACACTAGGAATAAAAACCTTCTCAGACCACCCAAGCCAAATACTAACCTTGGTCAAAGATTTGTCACTTACTCGGGAAGTATCTTCTGGAATAGACTACCAAAAGAAATAAAAGTAGCTAACAATCTTTTAGAATTTAAACGGAATTGTAAACATCACTTACTAAGCAACTATTGAGTTTTAAAACACCAACTGAGTATCTAAATTGTAAGCATAGGCCTACTACATTATACAGAACACTGCTGGTAATTTCCTAAACGTATTTTGAAGGAGCCCATAAAATGTTTTCACATTTCATGGGCTCAGCCTTGATAATGAATTATGAAGATATTGTAATAATTATATTGCATATGTTTTTAGGTTAAATAAAGTTATTATTATCAATTCTGCGTAAGCAGAGTTTGGTATCGCCCCCCGTATAGTGGGTACCACCGACAAAAATGTCTGTCGTCGGCGTTGTTGTCGTAGTCAGTCTGTCTCGGAACTCCTCCTAGACCTTTGGACGGATTTTCACCAAATTTCACACAAACATTTGTTGCGTGAATGCAAACGTCAGTCAAAAAAGTGTTTTTGAATTTATGTAATAGTTATGATTTTAGGTCCAACATATGGTAAGAACGCATTTGTTCTGGGGGCGAAAACATCTCGCTCCGCATTTGCTAAGTTAAGTTAGTTTAGTTGGCATTAGAAGTAATGGTAGTAATAGTGGGATTGATGGTGATAGTAGTGATGATGGTGATAATAGTAGTGATGATGGTTCTAGTTGTATTGATGATGATGACAGTAGTGATGATGATGACAGTAGTAGATATGATGGCGACAGTAGTAGATATGATGGTGACAGTAATAGTAGTAGTGATGATGGTCATAATAGTAGTGATGATGGTGACAAGTAATGATAGTTGTAGTGATAATAATGACAGAAGTGATGATGGTGTGAGTATTAGTGATTATGGTGAGTAGTAGTGATGATGGTGAAAGTTGTAGTGATGATGACAATAGTTGTGATGATGAAGATCATAGTAATGGTGATGATGGTGACAGTAGGATACATGATGGTAATACTTGTGACAGTAGTAATGATGATGGTTATAGTAGTAGTGATGATGTTAACAGTAGTAATGAGGAGTGTAAGATGATGGTGATGATAGTAGTAATGCTGGTTGATAGTTGTAGTATCAATGCTAGTAGTGATTAAGATGGTAGTGACAATGGTGACAGTAGTAGTGATGATGGTGAGAGTAGTAGTGATTATTGTAATTGTAGTAGTGATGATGATCATAGTAATGATGATTATGACAGTAGTCGTGATGATTGTGGCGGTTGTAGTTATGAAGGAAGTAGTAGTGATGATGGTATTAATAGTGATGGTGGTAACCCATCGCAGAGTTGGGTATGCCGTTTTGATTTTGGGAAAAACGGCACGTTTACTTTATTATTATTATTATTATTATTATTATTATATATGAGAATGACAATAAATCAAGAGAGGGGGGGGGGGGGAAACGCCCCCCCTCAACCCATCGTGTATCCAATTTATCCCACAATTTCCCTTACCTACTGTAAAAGCGCGATTCACCCAATAAATGGCGCCATTTGATTCAAAGGTAGTAAAAGTGTATGGTTAGATAATAGGCCTATTATGCAAAATATATACCTCTTACTATTATCCTATACTAATTATTGAATGTAGGTGTATGCAAGGCTACCCAATTAATCTTTTACCCCAAAAGTACTTAACCCTTTCAGGATCCAAAACGCATTGTTTTCTGTTTTCTGGTATATCTTTGACGATTTTATTAAGATTAGGAAGGGTATAGGAAAATCAGAGAGTTGATTGAGATAGTCTCTACCTTTATAAGACCCACAGATCCTTCCTAAGCTGCACAAAATCGTCTAATGATAACCAAAATAAACTGCTAAAACGCGTCAGAGCTTCAAGGGGTTAATAGGCAGAATTAAATCATGGTATAGGCTGCGAAAACTACAAGTAACATAATTGGTTACGCTGTCAAGAATTATGGGTATGAAAAGGGTATTAAATAAATCGGTAATAAAATACCCTAAAGCTGATATCACAAGAGAGCTTTTATACTCAACATTCGATGATCAAAAATTTTCTGGTAAAATTTCTGGGATATTTCGCACTGCTATCGGAAAGTAGACTGATGATAGGTGAACTTAAGTGACCCAATTTTTATAAATATTAACCTAATAAGCTGCCAGACCAGTGTTGAGGCAAAAAGTTCTCGTGTGATAAAGATACAGTACCTTGATAGCAAAAAACCTATTTAATGTAGGGATAGAAAGGTAAATGACACTCAATGATAATTGTGTGGGCTATAGAGTGTGGTCAGGTCAGGTCAGGTGAAGGTATTGAGGGATAAGCCTTTACAACGGCACCTCGTATCTACATTCTACTTATCCTATTTTGCTGAAGAGTGTAGAGAGGGGAGAAGGGGTGGTGTTGGAGAGAGAGGAAGCTGTTGGAGTGGCTTTGTTATGTGTGTTATTAGTCTGTATAAGGGGTGTTGGAGAGAGAGAGAGAAAGCTGTTGGAGTGGCTTTATTGTGTGTTATGAGTCTGTACAAGGGGTGTTGGAGAGAGAGGAAGCTGTTGGAGTGGCTTTGGTATGTGTGTTATTAGTTCTGTATAAGGGGTGTTGGAGAGAGAGGAAGCTGTTGGAGTGGCTTTATTATGTGTGTTATTAGTCTGTATAAGGTGTGTTGGAGAGAGAGGAAGCTGTTGGAGTGGCTTTATTATGTGTGTTATTAATCTGTATAAGGGGTGTTGGAGAGAGAGGAAGCTGTTGGAGTGGCTTTGTTACGTGTGTTATTAGTTTGTATAAGGGGTGTTGGAGAGAGCGGAAGCTGTTGGAGTGGGTTTGGTATGTGTGTTATTAGTCTGTATAAGGGGTGTTGGAGAGAGAGGAAGCTGTTGAAGTGGCTTTTTTATGTGTGTTATTAGTCTGTATAAGGGGTGTTGGAGAGAGAGGAAGCTGTTGGAGTGGCTTTGTTATGTGTGTTATTAGTCTGTATAAGGGGTGTTGGAGAGAGAGGAAGATGTTGGAGTGGCTTTGTTATGTGTATTATTAGTCTGTATAAGGGGTATTGGAGAGAGAAGAAGCTGTTGGAGTGGCTTTGTTATGTGTGTTATTAGTGTGTATAAGGGGCGTTGGGCAGAGAGGAAGCTGGTGGAGTGGCTTTGCTATGTGTGTTATTAGTCTGTATAAGGGGTATTGGAGAGAGAGGAAGCTGTTGGAGTGGCTTTGCTATGTGTGTTATTAGTCTGTATAAGCGGTGTTGGAGAGAGAGGAAGCTGTTGGAGTGGTTTTATAAGGGGTGTTTGGGAGAGAGGAAACTGTTGGGGTGGCTTTGTTATGTGTGTTATTAGTTTGTATAAGGGGTGTTGGAAAGAGAGGAGGCTGGTGGAGTGGCTTTGTTATGTGTGTTATTAGTCTGTATAAGGGGTGTTGGAGAGAGAGGAAGCTTTTGGAGTGGCTTTGTTATGTGTGTTATTAGTGTGTATACGTCATCGAGGGCACTGACCTGCCCCCGGTGGTACCAGAAGATGTACTCAGGTGCGGCTGGGGAAGGGGCTACCACACAGGTAAGGTTGAGGGCTCCCCCGGCTTGGGTGTAAAGCTCAGGTGAATGGAGAATCACCGCTCGGGGGACTGCCGGAGAAAAACGTTCACCTATTATTTGATTGGTAGAGAGACAGAAAAACATTGTTTGACTAAACAATTGATAGGACAGACATATATACAGTTACACAGATGGACAGATGGACAAAGAGATAATAATGCAGTTAGCAAAACATTGGTTATAATAAAATAATAGTAAGCTTATTAACCCCTACTGTGCTCAAACGGTCATGGTACCAGGTTCAGCCTGATACAGGCAGTTACAACGAAAGTACATTACTGACGGTTCCTAGCCGTCGCTGGGACTGGGGAGTGACTTATCTACTGACGGCTGGTAGCCGTCGCTGGGATTGGATGGGTTAACCCTTTCACGCTCATATGACGCAGAGGTTACCAGATTAGAAATAAGAAATAGAGTTCTCTCACTGTTATAATTACCTCTCCCAAATTAGTTTTCTGCCCACAGCTAACTCAAAGACAACTGCAGAGGTTGAAGTAACTAAACTAAAGGTTTCTAAATACCCCTGATGGTAAAAAAAGACTTAATAGTATCCCTAATAGGCTAAAAATTGCATCATATGTCTGAGAGGGTTAATATAGATAATATAACTAGATGAAGAATGGTCCAGAAAAAGGTATAATTGTTCTTTAGGGGTATATAATATCCGCTTGAGTAACAATATCGTAGGGGTTGACATGATGTAATGTCATCCCCTTTCATTCTTTCTTCAATAGTATATTAGGTAGAAAGATAAAGATAAAAGACACAAACTGGCCGGGGAAGTGCTGGAGCGACCTTGGTGACCCTGGTCTCTGGGTCTTCTCGTGGATGACCTAGATATGTGTGAATTTGTATTTGTTTTTGTGTGTTCATTGTTTTATATTGTGTTGTCCCTATTCTGGCTCTGTCTTGAGTCGGCCACCCCCACAATAAAAAATAAAAAAATAGGAAAAGTGGGGATTGGGCCTGAGTATATGGATGGATGGATGGACTATAATAAGTCAATAAGATTCGAACCCTAGAGTGTTTTAGATGGGAACACCAAGATGGAATACTACACCACGTTGACTATAAACAATTCCAACCCTTACTGCAATGTCTTTATTTAGTTTACTTTGACTAGCAATAGGTAATATCCTAGTAAAAGACTTAATCAATTCTTTCACGCACATATGACGCAGAGGTTACCAGATTAGCAATAAGAAATAGCGTTATCTCACTCTTATAATTACCTCTCCAAAATTAGTTTTCTGCCCACAGCTAAATCAAAGACAACTGCAGAGGTTGAAGTAACTAAACTAAAGGTTTCTAAATACCCCTGATGGTAACAAAGGCTTTAAAGTGTCCCCAATAGGCTCAAAATCGCGTCATATGTCTGAGAGGGTTAATATTGTTTTACACCTTTAATTCATAGAGGTCCTTGTTAAGATGAATATAATAGTTTCATTACAGCCAGAATCAAATAAATAAAGTTACTATCGTAGTGGAAGGGTTAACCCTTTCAAGCTCCAATACGCGTTTCTGTTCTGTTTCCTGGCTACTATTAGTCGATTTTATTAAGATTAGTAACGGTATATGGAAGTCAAAGGGTTGATTGAGAAAGTATGTACCCTTTTTATACCCACAAATGATTCCTAAGCTGCATAAAATCGTCTAATAATAGCCAAAATAAACTGCTAAAACGCATCAGAGCTTCAAAGGGTTAAATGGTTCTATGTAAAGTTCAATTAATATAATCAGATCCCCACACTAACATGTAATAGTCTCCCGTGAAAGAAAATATTATCGTATATCAAGAAAATCCAAGACCTACCTGTCGTGCAATTAACTCCTTCTACATCGGAGACGTTTTTCTTTCTTTTCTGGATACTATTAGACAATTTAATTCAGCTTAAAATGACCTCCAGTAATTAACAGGCTCACAACTATCTCACTTAACCTTTTTGCTACCACAGATCCTTCTTAAACTTCACAAAATCCTCTAAATATAGCGAGAACAAAAATGAAAATCCGTCGCAGGTACAGAAGGGGTTAAATGTTACCCGCACCCCTGTTGAGAGATCCAGGTAAAACTCTTTATGAGTCGGATACATATTGGTGTAGATTAAGGGAGCCTACCTCGCTGTTTTTCTCTTTCTCTCCCGCTCACTTTGGCTTGTATCCATTCGGCCCCATTCAGCCTACTGTTTTAAGATGTTTACCCCCATCCAGGTGTCAATATTTTCCTGGCGAGCGGTAGCGAGCCAGCATATTTATATATTTTTGTTTTGACAGCAAGCTAAATTTGTAAATTTTTCGATAGAAAAATTTCTCCGGCGAAGCCGGATTTCTCCATTCAATGTTGGCTCGCTATCGCTTGCCAGGAAGAAATCGACACATGGATGGGGATACACGTCTTAAAACAGTTGGCTGAATGGGGCCGAATGGATACAAGCCAGGGAAAGCGAAAAAAGGAGAGAAAAAAAAAACGGTGACCCCCCGGGTAGCAGACCCAGTAATACCTGAAAATAATCTAACGATAACAACAAGATGGTGAATTCCAGTAATGTAATAATTGTGGACCAAACTGTTCATCATAATATGTTACCAGTGAACTGTTTCATAACGGTCTCTCCAAAAGTGTGAAAGAATTACCTGTCCACAACTGTACACGGTGTAGATTATCAATAGTAGTCTATCTATCTATCTAGACCCAGTCCCCACTTTTGCTATTTTCGTTTTCCTTTCTTTTAGTGGAATGCGGTGAAATGCGCTGGTGATGGAATAGGACTGACAATAGGAGGATGTGTTTACCACGACAATCTTTTCTTTTAGTGGTGTGGTAAACTATCAATGGAAGTTAAATATTACTAAGCTATAATTAATCAAATAAAATCAATCTAAATGAAAACTACTCTATATCTAAATTGAATTCAATCTGAAACAAGCTAATTTATATCGAAAGGTCTCACATAATAAATGTATATATAGGGTAAGGTTATATGGGTTAATATTAGCCAGGAATTATCTCACCAATAGTTCCACGTGGCAATGAGGCAAGGGAGAACGTTTTACCCAATATGGCGGTGGACAATGGGGAACGAGACTTCGGTCCCAAGACTCGAGTCAAGTTAAAGAAAGAATAAATGATTACATGGGAATGGACATGATTATTATAATTTATGCTTATCACTCAGTCAGTCATGATGTCGATGAGAGCGTCGTCATGGTGTAGCTGAGTGTATTGCTGTATGTGTATTGTGATTAGAGGCACAAAAGCTCGATCAACTGAGGGCGGAAAATTTAGATGTTAACTGGTTGGTGTTCGTGAAGGCTCTGGCGTACCTCAAAAGCACACCTTGCTGCCTTGGCAAACCGCCAGGAGCCCAAATTATCGTACCGCATTTAGGTTGCTCTATACGATAAATTATATTAATATATAAGATAAATTCATATATACTACATAAGACCATGGCAATATTGCTTAATAGCATATTAGGCCTTTTATAACTTAACTTATTTACAATCTTATAATATACGATCTACTCGTCCTACGTCGTGCTGTAGGAGAGATCGTGACGTCACAGAGACATACGAGATCACAAAAGAGTCATATTCTATCGTATTTATCCGATACACTCCCCCCTACAAAAAAAGACCTGAACCCCACCTTAAACCTAAAGTTGCCCAGAGGCTATCTTCTGACGCCACAAGTTGACGGCGCCAGCAGCAGCGCGTCTGGGACGCGTCCCGGTCCGAGAATGATCACCATCAGTAAGAGGTGAGTCGTTCCTATGAGAATCCTCGGACCCAGCAATAACAGGTGGAGCCTCAGATTGCAATGCGGAATCGAGCTCCAAAGCGTACAAACGTGCGATAGGCCGAACAGTAGTTCCAGTGGCTGTCTTCAATAGCGCCACCCGCTCTACAGTGTCTGCCCCCTTGTATACCTCCAACACGCGGCCTAACTTCCAGTAAAAACGAGGACTATCTTCTTTAATTAAAACAACGTCGCCAACTGTAGGTGCCGTTGGTCTACCAGAGGGAGTAACACTCCTTTCCCTCAATGCTAGCAGATATTCACTAATCCACCGTTTCCTAAAATCCTCGATTATCCTGGATATGTACTGGTATCTCTTAGACACCGCTACCTCAGAGTACAACGAGGGATCCTCTAACTCTACTATGGACTGAAAATCAGATGGAAACGCAGTCAATGGTTTTCCATATAGCAAGTGAGCTGGCATTAATGGTAGTGGTTCTTGCAGGTCGGTGTACACATATGTAAGCGGGCGATCATTCACGACTGCCTCTATCTCAGTGAGGACTGTCGTCAACTCACTCTTCTTTAATAGAGCACGTCCTACAACCGCTCTGAGTCCTGACTTTACTATGCCGACACACCGTTCCCACATTCCACCAAACCAAGGTGTCTTAACTGGAATGAACCTCCATTCGCACTTCTTCTCTCCCAAAAAAGTGATGATAGTAGGATCACTACTCATATCCTTGAGATATTTTGATGCTTGGACATAAGTGGGAGCATTGTCGCTAAGAATGAGTTGAGGGAATGAACGACGGGCACAAAACCGTCTGAACGCCAGCATAAATTCTTCGCTAGACATATCACATAGTTCTAGGTGTACCGCTCGAGACGTCGCACAGGTAAACAATAATATATAAACCTTCTCATGCTCCCTCGTCTTCAATGCCCCTGTGTAATCTAATCCTACCGCTTGGAAAGGTTCTACGTGCTTTACACGACATTCAGGTAGAGGTGGAGCTGGTCCAGTTGCATATGGTTTACCCTTTAGTCTCTGGCATATTACACACTTTCGTACTACGCGTCGAGCTACTTGTCGAACCCTGGGTATCCACCATGTGAGACGTAAATTGGATATAATATGACATACCCCGTAGTGTTTTACTTCCCTATGTGCACGTATGCTCAATAGATCAGTAACGTGATGTCTTGTTGGCATAAGTATAGGTCGGTTTGTGCCGTCTGGTACACCCGACCACTTCAGCGACCCTCACACCTGATGAGGCCATTGTCTAGGTGCAACCTTAGTTGACACACTATATTAGGCATTAATGTCTTATTCGAGCCTTTCAAGGATTCTAATTCATTGGAAAAGGTTTCTATTTGAACCCATTTGATCAAAGTTACTTCAGCTGCTTTAAATTCACGAGCATCAATGTTGTGACCCCTGTTACAGAGTTGGCCCGTTACTTTAAGCTTGAGATTGGATACATATCGCAACACCTAAGCTACAACTCTGACTAGTTTATTATAGTCACCGAATCTTGCCCACTTCATGATAGGACCCGGTGGCTCATTTGGTTGGGCTGTAACTGCCACTGTTTCCAGTGGCAGAAGTCCCTCACCAACAGCATGCCAAATCGTCCATTCACTTTCATGGAACAGCCACTTTGGACCATGCCACCACAATTCGGACTTCATTAACTGGCTAGCCGTTATACCCCTAGTTATGAGATCACTAGGGTTTTCTTTTGTATTTACATAATGATAAGCAACGTCCGGCAAAAGGGCTCTAATCTCATCTACCCTATTCCGCACATAAACTGGCAGAGACTTCTTGCTATGTATCCAGTTGAGTGCGACCTGGCTATCGCACCACACATGAACGATTTCAATATTTAATTCGCTCTCGTATGCTGCGCGTACATGTTGCACCAGACGTGTAGTTACCTTTTTAACCGGGGCTACTTTGGCCCGGGCTGTAACTAAATGTGCCCCAAATGAAGTAACAACATATATGGCTACCCCGTATGCCGTGGCGCTAGCATCGCAAAACGTGTGTAACGTAACGTCACCGAACGCCGCCACTTTACGAGGTATAGGTTTAGTACATAGGATGGCATATTCATTCAACAACAATGTCCCTTGGTCATTCAGGTCCTCGGGCAAACTGTCATCCCATCTTATCTTACGTCTCCAAACTTCCAGCATTAGAATCCTAGCTCTTATGGTAACCGGTAATGCTAGACCCAAAGGATAAAAAAATTGCGCAACTTTGCTCAACAGACTTCTTTTTGTGTGTGCTCCTGTCTGCTGAGCAAAAGACCTTGTTTGAAAAGTTAGTATGTCATGTTTAGGTTGCCAGATCATCCCCAAATTTCTGGACTTTTCCTGGTTATGAGATGCCGTACCATCCACCTGTATTAAACTCTGAAGATCTTCACTATTAGTAACCCACTCGCGGAGAAATAGATGTGCATCCGCAAACAATCTGCGTGCTTGCCAGTATGCATATAACAAATCATCTTGACTATCGCTAGTACCCTGCAAATTGTCAATGTATAATCCGCGAGATAGTTTACTCGTGTCCTCATGAGTGTCAGCTAGATGTTTTCTGATTGTGGCATTTAACAAAAACTGCGAGCAAGTGGCCCCAAAGAGTACAACCCGAAAACGGTATATTATGATGGGACTTTCAGAGTCGCTAATGTCGCCGAACCAAAGAAAGCGGGTAACATCTCTATCTTCCTCCTTTAGCTTGACCATCAAGAATGCTTTCTCGAGGTCACTGGTATAGGCGTACTTCCCCAGCCTAAACCGCAATAGATGTTGGGACAGGTCCGACACCATGGACGGACCTGTCAACAGGCAGTCATTTAGACTGGGTTGTTGTCCTTGGTGGGCAGAACAGTCATACACCACCCGTATTGGTGTGGTGACGCTGTCTTTCTTTACCCCATGATGGGCCAGATAGTGAACCCCACCCTTCTTACACGGTTCCTTGACATCGACTCTCTCTATAAAGCCCCTATCCTCATAACTCCGAAATACATCGTCATACGCCTGGCGCGTGCTCGGTTCGTTAGACAATTTCCGCTGCAATGCGCGCAAGCAACCTAATGCCAAACCATAGTTGGTAGGCAGGCTTATCTCACTGTTCTTCCAGGGTAAACTAACTTTATATTGCTTGTCTGAGGCACAGTAGCACACAGACTCGTCAAACCTTTGTAGCGCAACTTCCGAGTCATAATCAGTCTCCATAGGATTAATGCCTATGTGATCCAATCTCCACAGTCGTTCCAGGTCGAACTCGGCAGTTATCTTAGGGTCACTAGGTTGGGAATCCTCCCTTCCCAACTCCTCTGCCGCGGTTACATTGACTCTATATATCGAGACCGTGTCGACCAGGACCTTTGACTGTGTACTATGCTACTTTCCGCTCATGCAGTATCCAAATTTAGTGGGGATTAAAATTACACCACACATCTTTTTAAATCCAGGGTATACTACTTCATAATAATGATCCACACCAAGTAGAACATGCACCTCACTCTGATCTCCCATGGGATCAGACAAGTTAACCCCTTTGCTACGTAATGCGTGGTCCACCTTCTTCACACCCACAGATACATATTCTGGTAGGGTGTCTACTATGATACAAGTCATAAAGTACCGGTTTTTACGATAGAAATATGAAATCTCCGCTATCTCGTAGTCTTGCTTATCAGTAACCCCTGTGAAGCCCTGTAAACGAAGAGTCTCAGCCCCTATGATTCGGTGCTTCAGTCCCACTAGTACGGACCTCTTTATAAAGAAACGTTGAGACCCTTGATCTAGAAGTACCCGACAAACTTTGTTACTGTCATTACCTTCCATGGGAATCTGTATTGTGGGCAATATAGTGGTGTCTTGCGTGCTACCTAGTGCCACAATTGTAGTACCCTCATTTTTGACGTCTTTGACTTTATCTGCTGTAGGACACAACTTATCAAAATTATGTCCTTTGCAGTGGCGACAGGGCCTTAAGTATGTAGCAGTACATTGTCCCTGCTTACCATGTTCCCCACTTAGACAACCTACACATAGCTTCAATCTTTTCGCCTGTGCTACCTTTGTCTCATTTGTCGGGTATTTTACGCAGAAACTCCATTTATGTTTGTTGTTACATAGCTTACATAGAATCTGAGCAGGTTTCTTATACGCACCCTCTTTCTTTACTTTAGTCCCCACTGTCATGCTTACTGTTCCCCTCTTCTCCACATTCTCACTCCCTCCCGACACATACATTCTCCCTTTGTTCAACTGTAGATTATTGATCTCCTTACTGAACTGAGTTTTGAATTCCCCCAGCTCAAATGATCTTACCTTATCAAGTATTGCCATAGGAAGCTTCTGACGCAAGATAATGACTATCATTTCCTGCGTGGTAAGCCCTAGGGTGTCTAGCGATCGAGTATGGCACTCCATATTTGCCCTGAAGTTTGTCAACTCATCAACCTTATACTGTGGTTCTGCGACCCCAACAAGGCAACAACATGGGCCATGTTCAACTGCTCTCTATCCCTGTATGTGGACTCTAATAGGTGTACCGCTTCAAGATAACTACCACCCACTACTGCAAAACCCTCTATTAAATGTAAGGCCTCTCCTTCCATTTGTCCCTTCAGATAGTGAAATGTGCGGACATTATCCAAAGAGGATTCATGAACCGTAGATCGAAATACGTCCCAGAAAACTAACCACTCGGTTAACTTGCCCCCAAATGTAGGAAGATTGAGCTTAGGGAGGTGTACAGTATGTTTTGGGTCAGCCCTTCTATGGGCCTCATTATCGCCTCCCTTCTTACTTGCGACAGCACGCTGTAATAGGCGCTTCGCTCTAAAGACAGGTTCGTCATAGAGGGCGCGATTATCACATTCTGTATCTATCTCTTCCTCCTCTATCATGTCAGCCACAATCACCTCACTCAGAGCCGTAATACGACCGTGGGTAGCCTGGACGTTATCTAATCTAGCCTCCAATTCCTCTAGTTCAGCAGTAGTGATGAAAGTGTTTAAGTCCACAATTAGCCTATTTAACACTCCCTGAAGTCCCGCCCTTTGATTTTTAGGGGCTTTGCTTAGCACCCCATTAGACAGTGTCTCTTTATGGTCTTTATCCATTTTGCATGTGAGCCTATAGGCTATGTATCTAAATGTTACGTTACAAAGACAACGGCAAATCAATAGTCTAGTTAACCCGGCAAGCGCGATAGGCCTCACGGAAGGCTTCCTATAGGGAACGCGATGGGCCTCACGGAAGCAAGACCATAAAAAAAACCTTCCAAAAATAAAAGGGCCTATCAAAACAAAGGAATTTGTCTCTAGGTGAGATAATTCCCCTCCAGTACTCATCCATGTAAATCTCACCCACCCCCCTCCCCTCCTTCCCCACCTTATTCATCCCTCCCTTCCCTCCTCAATTATCACCTATTTTTCCTCTTATTATCATAATTTATCGGTTATTTTTCTCTCCCGCGATAATGTAGCACAAGTGGGTTGCAGAAAAGATCGTTATGTAACACCCAGACACCGGCCCACACCGCCCCGCTCGTCTCAGTTACCTCACAGACAGCGAGAGGGGAGGGTTGCCTGTGGCTCTCTCTCGCCTGAGATTATGACCGGGTGGCCAATATCTTAGTTTTTCACCACCCAAATGCTTTTCCCACTTATTTTAGCACTCTTGAAGGTTCATATATACATCATATATTTAAACTAAAAGCATACCGAAAACAAATAATGCTCTATATTGTAAATATAACGAATTCCGTCAGAATCCAAGGCTAGAAATGCACAAATAACTACCCTAGCCCCTAGGTCTATTTCGCGCTTGTCAGGTTAAGAGACGCCAACCGGCGGACTTCTATGTTATGGAGAAAAAATTGTACACTAAATAGCAATACCTACTAATGGATCATATTGAACAAGAAAAAATGTTAGGTCAGGTCATATGTCACAGGAAGTCTGAAACGGAAAATAAAATTATTGGGGAAAGATGATGGGTGGGAAGCAGGACTTAGGCAGGCGCAACGATATAACCCCGGCGTCCCTCTCTAGCCAACGCTTCGTTAGCCCTACAATCTTGTCATACAGGACTTGATTTTTTTTTTTTTTTTTTTTTTTCTATATTCCAACTACTCCCTCTCGGGCATAGGCTGAGAGCCTGTACATTCCACCGCTCAACACGGTGAAGCCCGTGAGGTCTTGTTCCAGTCTGGGGAGTGAGACATGTGAGGCATCCATCATGGCTCGAAGCAGCTCCATCTCTGAAGCTGCTGGTTGCTTCGCTCAAGTGCTTCACCGTCTCACCCTTCAGACTCAGACCCTCACTCTCAGAACGCCACCTATTGAGCAGTGAACTCACTAGGCATTGTCCCCCTGTAACATATTTTGAATCTGGGAATATTCATACAGTGTTATTTAATCAGGGAACAATGAGGGTATTTTTTTGGCATTTCGGTGGGCTTTGTGGTAATGCACTGATACTAGGTACAGCACAAATTCAATCCCAATAATATCTTCCGATTGACATATCGGGATTTGAACCCGGGTCCATTGGATTACCAATCCAGTGGCATGACCACTCCACCACACCTCCTAAGGTGTGGTGTCTAAGTCGAGGTGGACACCATCCTGGTCGAGATCTCGGATGCTGAGTGTGAGAGAAACAAAGTGGTGCTTAGTTTCTATTAACCGACACCTCAGGGCGCGGTTAACAGAATTTTGTATAGCTTGATAATCCGCCTCTGAGAACCCTCGGACTCTCGTCCGGCTCTCAATTTCCACGATCTTGCAGCTCCCTCCGGACTCACGCTCCAGATCCAGCGCCACCTCTTTGATTGCGTCAGCTAACTCGCGGGGTACTGTACCGGGGCGTATATCATTGCCGCCTATAAACAAAAAGATCATATGCGGCCTAAACCGAACCACTTGCCCCCACTGAGGGGAGGCTTTCAGGGTGTCAACGGTTGCTCCCGGTACCCCGAAGTAGGTCAGCCTGAAAGTTCTTTCCCCCTCTGACGCCCGATACGACTCAGTACCTCCGTCAGCCGCCCTTAGCCTAGTTGCATATGAATGCCCTACTATGGCTATTCGCTGAGGTACTGGCGCCTGAGGTACAGGGAGATAGCCAAGCCCCACCCCTCCGGGGTCCTTGCTCCCTGGGATAATCCCTTGCTCATTGCCTAAGAAAAATCCCCTACTGGTAGCTAAATCCCGGGTCTGGGCACCAATGTGGTAAAGTATCAATGGAAGTTAAATATTACTAAGCTATAATTAATCAAATAAAATCAATCTAAATTAAAACTACTCTATATCTAAATTGAATTCAATCTGAAACAAGCTAATTTATATCCAAAGGTCTCGCATAATAAATGTATATATAGGGTAAGGTTATAAGGGTTAATATTAGCCAGGAATTAACTCACCAATAGTTCCACGTGGCAATGAGGCAAGGGAGAACGTTTTACCCAATATGGCGGTGGACAATGGGGAACGAGACTTCGGTCCCAAGACTCGAGTCAAGTTAAAGAAAGAATAAATGATTACATTGGAATGGACATGATTATTATAATTTATGCTTTTCTATCAGTCAGTCATGATGTCGATCAGAGCGTCGTCATGGTGTAGCCGAGTGTATTGCTGTATGTGTATTGTGATTAGAGGCACAAAAGCTCGATCAACTGAGGGCGGAAAATTTAGATGTTAACTGGTTGGTGTTCGTGAAGGCTCTGGCGTACCTCAAAAGCACACCTTGCTGCCTTGGCAAACCGCCAGGAGCCCAAATTATCGTACTGCATTTAGGTTGTTCTATACGATAAATTATATTAATATATACGATAAATTCATATATACAACATAAGACCATGGCAATATTGCTTAATAGCATATTAGGCCTTTTATAACTTAACTTATTTACAATCTTATAATATACGATCTACTCGTCCTACGTCGTGCTGTAGGAGAGATCGTGACGTCACAGAGACGTACGAGATCACAAAAGAGTCATATTCTATCGTATTTATACGATAAGTGGTATGCGGTGAAATGCGCTGGTGATGGAATAGGACTGACAATAGGAGGATGTGTTTACCACAACAATATTTTCTTTCTAGAAAACAATAGACTAAGGAAACATATTGTATGATATAGCAGTGAATTAACAAAATTACATATACATGCATAAACCTTTAACCGTCTTGGTGGTGTAATGGTTAAGGTGTCTAATAAAATTGTGTGTGATAACCCAGGTTCGAATCCCGGTGGATCACATACAGTATATGCTTTCATTAACTTCATTGGAGGTGTTTGGTGGTGTGGTGAAATTAATAAAAAATAGATTATCAGCAGGTTCGGTGATATTTCGTAGCGAGGCCGTTCTATATTTGCTGTGCCCCATGACTATTCTTTCCGCTCACTTAAACATTAGGTTACCATAGTGTGGTGGGAATATGAACATGATTAGATTAATATCCAGTATTCGAGAATGGATAATAAGTCGTAGGCGTATATATATATATTTGTTACAGCAAGCTAAATTTGTACATTTTTCGATAGACAAATGTCTCCGGTTTTGCCGGATTTCTCCATTCAATGATGGCTCGCTATCGCTCGCCTGGAAGAAATCGACACCTGGATGTGGATAAACGTCTTAAAACAGTTGGCAGAATGGAACCGAATGGATACAAGCCAGATAAAGAGAGAAAATCAGAGAAAGATAAAAAAACAGGTGACCCCCCTTAATTAACTAACGGACCTATTACTATAATTACACCCCTTACATAATCCACCTAGTTTAGTAATCAAACAATACAAGTAATGTACAGTCGTGCTAATAAGTGATGTCTCGGGCCCCAAGTATGTTTTGATCAATAATTGGTATCATGAATATCTAAACTTCATTTATTCATATCGAGTGAAATATACAAACATGTTCCTACACTTACTTACCCTATTCAACATCTGACAGACATTAATACAGCACAAAGCAAGCCAAACGTAATAACAGCTGGGACATGTGTGACGCTTCTGCATAGTAGCCACGTGCGGGCATGCGCGCGCGTCGGCTGCCCAGCCGTTTAGAAACCGGCTGGTGGCAGCCGGCCGGCCGGCTTTTCCTTAGTATATATCCTACGACAATGTAACTAATGTCTGGGATATTCTTATGTTGTTTCACAGCTGGTAGCTGCCCTTATTCTTAACCAACGCATCTTAGTATATTTTATTCTCGATAGTTGATTGTTTCATTATAATATATAAGATGTAAGTCTAGTGAGAGTGGGAGGAGACGAGCGGGAGAGAGAGACCGGCTGGGGGACGTTGCTTCGCACGGAGAGTCTAGCTTGGGACGAGCCTGATGTTGCCACATGCATTTGATTGCAACGTTAGGCTTAGTTTCGACTCACGCACGGGGTAGAGGATTTTGACCCGGCAACTGTGTTGAGTGTTGCCAAGCATGGGATGTATTTTGCATGCCTAGGGTGGAGTCTAGACAGATTCAAGACTCAGAGCTCACCTCATTGTCGTACCCTTCGGACCCCCTTGATATCTATCCCTCTCAACCCCACTTAGAAACTTTCTCTCTTACTTTGTATACCTTCCTTCCACTACTTCACCAATCTATTTAATTATCCCATCCCCTTGATAGACCTTATATATATTATTGTATTAACGACGAGCTCTCAGATAACTAGATAGGATTTTGGGCCTTATGCAGAGACGTAATTGTTAATGAGACCTAGGAAGCTTTTTTGTTGTCTCATATTTGGTGGTTTCATGCTTGCTAGTGTGTTCTTGTGTCAGGTTAGCAGGGGCTAGACCGGAGGGGAGGCTTTTTGCGATCCTTTAAGTAAAGTCTGCTGGTGCTAGTCCCGTGGACCCGCACGACTTTACTAGGATACCCGTGGGAGTCTGGGGGCATTTTCTTGTCTGTGTCCCTGTGTGTCTAGTGTTGTGTTGTGTGAGGGCCCTTGCCTAGTCCACTCAGCACTGCGCTAGCACGTCTTGCTTTTGTTTTAGGGTCGCCAGGAGAGAGTCAGATACTTGGGATGTGAGTCTCTCAAGAGAGCACCCTTTCAATTAGAGTAATTTGGCGCACAGACCTGGGAACGTCCCTAGGCTAGAGCAGGTGGCTCAGCCCGGGTATCCGAAGCCTATATCCTTCCGGCTAGACCTCTGCCGCCTGGCAGATTAACAGCTAGGGGTTTATTATTTCTGTATGCTTGTTATTGTGCCACAGTTTACCGTTTTTGTGAGCATTGTGAGTCAGGGTGTGGCTTAGCCTTAGAGACTCTGTCCGAGCAGGGTTGCCTGACTAAGAGTGAGAAGCACACCTGTATGTGGTTATGTTGCGAGTTGCTGCCTTTATTTAATTATACCTATGCCATTATACACTGTATGTCCTATCACTAGTATTTATTCCTGCTTATGAGTTAAGAGTTCTCTAAATCCGTAACGTACTTTCTTTGCTAAGCATCAGATCCTACAGTAGCCGCATGCAGATTAGAAACCCGCATCTTGTCTACCTGTACGATGTTTTGAGGACTGTTTGCTTTCACCTTCTTTCACGCAGGGTTGATTAGTTTTATTAATTAACGTAACGTTAAATGTACTTTCTTCTAGTTTGTTATTAAATTGTTTCTGCAATTTAATTCCGTTATCTATCTTTTCCTTGAAGCTTTAAGTCAACTTAATTGTGTGATCTTTTATACAGCCTGCTTGACTATCAGCAGTCTATAGTGCGTGCACCCTGTAACCGAGTCATAGGATACCTCGTTGTCCAGGCAGGACTCTTGACGGTTTAGGGTGGTTTGTTGCCTGGGTTTATAGATAAGGGTTGGATCTAGCGTTTTCCGTTGTTGCTTGTTGCCGCATACCTAGTCCAATAGAAAGAGCCCAGTGTTTATATATCCCAGGACGTAACAAATGGCGACCTTGCATAGGATTTACTGAACAGAGGAATATAGTGGTAATTTGTTTTGAGATTCCTTATGATTAGAGGAATACAGTGGACATAGTTTTTTTTTTTTTGGAGCAACCAATATAACACATTAAAGACTTTAAATAACATTAGTATATACATACTTGCATAGGAGATAAGGCACATTCTATAACCGTGATAATTACTGCAGTACACAAGCATGTCTAATTCATCAGAACACAGTGATGGGTCAGGTCACGATCCGGGCTCGGAGGGACAAAGACCTGCGGAGTGGCTAGTCGATAGCGAGGAGGGTGCTAGAAGATTTTTAGAGGTGCCCCTTACCGCTGACAGGGTGTTGAAGCTGAATAAGTATGGCTTAAAGTGTGTGGCAGGTCTTCCGGGTCACCAGGGTTTAAGTGGCATGAGGAAAGATCAGCTGAGGACTTTGATACTGCGTTTAGAAGGGAGAGACCTGGGTGGAGAGGCGACTGGGGACCCCGATCCCCAGCCCCCCCATCCACTCTACCCCCGTATCAAACGTCAGGGTGCCTGAATTTAGTACATAACCCCCAAGTTGGTGGTCAATGGCAGCGTGGAATTCAATCACAGGGACCCTCCCCATTAAATGCACCTTCCCCTCCTCAAGGGTTGACTCCAGATTTGTTGTTTCGGCTTGAGATGGCCAAAGTTGAGGCCGCCGAAAGACAGGTTAGAGTTCAGGTTGAGGCTGCCGAGAGACAGGCTAGTGTGCAGGCTGAGGTTGCTATACGAGAGGCTGAACTGCAGGCAGAGTCTACTAGGTATCGGGCTGACAGAGAGCTGGAGAGAGATCTCGAGTGGAGGTAACAGGTCGAAATATTGGGGGAGGTAACAGACATCGGGACCAATCATTGTCGCACCTGCTTAAACTAGTTCCCGTGTTCGATGAATTATGTGTGGCAGAGTTTTTTATGCGATTTGAGAAGAAGTGTCAGGAACACCAGTGGCCTCAGGAAAAGTGGGCAGAATTAGTTTCATCAAGACTCCTAGGAAAGGGGCTAAAAGCGTATGATGCACTACCTTTAGAGTCCTGTGTAGTTTATGATGAGCTAAAGAAGGCTGTGCTACGGGCCTATGAGTTACAACCAGAAACTTACCGCTTGAAGTTTCGGGGTGTTACTAAGGGCAAGGATAGTACCTTCATAGAACACGCCCGGGACTTGTCTGATGCAGTACGACATTGGCTGCGTTCCGAGAGGGCAGCTACTTTTGAGGAGTTGAGTGAGCTGGTTCACTTGGAGCAGTTCTTTAAGTGCACAGGCGGGGACTTAACATTAAATATAAAGGAACAAAATCCTAGAACTCTCCAGGAGGCAGCAGAAATGGCTGACCTCCGACTGTCATTAATTCGAGGGTGCGGAGCAGCAGCTAGGAGTGAGTCGGGTGCAAAGGATCGTACCCTTCCCCCTCCCAAGAATTTTGATACACATAAATACACAAAACCATCTAGCACTGACAATAAAACTGAACATAAACCAAATACCGTCCCGTACAAGAAGTCTAATGGTACCTCCCACTCCCAAGGGAAACCAAAGAGTAAAGAGTGCTTTGCATGTCACAAGGAGGGTCACTTTGCAAATGCTTGTCCGAACAAGCCACCAAACAAGGTTGTGTCATTGGTCCGCAGCATAGGAGTGTCGCCTATATCTTCTGAGTTTGCCAAGGGTAGTTCGTCAGAGGTTGGGACACAGCCTGTGTTCAAGAGTCCGGAAGGCTCGAACCCTGTCCGCGACGTCTTTGGGGGTCATAGAGGGCATGGTTTTGTGAGGTGGGCTGGCGAAAGGCGAGGAGTTAAGCTATTGCGTGATACGGGGGCTTCTCAGACCTTGTTAAAGAACTTTACTGGTAGGCCGATTAACGCTGCTCGGGTGGTGGTAGTTCAGGGGATCAATGCTACGAAGTCCTACCCGCTGGTGCGGATGTAGCTGGAGGTGGGTGGTGTGGCGAAGGAGCTGGATGTCGGAATTGCAGAGAACTTGCCTGTTGGGGGCGTCGACCTCCTCCTCGGCAACGACTTTGCGGTGCCTGCTTCTAAGGTTTCACCCTTGGTCGTTGCCGAGAAGGCGGCCGACGTTAGTAGGGAGGAACAGGAGTGGGTTGAGAAGTGTAGCGTACAAACCATGGCGTGTGTTGTGACGCGTTCTCAGACATCCGGAGCCTTGCAGCCACCACCTCAGTCTATCAAACCGCGGAGGAAAGGTCACAAGAAAACGGGAAGTGTTGGTCAATTGGAGAGTTTTGAGCCGGCAGTGTTTCTTGGTGACTCATTATTGGCACCTATGTTAGAGTCTGGAGAGGCCCCGGGGCCTGTCACCGCTAGTGCAGGTGCAGGGCAGGAAGAGACTCTGCGACAGCATCGTTATGCGCAGTGTGAGGAAAGGATGGCTCAGCGGGACATTGGAGGTGGAAATAAATTATTTAAGATGAACTTGGATAATCTCGCACCTGCTGATATACGTTCCTTGCAGCTGGAAGATCCTGAAGTCAGGGCGTGTGGTAATAGTGCTGTCGAACTGGAGAGCGATGGGGATGCTCAGCCTGGTGATTTTTTCTTGTCCGAGGGGATCTTGTATCGGAGACATCAGGATCCCAAGAAAAAGTGAGATGGCGGGTCAGGATTAGTGGACCAGTTAGTAGTACCGAGGGTGTGCCGTGAGAGCTTATTGAGATTAGCTCATGATGTGCCTTTGGTAGGGCACCTGGGGGCACGTAAGACGGAGGCAGCTCTGAGCAAGCTTTTCTGGTGGCCTGGGTTAAAGGCGAGTGTCGTGTCATGGGTGTCACAGTGTCACACTTGTCAAGTGGTTGGGAAACCCAATCAGGTCATCCCGAGAGCCCCGTTACAACCCATCCCTGTCATTGGGCCGCCCTTCAACAAAGTAGTTATCGATATGGTTGGCCCATTGCCCCCCACTAGTGCCGGCAATAAATTTGTACTAACTGTAGTGGATGTAGCAACACGGTATCCAGATGCTTACCCCATGCGCAACGGGATGGCTAAGACTGTTGTCAAAAACCTACTTGTCTATTTCTCTCGTTATGGCTACCCTCAGGAGATCCAGTCTGATCAGGGATCCAATTTTACTTCTGCTCTGTTTAAGCAGACCATGCAGCAACATGGGATAGTGTCTGTGGTGTCATCTGCCTACCATCCCGAGAGTCAGGGAGTTTTGGAAAGGTGGCACTCGACTCTCAAGAGTATGTTGCGGTGTTATTGCATGGAAAATGGGAAGGACTGGGATCTAGGTCTCCCATACGTTTTATTTGCTGCGAGAGTAGTACCCGGGGAGAGCTTGGGATTTAGCCCGAATGAGTTGGTTTTTGGACACAGGGTCAGGGGGCCCCTCCACATAGTCAAGGAGATCTGTGAGGGAGTCACAAAGCCATGCTCGCTTCTAAAGTATGTAGTTGAAAGCCGTGAGAGAATGCTAAAGAGCTTGGAGGTAGCAGGTCGGAACCTTAAGAGTTCACAAGCTCAGATGAAGGACAGATACGACCAGAAGGTGAAGCTGAGGGAGTTTGAAGTAGATCAGGAGGTACTGATACTACTGCCTCTGGTGGGACACCCCTTGTCTGCCAAGTATTCTGGTCCGTATCGGGTTGTAAGGAAGGTTTCTGATCTCGACTATTTAGTAGCTATTCCTGATCGTAAGAAAAAGAACCAACTTTGCCATGTAAATCTGATGAAGGAGTATGTGAGGCACCCCTCCGAGCCTCTCACTGTCCCGGTGTTGATCTGCAGCGATCGTGGTGGAGAAGGAGGAAGGGACAGTCAAGATGCGGGGGAGGATAATTGGGATTGCCATGTTTCCGCGGATCAGTGGCCGGGGAATTCTAGACAAGTGGCTCACGAGTTGATATTGCACCTGCCTGAGCAACAGCGTGTAGCTGTGCAGCACTTGTTTGATTCAAACCCAGCTGTTTTCACGGAGCATCCTGGCCTCACTACTCAAGCAGTGCACGATGTCGATGTTGGGGACCACCCGCCCTTTAAATCAGTGCCATACCGTGTTCCTCCTATTAAATTACCAGCACTTAGAGAAGAGCTGGATTATATGCTGAAACGTGGGCTGATTTCTGAGGGTACAGTAAGGTGGACTTCCCCCGTCACACTGCAGCCCAAACCAGATGGCAAGGTGCGGTTTTGTATAGATTTCCGCAGGTTGAATGGTTTAACCCCCACAAATGCCTACCCTCTCCCTCGCGTGGACGACAGTGTGGATAAGATAGGAAAAGCCAAGTTCCTCACTAAGGTAGACCTTGTTAAGGGTTATTGGCAAGTGCCCTTGTCTGAGCGAGCGCGAGAGGTGTGTGGGTTTGTGGTGGACGGTGCCACATATCGTTGCCATGTTATACCATACGGGCTGAAAAATGCCCCTGCAACGTTTCAGAAATAAATGAACGACATTGTAGCCGACATTCCCAACTCTTCGGTGTACCTAGATGATGTCATAATATACGACGATGATTTTAACAGTCACTGTGCTCACATCGGATAGCTTTTTAATAAACTGAATGAAGCAAGTTTGGTGGTAAACCTGGGTAAGTGCGATTTTGTCAAAGCCACAGTTTTGTACCTGGGGTTCGAGGTGGGGATGGGTCAGGTGTGCCCTCCACAGACAAAGATCAAAGCCATCGATCAGTTTCCCCAGCCTACGACTAAGACACAAATCATGCGGTTTCTAGGTATGATAGGCTATTACCGTCGCTTCATCAAAGGCTATTCGACTGTACTTGCACCTTTAACTGACTTATTAGCTAAGGACAAGAAGTTCCGGTGGTCTCCTGAGTGTGCAGAGGCGTTTTCCTTGGTGAAACACCTGTTATGTACCCACCCCATACTCAGGGCCCCGGACTTCAGCAGACCTTTTCAGCTGGCGACTGATGCCAGTGGCGTAGGGGCTGGGGCTGTCTTGTTACAGACAGATGATGAAGGTATCGAACATCCAGTGAGTTTTTACAGTAAAAAATTCAATAGTGCACAAAGGAATTACTCTGTAATTGAAAAAGAACTCCTGGCGATAGTGCTGGCGCTCAGGCACTTCGATGTATATGTTCCTCCTTTCGGACCAGTCGTGGTGGTTTATACCGATCACCACCCTCTGAAATTCTTGAATCAGTTTCATAACCGGAATATGAGGCTGACCAGGTGGTCACTCATGCTTCAGGAGTATAATCTGGACATACGCCATATTGCCGGTTCTGATAACGTGATAGCGGATTGTCTATCAAGGGTGGATGATGTTGGTTAGACTGCCACAGGATTGAGGGTTGAGTGTGGAGGAAAATAGGCTGTCACTGTAGTTCAGCCGAAAAAAAAATTAAAAAAGCAAAAACCTTATAAAAACTTTATTTTTATAACATGTAGAATTTTGTATAAGATGTTGTAGCAGTATCGAAGTTGAATGTTTTCGCTTATTGTCGCTAAGTTAGTTGAACTTGCTCGGTGGAGCGCAACAGTCTTTATTTTGTTTATATATAGTGCCTTGTGTCGCAACAGTGTGTGGTACTATGAGAAGCTTTCTGTTAGATATGAAGAACTTAGTCAAGGGTCTTATATCTTGGGGGAGGTGTGACGCTTCTGCATAGTAGCCACGTGCGGGCATGCGCGCGCGTCGGCTGCCCAGCCGTTTAGAAACCGGCTGGTGGCAGCCGGCCGGCCGGCTTATATTCTTATGTTGTTTCACAGCTTGTAGCTGCCCTTATTCTTAACCAACGCATCATAGTATATTTTATTCTCGATAGTTGATTGTTTCATTATAATATATAAGATGCAATTCTAGTGAGAGTGGGAGGAGACGAGCGGGAGAGAGAGACCGGCTGGGGGACGTTGCTTCGTGCGGAGAGTCTAGCTTGGGACGAGCCTGATATTTTGCCACATGCATTTGATTGAAACGTTAGGCTTAGTTTCGACTCACGCACAGGGTAGAGGATTTTGACCCGGCAACTGTGTCGAGTGTTGCCAAGCATGGGATGTATTTTGCATGCCTAGGGTGGGGTCCAGACAGATTCAAGACTCAGAGCTCACCTCATTGTCGTACCCTTCGGACCCCCTTGATATCTATCCCTCTCAACCCCACTTAGAAACTTTCTCTCTTACTTTGTATACCTTCCTTCCACTACTTCACCAATCTATTTAATTATTCCATCTCCTTGATAGACCTTATATCTATTATTGTATTAACGACGAGCTCTCAGATAACTAGGTAGGATTTTGGGCCTTATGCAGAGACGTAATTGTTAATGAGACCTAGGAAGCTTTTTTGTTGTCTCATATTTGGTGGTTTCATGCTTGCTAGTGTGTTATTGTGTCAGGTTAGCAGGGGCTAGACCGGAGGGGAGGCTTTTGCGATCCTTTAAGTAAAGTCTGCTGGTGCGAGTCCCGTGGACCCGCACGACTTGACTAGGATACCCGTGGGAGTCTGGGGGCATTTTCTTGTCTGTGTCCCTGTGTGTATAGTGTTGTGTTGTGTGAGGGCCCTTGCCTAGTCCACTCAGCACTACGCTAGCACGTCTTGCTTTTGTTTTAGGGTCCCCAGGAGAAAGTCCGATACTTGCGATCCGAGTCTCTCAAGAGAGCACCCTTTCAATTAGAGTAATTTGGCGCACAGACCTGGGAACGTCCCTAGGCTAGAGCAGGTGGCTCAGCCCGGGTATCCGAAGCCTATATCCTTCCGGCTAGACCTCTGCCGCCTGGCAGATTAACAGCTAGGGGTTTATTATTTCTGTATGCTTGTTATTGTGCCACAGTTTACCGTTTTTGTGAGCATTGTGAGTCAGGGTGTGGCTTTGAGACTCTGTCCGAGCAGGATTGTCTGACTAAGAGTGAGAAGCACACCTGTATGTGGTTATGTTGCGAGTTGCTGCCTTTATTTAATTATACCTATGCCATTATACACTGTATGGCCAATCACTAGTATTTATTCCTGCTTATGAGTTAAGAGTTCTCTAAATCCATAACGTACTTTCTTTGCTAAGCATCAGATCCTACAGTAGCCGCATGTAGTTTAGAAACCCGCATCTCGTCTACCTGTACGATGTTTTGAGGACTGTTTGCTTTCACCTTCTTTCACGCAGGGGTGATTAGTTGTATTAATTAACGTAACGTTAAATTTACTTTCTTCTAGTTTGTTATTAAATTGTTTCTGCAATTTAATTCCGTTATCTATCTTTTCCTTGAAGCTTTAAGTCAACTTAATTGTGTGATCTTTTATATAGCCTGCTTGACTATCAGCAGTCTATAGTGCGTGCACCCTGTAACCGAGTCATAGGATACCTCGTTGTCCAGGCAGGACTCTTGACGGTTTAGGGTGGTTTGTTGCCTGGGTTTATAGATAAGGGTTGAATCTAGCGTTTTCCGTTGTTGCTTGTTGCCGCATACCTAGTCCAATAGAAAGAGCCCAGTGCTTATATATCCCAGGACGTAACACATGATTGATTAGCGCAACTGTACACTGCTGGATAATAGACACAACTAGCGTATCACTCCTCTAAAATAATAGTGTCTCTCATAAAACTAAGGATTATTAACCAATCCTGTACCGGCGACGTCTTTTTTATTTGATTTAATTTATATTTAGATGACTTAGTGCAGCTTAGGAAAGATATATGGTAGCTAAAAGGATTAATCGAGATAGTATGTAGCCTTTTAATTGGTAAACGTCCTTTCTAAGCTTAATAAAATCATCCAATAGTTGCAAGAATATAATGAAAAGGACGTCGCTGGAACAGAAGGGGTTGAATAGGTTCGTATGGGTTTAGTAGACACTTGAAAGGCATCTATACCTGAATCTCATACAGTGCGGTCTCAAATATCCAGCGTCCTCTCGTTGGTTACCTCTTCATGACTAACTGACTCGTTTACTAATTAAAATACTGATTGGTTGACTGACTGAGAGTGAGGGTCCGAGTCTAGGTGGTGAGACAGTGAAGCACTGGAGCGAAGCAGCTTCAGAGATGTGGCTGCTTCGAGCCGTGGGTGGACAACCGTGCATCTTGCGAAGGCAAGATATCGGGGGCTGGTTGCATCCTAAAAGTGCTTCACACGTCTCACTCCCTAGACTGGAACGAGACCTCACGGCCTTCGCCGTTCAATGTACTGTACGGTTGAATTTACAGTACAGGCTCTCAGCCTATGCCTGAAAGGGAGTAGTTGGAATATTAAAAAAAAGTATATATATATATATATACAGGGTGTTCAGAAAACATGTGTACAAAATTAAATGGGTGATAGGGAACACCGAATTAAACATTTCGTACTCCACGGAGGTATGTCCATAAATGCTTCCTTGCGGTGCTACAGGGTAGCCAGTTTCAACGTAATTTCCCTAAATTTGTACCCTAACTTCTCTGTGAGTAATCCGTTTACATACAAACATGGTAATTTAATGTACACAACAGTATGACATAAGACATCTTCGTTCAGTAAACAGTTCTGACTGATGATTAATGATTGTTAATCTTCTCTTCAATTTAATGTTCTTTTGTTTTAGCAGTGTACTGACATTAATAAAGTAATGTTCATACTGTAGTGTACATTAAATTACCATGTTTTTATGTAAAGGGATTACTCACAGAGAAGTTAGGGTACAAATTTAGGGAAATTACGTTGAAACTGTCTACCCTGTAGCACCGCAAGGAAGCATTTAAGGACATACCTCCATGGAGTACAAACTGTTTAATTCTGTGTTCCCTATCACCCATTTCATTTTGTACACATGTTTTCTGAACACCCAGTATATATATTGTTACGAGGGACGGAGCCGGGGCAACCAGATGCTTTACTAGCCTAGCCCACAACACCGTACTATCCTGCAACAGACACGCTCTTAATATCTGACTCAAACACCAAGACACGCAGGTTCTCTAAGAAAAATGGTTATCTTCCTCTTTGCCCTAGTAAAGCAGTAACAAGGAGTCGACACAACAATATCTATTGTCCCCGAGTCTAGTTAATAGTGCGTGTAACATGCAAGAGAACTTCTAAGGTTATTCTAAACTGCCCAAATATTACCTAACCATACCACTACTAGACTCCCAGAACAATCTATATCATGCCTAATCGCTTAGGAATTGAGAACAATACAGAGCAAAAGCCATGGAAAGTCCAGTGCAATAAACCTCTGTACCAAGCCTATTATCCCTAGCCTATGTCCTAATAATACACCGAGTGGCTCTCTTCAGCACAGCTCGGCGGTGGTGTTGTAAGGGATAAACAACTTTAATGACTTAACACTTACAACACCATCTGGGGTTAGCTCAATACACCCGAGTACAATGGGGACAACCTCACCTAGTAACAGGCTCCACGCCTAGTCCCGAACTGCATCGAATGTATTGTTGCTAAAACTACACAAGGCACAAGGGCTGATATCCTGGGGAAGTTGGATACTGGCGGCCACCCATAAAGGGTTGGATAAGACCGAGTCAAAGGATGCTGTGTGGTTGAAAAGTGGCCTTAGCCTACCATCGCTCCCACCCAGCAATCTCGGTCCTCAAAGGCCTGACAACAATAGAGATAACCAGTCCAGTCACCCAATCCTCCCAGAGATATCAACCATTAATATTATGCACATCAAATAATGGTAAAACAATGCAGCAGAATAATGGAAACGAAATGGAAGAAGAAAAGGAGAAGCTTATACTCTAGATTGCCAGGAAAAAGAAATGCAGTATCTCTAACTAATGCAGAAAATTCCTGTATGCAAGATAATTAAGATAGAACAATATTTGTATGATTAAATTACTCCCAGACTTGCTCTGCTATTATTCATTAAGGACCAATGAAAATATATGCGGTAGTTAGGGAAACTATGAAGCAAGCCTGGGACAGACTCCACAGCATGCGTTCTCAGTCACCATGGTCACCATACGATGATACATCCCTACAGCCAAACATGATCACCACACAATTGAGGTGTCCCTACAGCCAGAAATGGTCACCATACAATGAGGTGTATCTACAATGATGACTTGGGCCTAGACAACATTGACAGGTTAACATGAAGGCTGTCTCTACAGTTATGTTGTGTCTGGGTCCTTTGATTCATGACAAGGCAAACATTTTCCTTTTTCTACTCCTATCTCTATTGTACAATAAAGGTTTTACATAATTATGCGTTCCAGGGTTCACGCCACCTCACTGTGAACTGTCCACGAATAATCCTGTGGCCAAGTGTGTCTGCCATGTGGGGCAAGTTTGGTTTGGGGGTGGACGATTACGGCTGGTAAAATTGAGGTCAGCCCTCTCGCCTCATTTTCACCCGCCACCACTGTATATACTGTATTATATACTCATACCGTTTACAAACTCTGCCTGGTTCAGTAATTAAGTTATAATGTATACTACTGGTGGTAAAAAGAAGGTTTACTTACCCACTACACTAAGGTGTATTAAGTAGGCTCGGATGGGCTTAGTGGACACTTGGCATTCATATAACCCTGAATCATTTACGGTGGGGTGTCGAATCTGTAGTGTCCATTCGTTGGTTCCCTCGCGATGCAGGGTTGAGAATCGGTGGTCGCTGGTGTAAGTGAAGGAACCCACTGTTAGGATGTGGGTGTCCCGGTGTCGAATCCATGACACCTGGTGACAGAGAAGAGGAATATTTTAAGATTGGTTTCTAAGATTAGATAATTGACCACTTGCGAGTTTCGTTCTATAAAGAAGTTGGGTCTGTAGACAACTTCCTTATAGCCTTAAACTAGCAAGTGGTCAATTGGTTTATACCTGTATTATCATCATGATTATTAACATGAACAACACTAATGGTTAGGTTGATATGTTGGCTACCTTTATAGAAGTCTCATTTCAGAATCATCAAAAATAAAAAGATATAGAATATAGAAATTCTAGGCTCCCTATCTAAGCCCCCCCCCCCCCTTTGTTTTGTTTTGTCTTAATTGCTGTTGTTTTTTTCCAGTGCCTTCGGGTATTTTGTGTGGATTAATTCTGCATTGTTGTTCCTACAGTCTGTTGGTAGGCTTCGGAAGCTTATAATATAATAATTATTATTAGTATTATAAAGATATGAATACAAATAATAATAATAATAATAATAATAATAATAATAATAAAATTTAATTAATGAAAAGAGTATTATAATTGTATAAGAAACCACTGGGTAAAAAGATTATTCATAGTGATCCATATTTTAAATGGGTTTATTTCTGCCAATATACTGTACCTGTATATGGGTATATTATATTGGGCACTTAACCCATCCAGTACCAGGGAAGTCCTTGTCATCCTATTCTGGGAACTATTAGACGATTTTATTCAGCTTAGGAAGAACGTATAGCAATAATAAGGCTTCAACCTATATCAACAAACCCTTTTAACTACCACAGATCCTTCCTAAGCTGCATAATATCGTCTAAATATAACTAGAAGAAAATGTAACACGTCGCTGGTACTCAACGGGTTAAATTGGCCTTGCAATACGCTGTGCAATAATACGGGTATGAACAGGGTAATTTAGGTGTCCATAATAATGTACCTTTAGAGAGGTATATTGGAAATACACCCATGTAATATAAACATAAAAGGTAAGTCACTTTTAGTTTAGCCAATTGTCCACTTGCGAGTTTTGGCCTATAAGGAAGTTGGAGCCGTAAACATCAATATTTAGGAGATATACAGAAATGATACGAATTGGTGATGGATAGAAAGTTTGCTGAATTGGATTATATGTATTTATAAATGCAGTACAACCGTCTTTTAGCTGGTAATGTTCTTATATATCGATATCTAAAGCTCCAACTTCCTTCTAGCCTGAAACTCGCAAGTGGTCAATTATGTTATAAAGCCATTCATACCCTGGGTCTTTTACGGGAGGCGTTGTACGTAGCTCTAAAACATGACGTCACTCACCATCTGCGCATGCGTGAGAATCTTGGCCCCGCCCCTCAAATGTACAGCTATTAGATTAGATTAGATTAGATTAGATTAGATTAGATTAGATTAACCTAACCTAACCTAACCTAACCTAACCTAACCTAACCTAACCTAACCTAAAATAACCAAAATAACAAATATAACGAAATAACAAAATACAAAATATACCAAATACGAGTGGGATCGATCGCTGGTTTCCTCAGTGACGGGCGGGCGTTATACCGAGTGAGCTACAGAGAATTCTGGCTGGAATGGTGTGAAGGGTATATTCAAAAGCAACGGAGGTGAGGGGCGGGGCCAAGGGAGCCTAGATTCTCACGCATGCGCAGATGGTGAGTGACGTCATGTTTTAGAGCTACGTACAACGCCTCCCGTCTTTTACAGTGTGGCCATAGTTTATAAGAGTATAGTTAGTGTTGATGTGTGTGAATATTTAGTTTTGTCTGGGTTTGTTCGTTGTTTTGTGTTTTCCCTGTTCTTGCTCTGTCTTGAGTCGGCCACCCCCAAGAAAAAAAGAAAACTTATATAATATAAAATATAAACTAAACAAAAAATAGGAAAAGTGGGGATTGGGCCTGAGCATATAGATAGCTAGATAGATAGATAGTGTTGATGTGAGCAAAAAGCACCGTTCTGAGGATAGACTTTATTATAGGGGACATCGTTTCGGTTTCTCAAGCTTTATCAAGACAGTACAAAGCTTGTTAAGGCGAAACGTTGTCCACTACAATAAACATCTTTGGTCGTTCCGTCGACTTCAATGCCTTTTAAGGGGAGGCAGACCGTTTTTCTGGACCCCCTTCTCCCTAATGTTTAGCCCCTCTAGTTTAGAGATTATAAGACGTTCGGCCCATTAGTTTGGCGATTTTAAGAACTTTCGCCCCATTTCGTTGTCAATTTTAAGACCTTTCATGCCATTTAGATGTCGATTATTTCCTGGCGAGCGAAACCGAGCCTGCAATTTTAAGAGGAACCGGCCTTCGGCCGTGACATTTTTCTACCGAATAATTTACAAATTTATCTTGAAGGGGGGTCTAGGGGGTGTTTTTCTAAACTTGATGGAGGTCTAGGGAGGAAACTAATACACATATATGAATACATTAATTAATAGACCAAACAAACGGTCAGTCTCCACTTAATACGTGTTTTCTGTTGCGGTCGTTCTTTTAATACATTTAAGGCATCCTTTTAATACATTTAAGGCATCCTTTTAATACATTTAAGGCATCCTTTTAATACATTTAAGGCATCCTTTTAATACATTTAAGGCATCCTTTTATTATAAAACATTAATTTCATGAGAAATTCCAATGGATTATATAATAAAAAATACAAATGAAATGCCGATTAATTTTATTATACCACCAGACCATACTATTCTAATTGTGAAGAACTCCTAGGAATGTAAAAGATAATTTATATATTACTATTAACCCATTCTGTACCGTCAACATTATTGTATTCTTTTCTAGCTATATCTAGACGATGTTGTACAGTTTAAGAAGGATACATGGTAGTAAAATGGGTTAAGTGAGATAGTTCGATGCCTGTTACTTGCTTGAGGCCCACTTTAAACTGAATAAAAGTGTCTAAATATAACTAGAATATAAGGAAAAAGACGTCTCCGGTACAGAAGGGGTTAATAATTTGATTGCTGGGAATTTAGTATATAGTGAATAAATTCGTCTTCTGAATAGAAATTAAACAATACAAAACAATAACAGAACGAATAATAGGAACCAACCTTTGTAATTACATAATAATAAAGGCTCTTCATAAGTTACATATATCCAAGCGATTAAATGCAAACTAAGAAGAGCTTTCCGAATTTAAAGGATAAGTCAAAATACTCCACCAAAATTCATGAACATTTTATTTAAGCTACAGTAAAAAAGATTATATTTGTCCTTCCAAAACTATCTGATAACATCAACATGCGCCTCATGATGTAAGGGGGGTCACCGTTTTGTTTTATTTTTCTCTCCTTTTCTCTCTTTCCCTGACTTGTATCCATTCGGCCCCATTCAGCCAACTGTTTTAAGACGTTTATCCCCATCCAGATGTCGATATCTCCTGGCGAGCGACAGCGAGCCAGCATTGTATGAAGAAATCTTAAATCGCCGGAGACATTTTTTTATCGAAAAATGTACAAATTTAGCTTGCTGTCAAAACAAAAATATATACAGTATATGCTGGCACGCTACCGCTCGCCAGGAAAATATTAACACCTGGATGGGGGTAAACATGTTAAAACAGTAGGCTGAATGGGGCCAAATGGATACAAGCCAAAGAGAGAGTGAGAGAAAGAGAAAAAAAAGAGAGGTGGGCTCCCTTAAAAACTCCACTCACATCCCATATAATGGACTCCCAATCCACCTAGATTATCCCATACCTACATCCATCCATGAAAGTCTTCTTCAAGTTTCTCCTGACTAATCCAAATAAATTAAGTAACACCCCATTTTTTACATTAATCATAAATTACCCCCCTGGGGGTAAGGGAATAGAATATGCCCCACGTGCCTTCTGCGTGTCGTGTCGTAAGAGGCGACTAAAGAGGTTGGGTCGGTGGGCTTGCGACCCCCACCCGGAAAAACAAATACCTAAGCAAAGAAAAACGAACAAACAGCCTCGGATGTGGACGGAACCTATGTTGACGAACCACGACCGACTACGGACATTCCTTCGAACATTCTGAGAATGGCTACATGGAATGCTAGTGGCATGAATGATGGCACAAAAGAGAGAGAGGTTCTGGAAGTGCTAGTGAATGCCAGGCTGGATGTATGTGGAATGACAGAGACCAAATGGAAAGGTTCAGATGTGAGAGAGTGGGAGTGTGGAATGGGTGTGTGTGCTGGAGTGAGTGAAGGAACAGCGAGAGAAGGTGCATGTTTGTTTGTAAGTAGCAAATGAAAGGAATGTGTAAGAGTGTATGGGTCTGTGGGTTCAAGGATTGTATGGGTGAGAATGAAAGTAGGAATACAAACGTGGGTGATTGTGTGTGTGTGTGTGTATGCCCCGACAGAGGATAAACTTGAAAGAGAGAGAGAGGAGTTCTGGATGAATGTGAAGGCGTGCCTGGAGAAGTTTGACAAAAACGAAAGAATATTTCTGATTGGGGATATGAATGGTAAGGTGGGTGGTAGGAAAGTTGAGGGAGTGGTGGGAGGGTGGGGGGTACCATCAGAGGTGAATGGGAATGGTAGTGCACTTGTGGACGTATGTGTGGGGAGGAGGCTGTGGATAGCCAACATCTTCTTCCGGCACAGAATGATCCACAGGTACACGTGGAAACGGGTGTGGACGATGGAGGATTAGACAGTGGTGGAACGAAAGGCATTGATTGATTATGTATGTGTGGATGAACGAATGAAGACATCAGTGATGGATGCTAGGGTGTATAAGGGTATTGGAGGGGGTCTGTCTGATCATTATGTAGTGGTAGCTAATTAGGTTAGGATACAAAAGAAGTGGGTGAGGAGAGCTGGAGGGAGGCGAGAGGAGGGTGGAATGGTGAGGAGGGTGGAGAGGTTGCAGAAGGAGGAAGTCAGGGAGGAGTACAGGAGAGCAGTGCAAAGACGACTAAGTGGGTTCGACCTGGAAGTTATGGAGGAAGTGGAGGAGATGAGCAAGGTGCTTAAGGATGAGATCTGTGCAGCATGTGAGGAGTTGTGTGGAGTGAGGAGAAGAGGGAGGGGAGTGAAAGGTACAGCATGGTGGACAGAAGAGGTAAGAATAGCTGTGGAAGAAAAGAAGAAAGCATATAGAGAGTGGTTGTGTAGTAGAGGGAATGAAGATGTCGAGAGACAGAAACGAGCGAGGTACGTGGAGAGCAAGAGGGTGGTGAAGAGAGTAGTGAAGGAAAGTAAGAGAAGAGTAGATGAGGAATTTGGAAGGAATCTGAGTGTAAAATGGAGGGAGAGTAAGAAACTGTTCTGGAAAGAAGTCAAGAAAGTTAGGGAAGGTAGCAAGGGAAACAGTAGGGGTGTGAAAGATAAGAATGGGAGAATGCTAGCCGAGAAGCAAGAGAGAGTCGAAAGATGGAGGGAGTACTTCAATGAGTTGCTAAATGTAAGGAATGCAGAGCTAGCAAACAGAGCTGGATATGGTATGGGAGGGAGAAGAAGAGAAGTAGTGGAGGAGGAGGTGGGGATCAGGAAGTCAGAAGTGTGGAAAGCCATGAAAAGAGTGAAGTTGGGGAAAGCACCAGGAACAGATGGAGTGTGTGGGGAAATGTTGAGGTATGGTGGTGAGATAGTGATCGAATGGGTATGGAAAATGTGCAAACTAGCATGGGAGAAGGGGAGTGCACCCGATGACTGGAAGACTGGCATAATAGTCCCCCTATAGAAGGGCAAAGGGGAAAGAGGAGTGTGTGGTAACCACCGAGGAATATGTCTTCTAAGCATAGTAGGGAAGGTATACAGTGGGGTAGTGATTGAGAGAGTGAGAGTGAGAACGGAGAAATGGATAGGCGACGAGCAAGGAGGTTTTAGGAAGGGAAGAGGATGTGTAGATCAGGTTTTTACCCTGAATTGTGTTGTGGAGAAATATCTGGACAAGAAACAAAAGGTGTATGTTGCCTTTATGGACTTGGAGAAGGCCTATGACAGAGTGGATAGAGAAGGTTTGTGGAAAGTACTTAGAATATACGGAGTAGATGGCAAATTGCTGAGAGCAGTGAAGAGCATGTTTGAGGGTGCAAAGGCGGCAGTACGTGTGGAGAATGAGCAGAGCGAGTTCTTTGACCTGAATGTTGGTTTGAAACAGAGGTGTGTGATGTCCCCGTGGTTGTTTACTGTATATATGGATGGAGTCATGAAAGAAATACTATCAAGAGCAGTGGATGTTGGTGTATCACTGAAAAGGGAGGGAATTGAGTGGAAGCTACCTATACTGCTGTTTGCGGATGATACAGTTCTGATGAGTGATAATGAATGAGAGTTGCAGGGTCTGGTAAAGGAGTTTGGAACATTGTGTGAAAAACGGAATTTGAAGGTAAATGCGGGGAAGAGCAAGGTTATGGTCTTCGAAAGGGGTGAAGCTGAATGGTCAGGCTATGGAGATTGTCAACTCTTTTAAGTATCTGGGCAGTCTGTTGAGTAAAGATGGGACTATGGATGAAGAAGTGTGGGAGAGGGTACAACAGGGGAAGAGGGTTGTAGGAACACTGAAAGCAGTAACAAGAAATAGGGTGGTCAGTATGGAAGTGAAGAAGTCCTTGCATGACAGTGTGGTAATCCCGACACTGACTTACGGAAGCGAAGCATGGACGTTGGTTGAGAGACTCAGACCAAGAGTGAGAGCAGTGGAAATGAATTACTTAAGAAGTACGTGCGGAGTTACATGGAGGGATAGACAGACTAATGAGGAAGTAAGAAGGAGGTGTGGTGTGGAGGCAGATGTGCTGGAAAGTGTGAAAAGAAACAACTTGAGATGGTTCGGCCATATGGAACGTATGGAAAGCGAAAGAATGACTAAGAGGGTGTACGAGAGCGAGGTGGAGGGACAGAGGGGGAGAGGTAGACCGAAAGAGAGGTGGAAGGATGGAGTAAGGAAGTATTTGAACGAAGGCGGTGCTGGTTGGGGGGAGGGACGTCGACTGACAGGGGACAGAGGTGCATGGAGGCGGTTTGTTCGGGGATCACGGCGTCGGGCAATAGATAGATAGATAGATCAATTACAAACCCCAATGCACTTGAATAAACTAATGAAAGCATATAGCCCTCCCGGGATTCGAACTCGGGACACCATACCCAGAAGGTAAGCATCTAAACCATTACACCAGTTATATACATCGGCGTTTTTTCCCTTTTATGCTGGTTGTCAATAGACATTTGCTAAGCTTAGAAAATATATATGTACAGTATTTGAGGGTTAGTCGAAATTTCACTTGCCAATTCGATTTTCATACGTCCAATTTAAACTATAACCATGTCTAATGATATGGAGAATAAAGCATAAATATAATACGTATTTATATTGTAATACCGTTGCAATCTATACGCAATTATAGTTCCCCTAGCTACCCCCTCCCCTCACCACCCCCCCATACACTAGTTCACTCAACCAACAATCTCCACCCAATATTTGTAAACATATTTATCCATAACAATCACTGATAATTTATCTAGTTATATGCACACCCATTTAAAACTGTATTAATAATGACTCCAACTAAAATTGTTCATACTTATATAAAGCAAAATATCCTGTATATTGTCAATCGTTTTCTTAAGAGGCCATGTTGGTGCCAACATGATCAAACAACGAAGTTATATTATATTTTTGATTATGTAGAATTTATTATTATATGTGTTATTATTATATTTAATTATGTATTATTATATTTATTATATTTAATTATGTATTTATTATATTTATTATATTTAATTATGTATTATTATATTTATTATTATATGTATTATTATTATATTTATTATTATATGTATTATTATTATATTTATTATTATATGTATTATTATTATTATATGTATTACTATATATATTATATGTATATTATGTTTATATGTATTATTATTATTATTTATATATTATATGTATGTATTATTATATTTATTATTTATTATTATATTTTTTATTATTATATTTATTATTATATTTATTATTATTATTATTTGTATTATGTATATTATTATTATTATTATGTATTATTATTATAATTATTATTATATGTATTATTATTATATTTATTATTATATTTGGGGTTATTTAGAATTTAGGGTGTTCTGGATGACCTAGATGTGTGTGATGGTGTATTCTGTGTTTGCCTGTTCATTGTTTTCTGTTGTGCTGTCCCTGTTCTGGCTGTCGTGTGTCCCCCCTCCCCCCCAAAAAAAAAAAAAAAAAAAAATTATAGAAAGATAGATAGAATTTAGATGCAGGAACCAAACTATATATACCGTATCAGCATTGGTGGGTATATTCATCATGCTTGTTAAAGTGTAAATACATTACTGATGGCAAATGTATCGCGACATTAAAAATTTCGTAGGATTTTTCTACACAGAAATATATAAAATTTAGTCACGTATTATTGCCACACTTTTGATAAGAAATTAGTGTAGTAAATATCCTACATTATTCACAACATTAAACTTATATCCTAATACATTTCCTACATAGGGAAAAACTTGTGCTGTATGTGTACAATGTACTTATAACTATATACAATTATATACGTCATATGTAAGCAGTTATAGACATGTTGACAACTAAATACGAAACTGAGGACAATAATTAAAAAGTAAACAATGAAAAAAAATAAAAAATAAAAACAAAATATATATATAAAATATAGTGGGTATGTGACTTATTTGAGTGTAAACAGAGGTTGAGGACTCCAATATGGCGAAGGTTGGCCGAGCCATGGTACTATTGTGGATCTCTATCATTAGGGGGGTCACCAGCTTTTTTTTGTAATCTCTTTCTCCTTTTCTCAATTTCCCTGGCTTGTATCCATGCAGCCCCATTCAGCCAACTGTTTAAAAACGTTTATCCCAATGCAGGTGTCGATTTGCTCCTGGCGAGCGATAGCGAGCCAACATTGTATGGAGAAATCCGGCTTCGCCGGAGAAATGTTTTCTATCGAAAAATTAACAAATTTAGTTTGCTGCCAAAACAAAAATATATATACAGTATGCTGGCTCGCTACCGCTCGCCAGGAAAATATTGACACCTGGATGGGGGTAAACGTCTTAAAACAGTAGGCTGAATGGGGCCGAATGGATACAAACCAAAGAGAGAGGGAGAGAAAGATTAAACAAGTGAGGTGGGCTCCCTTATATGTACAGTACACACCACCAGATAGGCCATTGGCATATTTCAGAGCCCGTGAATGACCACTCGCGAGTTTCAGGCTATAAGGAAGTTGGTGCCGTAAATCTCGATATTAAACAGAAACGCAATGACAATGTACGTTTGGGCGGGTGCCCAACCCCGAAAGGAGTTGAAATAGGGGAGCTATCCCCCCGCCAAAGGCGGCTTTCTAGGGCCTTTCCTAGCTGATGCTGAGAGGATTGGGTTCTAGTCATGTGGTGATGGGCTGGTCTATCCGAATGAGAACTGAGCGATCTCTGCCATACCCATAGCTTACTCTGACTGTTTCTTTTACTTATATATCTTCTAGATCTCAAGTGGCGGCGTCTTTTCCGTGGATTGACCTCCCTACTACCAACCTAGAAGTTGGCAGATTGGGAGCCAAAGCGTCACATTTTTCCCTTGCCCCTCAACTTTCCCTTCATAATTGCTGAGGGGCACAGGGCCTTGGGTGGGGCTTTGGTTTCCCGGGCTTTTCCGCACCCTCCTCAGCTCCCTGCCTTGGAGTGGCTTCGGTCACCCGGGCTTTGTTAGTGGTAAGCAGGGAGGATTTTGTGGGGGCGCTCGTTTATGGCCTTGGCCTTGCTCGAGACCTTGGGGCTGTTCGGCCAGACAGTCTGGGGAACAACAACAACAACGTTTCTGATGGATAAATAGTATGTTGAATTTGGGTTTACGTGTTTATAAATGTACTTCGACCGTATTTTAGCTGGTAATTCTGTTAAATATCAATGTTCACGGCTCCAACTTCCTTATAGTCTGAAACTCGCAAGTGAGCAATTGTGTCCACCGGCCGCCATGTTGGTGGCACCACAAACAAAGATCAATTTTGAAAGTTAGATAAACAATAGTAACATAAATGAACAACAATAAACAATTATTAAGAAGAAAATAATATCCAGTAGTTTTTGTTTTGGTATGAAAAGGGTATTTAAAGTGCCATACTAATCTTCCTATTTAAAGATATCTTGGTGGCACTAAACCCATCGTATACCAATTAAGGGGGGATGGAACTGTTTTCTGGACGCCCTTCTCCCTAATGTTTAGCCCACTAGTTTTGAAATTGTAAGACGTTCGGCCCACTAGTTTGGCGATTTTAACACCTTTCGCCCCATTTCGTTGTCAATTTTAAGACCTTTCGTGCCATTTAGGTCTCGATTTTTTCCTGGCGAGCGATAGCGAGCCTGCAATTTTAAGAGGAACCGGCCTTCAGCCGGGACATTTTTCTACCGAAAAATGTACACATTTATCTTGAAGGGTCTAGGTGGTGTTTTTCTAAGCTTGATGGAGGTCTTAGGGAGGAAACTAAAACAATAGATCAATAAATGAGTTAACAGACCAAACAAACGGCCAGTCTCCCCTTAAGCCGGTATCACACTAGAGCATTTTATAGTCAACATTTGATGATCAACATTTTAATGGCAACATTTCTGAAATATTTTGCTCTGGTATGGGAAACTAGACTGATGATAGATGCATTTAGGTGACAGAAATATTATAAACGTTGACCTGTTAAGCTGACAGACCAGTGTTGAGGATAAATGTGGAGGGAAAGAGCGCTCGTGTGATACCGGCTTTAGAAGGGTAAATCACGGTCATTATACCCAATAATCGTACCTACCTTTCGCATACCTGCATTATGCCCACAATGTCTGCTAATGTAGTTTAGAACCATGCCCATAAACCTGCTGACCTCAACCATCCTAAAGGGAGCCCACCTCGCCTTATGTCTCTTGTTCTCCCTTTCTCTTAGGCTTGTATCCATTCGGCCCCATTCAGCCTATTCTTTTAAGACGATTACCCCCATCCAGGTGTCAATGTTTTCCTGGCGAGCGGTAGCGAGCCAGCATATATATAGTTTTGTTTTGACAGCAAGCTAAATTTGTACATTATTCGTACAATGATGGCTCGCTATCGCTCGCCAGGAAGAAATCAACATCTGGATGGGGATAAACGTCTTAAAACATTTGGCTGAATGGGGCTGAATGGATACAATGCAGGGAAAGAGAGAAAAGGAGAGAAAGATAAAAAAAAGCCGGTGACCCCCTTAACCATACCATGTCCTCCAAGAAACAAGATCCCTCGTCTAAATTCCAGATTCTTGTTCACACCCCGACCCCACTGAAGCCCAAATCTCGACCACAGTGATACCTAGATATTCCTTCTCCAGATATTATGCCCCAGATTTTATGCCCCAGATATTGGGCCCCAGATATTATGCCCCAGATATTATGCCCCAGATTTTATGCCCCAGATTGTATGCCCCAGATATTGTGACCCAGATTTTATGCCCCAGATTTTATGCCCCAGATTTAATGCCCCAGATTTAATGCCCCAGATGTTATGCCCCAGATGTTATGCCCCAGATGCTATGCCCCAGATGCTATGCCCCAGATGTTATGCCCCAGATGCTATGCCCCAGATGTTATGCCCCAGATATTATGCCCCAAATTTTATACCCCAGCCACATGATTCCAAAAGCCAATGAAACGCACTCACATTCACCGCATAAACACTCATGGTCCAATCCCTCTTGCCTCATAAATACACACATACTCATAAATACACACATACTCATAAATACACACATACTCATAAATACACACATACTCATAAATACACACATACTCATAAATACACACACTCATAAATACACTATACATCCTGACAACCATTCTCACCCTTGCTAGCTCCCACAAGTAACCATATCTGCACTAAACACTAGGCCTATCTGGTGCGACGCTTATGGGGTTATTATATTATGGATTATTATTGACAGTCTTGATTGATCCAGCCATATTCGAACATTATATTTATAGCTTGCCCCTTAGACTATAAAATAGGCCCTCGAGCTAATTATGTACATTTTTCGGTAGAAAAATGTCCCAGCCAAAGGCCGATTTCTCTTAAATTACGGGTTCGGTATTGCTGCCTCAGACAAAAGCTAGACACCTGAATGATGTACAGTCGGGCTATTAAGTGATGTCTCGGCACCAAGTATGTTTTGATCAATAATTGGTATCAGCCATATCTAAACCTTGATTTATTCGTTTCGGGTGCGATATACAAACATGATCCTACACTTACCCACACTATTCAACATCTGACAGACATTAATACAGAGCGAGGCAAACATAATGACAGCTGAGACATGACTTATTAGCGCCACCGGTAAACCTGACTTTTTGGACCGACAGCGATTTCAGTAAGTTTTAGTTTGTATTTTTTCATTTTTCCTTCAGATATAGTGTTGTTTTATACTGAAGAGGAGCGGAAATGAGTATTTACCCATTATCCAATAATCTAAAAACACGCCCCTCACTAGTGGGGAGGGCTATGAAGTTCAGGGAAAATGAGGGGTTAAAAGCGTAAAAAATACAATAATATAACGTTTTGTATCAAAACTTGGCTCGGGTTTTCCCAAATTGCAAACCCATAACATTTTGTGAACACCCGAGCCAACTTTTGACGGAAGCTAGCTCGGATTTCACGGGGTGGAGTGGGTAGCCTAATATCTTATTTTATAAAAATAGTCAACTTTGGGAAGACATTAGCCTAACCTAACAACCTTACCTAACCTATCCTAGTATTATGGGTGGGGGCTGCCGCCCCCACACCCCCGCTGGTTGGGTGAGGCGATTTTTTTATTTTTGTTTTTTAATTTTGTTTTAATGTGCTAGGCTATTAGCCTAACCTAACAACCTTACCTAACCTAACCTAGTATATGGGTGGGGGCTGCCGCCCCCACACCCCCGCTGGTTGGGTACTGGGCGGAAAAACATATAGTTTTACAGTATACTGTATTTTAGCGTTTTTTGTTGTTGTTCTCCCTTATAACACATTTCAGCTCTTAATGACATATATAGCAATGATGTATAAATATGCTCTACCGAACCTATTAGGCTTAAACAGATCGATGGGCTAACTGTCGGTCCAAAACATCAGTATAACCGCGCCACCGTCCAGTGTCTTATAATTGAACCAAGGAGAGGCCACAAAGATACGCCTCCCACCAGGTACGGTTAAGGGGGGTGGCCTGGTTTTGTTCTCTCCTTTTATCTCTTAGGCCTACTCTGGCTTGTATTCATTCGGCCCCATTCAGCCTACTGTGTCAAGACTTTTATCCCAATTCAGGTGTCGATTTATTCCTGGCATCAGCGAGCAAGCAATATATGAAGAAATCAGGCTTCACCGGAGAAATTTTTCTATCAAAAAATGTACAAATTTAGCCTGCTGTCAAATTTTTGTTTTTAAATATGCTGGCTCGCTACCGCTCGCCAGGAAAAACTGACGCCTGGATGGCGATAAACTTCTTAAAACAGTAGGCTGAATGGTGCCGAATGTTTGCAAGCCAGAGAAAGAGAGAAAAGGAGAAAAACAGCAGGTCACCCCCCTTAATAGTCTATCCACATTCAATAGCATACGATATCTACTCCCTATTGAAATCCTGTATAAACACACACACGCAGGCATTCGCACACAACACATACACATATAAAACACACACACACACACATTCGCACACAACACATACACACATTCAAACAACAACACATACACATAAAACACACACACACACACACACACACTTTAACTGCACCCATACACATATACATACACAAACACTAACCACATACACACACACTGACACAAACTCACATACATACACTACACACACCGGCTCTAGCAGCTTCAACAGCCCTGCATCGCCACTAAGAAAACTCGATCATAATTTGAGTATTTCATAACCCTATTTCCTTTATGTATTGCATGAATCAGTAGTTAAGCGCTTGTTAAACTTCCACATAGTTAAGTAGTGCATGACATTTTATTGCTGTTCTGACTGAAAAACATCGTTGTTTACCTTTTTAACCTAGCTTGCGAGGGGCGTAGTCACATCTCCTACACAACTACACATAGTTGGAGTACTGCCACATATCCTACACATAGTTGGAGTACTACCACATATCCTACACATAGTTGGAGTACTGCCACATATCCTACACATAGTTGGAGTACTGCCACAGATCCTACACATAGTTGGAGTACTGCCACAGATCCTACACATAGTTGGAGTACTGCCACAGATCCTACACATAGTTGGAGTACTGCCACAGATCCTACACATAGTTGGAGTACTGCCACATATCCTACACATAGTTGGAGTACTGCCACATATCCTACACATAGTTGGAGTACTGCCACATATCCTACACATAGTTGGAGTACTGCCACATATCCTACACATAGTCGGTCATATTTCCTACACAAAAACTGAGTACCCAGCATATCTCCTACACCAAACGGTGCATCCGGCATAACTCCTAAAATTATACGGTCATATTATCTCCTACAATTCTGATACTGAGTACCCAGCATATCTCCTTAATTGAGCTAAAAGTATTAATTGAGATAGTATGCCGCCTTTTAATGGGTAGACGTCCTTCCTAAGCTACTTATCTCATCATTGCCAGAATATAATACAAAGGATGACGTTCGGTACAGAAGGGGTTAATCATTAGGTATATTGAGTTACGCTACATTCTAAATAATAATAGGGTATAAATATAATATGAAAAAAGGTATATTACATCTATTAGGTATATCGACGGTGAATTACCTTTCCAATTGGTCTAAGATGGTGTTATCACTACCAATGTAATATCACGAACAGGACGGCTCTTACTCCACACTTCGGGTGCTGGACGCAACGCAGGTATAGTTTGTTGTTTCTGGCCACATTTCGGATGTACCGGAAGCCAGAGTTGTCTTCATAACCCACTGCGTTGAAGCGGATGTCCCCTCAATCCTAGCCATGCTTGGTGGAGTACAGCAGGGGAGTACAAGGCCCAGAAATACCGTCTGTCCCGACGAATGGAGAAAAGAATACTGCTGGTTTAAGACTAAACACAAATCAACTCAACGCATGTCTGAATGGGAACGATACTTTTCTCCCTATTTAGGTTGCGCCACATTTCCTACAACCGACTCGTGTCTGTCCCGAAGACTCGAATCAACTCAAATCGTCAGGCGAGTAGTGAGACAGTAGCGCCAAGTACAGACAGATGCTCCCCCCCTTATACACGGCAGTGTAGGAAATGTGACCGTATAGATTTGTGTGTAGGAGATAATTATGCTGTATCTCTGTAGGAAATATGTCACTACATTAAAAACTGTGTAGGAGATATGCAGTATCTGTGTAGGAAATATGTCATTACTCTAAAAACTGCTAAATTTGTAGATGTGACGTGTAGGAAATACGTAGTATACATGGTGTAGGAAATGTGGCACACCCCCGCTTGTTAGTGTAGCAGACGACGCGCACCTCTAATCGCCCTTTGTATTTTCTTATTAACTCTAGTAGTTATCGTATTCAGTATACTACTGTAGCTATATATATCTGTAATTTTAGTTGTTGCTTGCATGATCTTGAAGTAATCCTTGACTGATAAAATTTGTTTATCTAAAAATAATCCTGCTTGACTAGGCTTCAGTGACCTCAGCGCCATCTGTTAATACAGTATATTAACCCCTTGTGTGCAGTTACACTTTATTTTTAATTTTCATATAATCTCTATTTGGTGAATTGTATATTTAGTTACATATTCTATTTTATATATATATATATATATATATATATATATATATATATATATATATATATATATATAAAATTATATACTGTATATGTATATATATATTTTTTTTTTATTTTTTTTTTAGATAGGTTGTTGTTGTTGTTGTTTTTGCCCAAGCTGCCTGGCCGAACAGCCCCAAGGCCCCGAGCAAGGCCAAGGCCGTAACCGAGCGCCCCCACAGAACCCTCCCCGCCGACCACAACAAAGCCTGGGTGACCGAAGCCACTCCATGGCGGGGAGCTGAGGAGGGTGCGGAAACACCCGGGAAACCAAAGCCCCACCCAGGGCCCTGTGCCCCTCAGCAATTATGAAGAGAAAGTTGAGGGGCAAAGGAAAGATGTGACGCTTTGGCTTCCAATCTTGGTAGATTAGGAGGTCAATCCACGCAAGATAGGTTATCACCCCTGGTAGCCTATTTCTGCGTATTTCAATTTTTTGGTTTTTCAGTTAGGGTATCATCTCTGGTGGCCTATTTCTGCGTATTTCATATATAATTTTTGTTTTAGGTTAGGCTATAACTGAATATTTAAACTTTTACATTTTTTGTTATGCTATCACTGCTGATAACCTATTTCTGCGTATTTCAACATTTTTGTTTTCGGTTAGGTCTATTTAAGTAAGTGAAGTGACCTGAAGTGAGTGAAGTGTTTTTTAAAGTGAGTGAAGTTTTTTTAAGTGAGTGAAGTGATCTGAAGAGAGTGACCGTCACCATGCCTCATGCCTGTACGAACTGCGCCGGTAGGTTTGGTGCTTCCATGTTTGCTCCTGCCAATCTACACGTCTGCCGACTCTGCCAGCAACGAGAGGATTTGTCAGCGAAATTGGATGAAGCCCACAACTAGATCAACGCCCTCACCATGAAGCTTGAATCACTCCAAGAGTTTGTAACATCAATCACCGCTTCAACTCCAACTGCCACCACCGCCCCCAACGTCAACTGCCAACAATCCAACACCTGCAGTAGCCATTGCAGCAGATGCTTCCGATGAACCTGAGTCAACATCAAACCAGGACAGCCGCCCTGTTCACCTTAGTCCCTCCCCCGCTCCTCGTGCAACAAGCCTGCTAACACGAACAGTGCCAACCCCTCGGCCCCGTTCTAACCACTCCTCTCTCCAACCTGTACGCAGAGTCTCGCCACCACAGGTTTCAGGATTTACACCAGTAAAGAACGGTGCACAGCCAACGCACAAAAGGGCTCATCTACCAGTCACAATGTCAAACAGATTTGATATCTTAATAGAGATGGAAAACGAACCAGAAGAGACCAGGCTCGTTGGGGATTCCATCCTACGAGGACAGGTCTTAGAGTTGTGATGCTTCTGCATAGTAGCCACGTGTGGGCATGCGCGCGCGTCGGCTGCCCAGCCATTTAGAAACCGGCTGGTGGCAGCCGGCCGGCCAGCTTTTCCTTAGTATATATCCTACGACAATGTAACTAATGTCTGGGATATTCTTATGTTGTTTCACAGCTTGTAGCTGCCCTTATTTTTAACCAACGCATCTTAGTATATTTTATTCTCGATAGTTGATTGTTTCATTATAATATATAAGATGTAAGTCTAGTGAGAGTGGGAGGAGACGAGCGGGAGAGAGAGACCGGCTGGGGGACGTTGCTTCGCGCGGAGAGTCTAGCTTGGGACGAGCCTGATGTTGCCATATGTATTTGTTTGCAACGTTAGGCTTAGTTTCGACTCACGCACGGGTTAGACGATTTTGACCCGGCAACTGTGTTGAGTGTTGCCAAGCCTGGGATGTATTCTGCATGCCTAGGGCGGGGTCCAGACAGATTCAAGACTCAGAGCTCACCTCACTGTCGTACCCTTCGGACCCCCTTGATATCTATCCCTCTCATCCCCACTTTGAAACTTTCCCTTTTACTTTGTATACCCTCCTTCCACTACTTCACCAATCTATTAAATTATACCATCCCCTTGATAGACCTTATAGCTATTATTGTATTAATGAAGAGCTCTCAGATAACTAGATAGGATTTTGGGCCTTATGCAGAGATGTAATTGTTAATGAGACCTAAGAAGCATTTTTGTTGTCTCATATTTGGTGGTTTCATGCTTGCTAGTGTGTTCTTGTGTCAGGTTAGCAGGGGCTAGACTGGAGTGGGAGGCTTTTTGCGATCCTTTAAGTAAAGTCTGCTGGTGCGAGTCCTGTGGACCCGCACGACTTTACTAGGATACCCGTGGGAGTCTGGGGGCATTTTCTTGTCTGTGTCCCTGTGTGTCTAGTGTTGTGTTGTGTGAGGGCCCTTGCCTAGTCCACTCAGCACTGCGCTAGCACGTCATGCTTTTGTTTTAGGGTGGCCAGGAGAGAGTCAGATACTTGCGATCTGAGTCTCTCAAGAGAGCACCCTTTCAATTAGAGTAATTTGGCGCACAGACTTGGGAACGTCCCTAGGCTAGAGCAGGTGGCTCAGCCCGGGTATCCGAAGCCTATATCCTTCCGGCTAGACCTCTGCCACCTGGCAGATTAACAGCTAGGGGTTTATCATCTCTGTATGCTTGTTATTGTGCCACAGTTTACCGTTTTTGTGAGCATTGAGAGTCAGGGTGTGGCTTAGAGACTCTGTCCGAGCAGGCTTGTCTGACTAAGAGTGAGAAGCACACCTGTATGCGGTTATGTTGCGAGTTGCTGCCTTTATTTAATTATACCTATGCCATTATACACTGTATGGCCTATCACTAGTATTTATTCCTGTTTATGAGTTAAGAGTTCTCTAAATCCGTAACATATTTTCTTTGCTAAGCATCAGATCCTACAGTAGCCGCATGCAGTTTAGAAACCTGCATCTTGTCTACCTGTACGATGTTTTGAGGACTGTTTGCTTTCACCTTCTTTCACGCAGGGGTGATTAGTTGTATTAATTAACGTAACGTTAAATGTACTTTCTTCTAGTTTGTTATTAAATTGTTTCTGCAATTTCATTCTGTTATCTATCTTTTCCTTGAAGCTTTAAGTCAACTTAATTGTGTGATCTTTTATATAGCCTGCTTGACTATCAGCAGTCTATAGTGTGTGCACCCTGTAACCGAGTCATAGGATACCTCGTTGTCCAGGCAGGACTCTTGACGGTTTAGGGTGGTTTGTTGCCTGGGTTTATAGATAAGGGTTGGATATAGCGTTTTCCGTTGTTGCTTGTTGCCGCATACCTAGTCCAATAGAAACAGCCCAGTGTTTGTATATCCCAGGACGTAACAAATGGCGACCTTGCATAGGATTTACTGAACAGAGGAATATAGTGGTCATTTGTTTTGAGATTCCTTATGATTAGAGGAATACAGTGGACATAGAGTTTTTTTTTTTGGAGCAACCAATATAACACATTAAAGACTTTAAATAACATTAGTATATACATACTTGCATAGGAGATAAGGCACATTCTATAACCGTGATAATTACTGCAGTATACACACATGTCTAATACATCAGAACACAGTGATGGGTCAGGTCACGATATGGGCTCGGAGGGAGAAAGACCTGTGGAGTGGCTAGTCGATAGCGAGGAGGGTGCTAGAAGATTTTTAGAGGTGCCCCTTACCGCTGACAGGGTGTTGAAGCTGAATAAGTATGGCTTAAAGTGTGTGGCAGGTCTTCAGGATCACCAGCGTTTAAGTGGCATGAGGAAAGATCAGCTGAGGACTTTGATATTGGGTTTAGAAGGGAGAGACCTGGGTGGAGAGGCGACTGGGGGCCCCGGTCCCCAGCCCCCCCTCCACTCTACCCCCGTATCAAACGTCAGGGTGCCTGAATTTAGTACATACCCCCAAGTTGATGGTCAATGGCAGTGTGGAATTCAATCACAGGGACCCTCTCCATTAAATGCACCTTCCCCTCCTCAAGGGTTGACTCCAGATTTGTTGTTTCGGCTTGAGATGGCCAAGGTTGAGGCTACCGAAAGACAGGCTAGAGCTCAGGTTGAGGCCGCCGAAAGACAGGCTAGTGTGCAGGCTGAGGTTGCTGCTAGAGCTCAGGTTGAGGCTGCTAGAGCTCAGGCTGAGGCTGCAGAGAGAACAGCTATACGAGAGGCTGAACTGCAGGCAGAATCTACTAGGTATCGGGCTGACAGGGAGCTGGAGAGATCTCGAGTGGAGGTAACAGGGCGAAATATTGGGGGAGGTAACAGACATCGGGACCAATCATTGTCGCACCTGCTTAAACTAGTTCCTGTGTTCGATGAGTTATGTGTGGCTGAGTTTTTTATGCGATTTGAGAAGAAGTGTCAGGAACACCAGTGGCCTCAGGAAAAGTGGGCAGCATTAGTTTCATCAAGACTCCTAGGAAAGGGGCTAAAAGCGTATGATGCACTACCTTTAGAGTCCTGTGTAGTTTATGATGAGCTAAAGAAGGCTGTGCTACGGGCCTATGAGTTACAACCAGAAACTTACCGCTTGAAGTTTCGGGGTGTTACTAGGGGCAAGGATAGTACCTTCCTAGAACACGCCCGGGACTTGTCTGATGCACTACGACATTGGCTGCGTTCTGAGAGGGCAGCTACTTTTGAGGAGTTGAGTGAGCTGGTTCTCTTGGAGCAGTTCTTTAAGTGCACAGGCGGGGACTTAACATTAAATATAAAGGAAAAAAATCCTAGAACTCTCCAGGAGGCAGCAGAAATGGCTGACCGCCGACTGTCATTAATTCGATGGTGCGAAGCAGCGGCCAGGAGTGAGTCGGGTGCAAAGGATCGTACCCCTCCCCCTCCCAAGAATTTTGATACACATAAATACACAAAATCATGTAGCACTGACAATAAAACTGAACATAAACCAAATACCGTCTCGTATAAGAAGTCTAATGGTACCTCCCACTCCCAAGGGAAACCAAAGAGTAAAGAGTGCTTTGCATGTCACAAGGAGGGTCACTTTGCAAATGCTTGTCCGAACAAGCCACCAAACAAGGTTGTGTCATTGGCCCGCAGCATAGGGGTGTCGCCTATATCTTCTGAGTTTGCCAAGGGTAGTTCGTCAGAGGTTGGGACACAGCCTGTGTTCAAGAGTCCGGAAGGCTCAAACCCTGTCCGCGACGTCTTTGGGGGTCATAGAGGGCATGGTTTTGTGAGGTGGGCTGGCGAAAGGCGAGGAGTTAAGCTATTGCGTGATACTGGGGCTTCTCAGACCTTGTTAAGGAACTTTCTGGTAGACCGATTAACGCTGCTCGGGTGGTGGTAGTTCAGGGGATCAATGCTACGAAGTCCTACCCGCTGGTGCGGATGGAGCTGGAGGTGGATGGTGTGGCAAAGGAGCTGGATGTCGGAATTGTAGAGAACTTGCCTGTTGGGGGCGTCGACCTCCTACTCGGCAACGACTTTGCGGTGCCTGCTTCTAAGGTTTCACCCTTGGTCGTTGCCGAGAAGGCGGCCGACGTTAGTAGGGAGGAACAGGAGTGGGTTGAGAAGTGTAGCGTACAAACTATGGCGTGTGTTGTGACGCGTTCTCAGACATCCGGAGCCTTGCAGCCACCACCTCAGTCTATCAAACCGCGGAAGAAAGGTCACAAGAAAACGGGAAGTGTTGGTCAATTGGAGAGTTTTGAGCCGGCAGTGTTTCTTGGTGACTCATTATTGGCACCTATGTTAGAGTCTGGAGAGGCCCCGGGGCCTGTCACCGCTAGTGCAGGTGCAGGGCAGGAAGAGACTCTGCGACAGCATCGTTATGCGCAGCGTGAGGAAAGGATGGCTCAGCGGGACATTGGAGGTGGAAATAAATTATTTAAGATGAACTTGGATAATCTCGCACCTGCTGATATATGTTCCTTGCAGCTGGAAGATCCTGAAGTCAGGGCGTGTGGTAATGGTGCTATCGAACTGGAGAGCGATGGGGATGCGCAGCCTGGTGATTTTCTCTTGTCCGAGGGGATCTTGTATCGGAGACATCAGGATCCCAATAAAAAGTTGGATGGCGGGTCAGGATTAGTGGACCAATTAGTAGTACCGAGGGTGTGCCGTGAGAGCTTATTGAGATTAGCTCATGATGTGCCTTTGGCAGGGCACCTGGGGGCCCGTAAGACGGAGGCAGCTCTGAGCAAGCTTTTCTGGTGGCCTGGGTTAAAGGCGAGTGTCGTGTCATGGGTGTCACAGTGTCACACTTGTCAAGTTGTTGGGAAACCCAATCAGGTCATCCTGAGAGCCCCGTTACAACCCATCCCTGTCATTGGGCCGCCCTTCAGCAAAGTAGTTATCGATATGGTTGGCCCATTGCCCCCCACTAGTGCCGGCAATAAATTTTTACTAACTGTAATGGATGTAGCAACACGGTATCCAGATGCTTACCCCATGCTCAACGGGATGGCTAAGACTGTTGTCAAAAACCTACTTGTCTATTTCTCTCGTTATGGCTACCCTCAGGAGATCCAGTCTGATCAGGGATCCAATTTTACTTCTGCTCCGTTTAAGCAGACCATGCAGCAACATGGGATAGTGTCTGTGGTGTCATCTGCCTACCATCCCGAGAGTCAGGGTGTTTTGGAAAGGTGGCACTCGACTCTCAAGAGTATGTTGCGGTGTTATTGCATGGAAAATGGGAAGGACTGGAATCTCGGTCTCCCATACGTTTTATTTGCTGCGAGAGAAGTACCTGGGGAGAGCTTGGGATTTAGCCCGAACGAGTTGGTTTTTGGACACAGGGTCAGGGGGCCCCTCCACATAGTCAAGGAGATCTGGGAGGGAGTCACAAAGCCATGCTCGCTTCTAAAGTATGTAGTTGAAAGCCGTGAGAGAATGCTAAAGAGCTTGGAGGTAGCAGGTCGGAACCTTAAGAGTTCACAAGCTCAGATGAAGGACAGATACGACCAGAAGGTGAAGCTGAGGGAGTTTGAAGTAGATCAGGAGGTACTGATACTACTGCCTCTGGTGGGACACCCCTTGTCTGCCAAGTATTCTGGTCCGTATCGGGTTGTAAGGAAGGTTTCTGATCTCGACTATTTAGTAGCTACTCCTGATCGTAAGAAAAAGAACCAACTTTGCCATGTAAATCTGATAAAAGAGTATGTGAGGCGCCCCTCCGAGCCTCTCACTGTCCCGGTGTTGATCTGCAGCGATCGTGGTGGAGAAGAAGTAAGGGACAGTCAAGCTGCGGGGGAGGATAATTGGGATTGTCATGTTTCCGCGGATCAGTGGGCGGGGAAGTCTAGACAAGTGGCTCACGAGTTGATATTGCACCTGCCTGAGCAACAGCGTGTAGCTGTGCAGCACTTGTTTGATTCAAACCCAGCTGTTTTCGCGGAGCATCCTGGCCTCACTACTCAAGCGGTGCACGATGTCGATGTTGGGGACCACCCGCCCTTTAAATCAGCGCCATACCGTGTTCCCCCTATTAAATTACCAGCACTTAGGGAAGAGCTGGATTATATGCTGAAACGTGGGCTGATTTCTGAGGGTGCAGTAAGGTGGACTTCCCCCGTCACACTGCAGCCCAAACCAGATGGCAAGGTGCGGTTTTGTATAGATTTCCGCAGGTTGAATGGTTTAACCCCCACAAATGCCTACCCTCTCCCTCGCGTGGACGACAGTGTGGATAAGATAGGAAAAGCCAAGTTCCTCACTAGGATAGACCTTGTTAAGGGTTATTGGCAAGTGCCATTCTCTGAGCGAGCGCGAGAGGTGTGTGGGTTTGTGGTGGACGGTGCCACATATCGTTGCCATGTTATGCCATACGGGCTGAAAAATGCCCCTGCAACGTTTCAGAAATTAATGAACGACATTGTAGCCGACATTCCCAACTGTACGGTGTACCTAGATGATGTCATAATATACGACGATGATTTTAACAGTCACTGTGCTCACATCGGACAGCTTTTTAATAAACTGAATGAAGCTGGTTTGGTGGTATACCTGGGAAAGTGCGATTTTGTCAAAGCCACAGTTTTGTACCTGGGGTTCGAGGTGGGGATGGGTCAGGTGTGTCCTCCACAGACAAAGATCAAAGCCATCGATCAGTTTCCCCAGCCTACGACTAAGAAACAAATCATGCGGTTTCTAGGTATGACAGGCTATTACCGTCGTTTCATCAAAGGCTATTCGAGTGTACTTGCACCTTTAACTGACTTATTATCTAAGGACAAGAAGTTCCGGTGGTCTCCTGAGTGTGCAGAGGCGTTTTCCTTGGTGAAACACCTGTTATGTACCCACCCCATACTCAGGGCCCCGGACTTCAGCAGCCCTTTTCAGCTGGCGACTGATGCCAGTGGCATAGGGGCTGGGGCTGTCTTGTTACAGACAGATGATGAAGGTATCGAACATCCAGTGAGTTTTTACAGTAGAAAATTCAATAGTGCACAAAGGAAATACTCTGTAATTGAAAAAGAACTCCTGGCGATAGTGCTGGCGCTCAGGCACTTCGATGTATATGTTCCTGCTTTTGGACCAGTCGTAGTGGTTTATACCGATCATCACCCTCTGAAATTCTTGAATCAGTTTCATAAACGGAATATGAGGCTGACCAGGTGGTCACTCATGCTTCAGGAGTATAATCTGGACATACGCCATATTGTCGGTTCTGATAACGTGATAGCGGATTGTCTATCAAGGGTGGATGATGTTGGTTAGACTGCCACAGGATTGAGGGTTGAGTGTGGAGGAAAATAGGCTGTCACTGTAGTTCAGCCGAAAAAAACAAATTAAAAAAAAGCAAAAACCTTATAAAATGTCTTTATTTTTATAACGTGTAGAATTTTGTATAAGATGTTGTAGCAGTATCTAAGTTGAATGTTTTCGCTTATTGTCGCTAAGTTAGTTGAACTTGCTCGGTGGAGCGCAACAGTCTTTATTTTTTTTTGTATATAGTGCCTTGTGTCGCAACAGTGTGTGGTACTATGAGAAGCTTTCTGTTAGATATGAAGAACTTAGTCAAGGGTCTTATATCTTGGGGGAGGTGTGACACTTCTGCATAGTAGCCACGTGCGGGCATGCGCGCGCGTCGGCTGCCCAGCCGTTTAGAAACCGGCTGGTGGCAGCCGGCCGGCCGGCTTTTCCTTAGTATATATCCTACGACAATGTAACTAAGGTCTGGGATATTCTTATGTTGTTTCACAGCTTGTAGCTACCCTTGTTTTTAACCAACGCATCTTAGTATATTTTATTCTCGATAGTTGATTGTTTCATTATAATATAAAAGATGTAAGTCTAGTGAGAGTGGGAGGAGACGAGCGGGAGAGAGAGACCGGCTGGGGGACGTTGCTTCGCTTGGAGAGTCTAGCTTGGGACAAGCCTGATGTTGCCATATGTATTTGTTTGCAACGTTAGGCTTAGTTTCGACTCACGCATGGGGTAGACGATTTTGACCCGGCAACTGTGTTGAGTGTTGCCAAGCCTGAGATGTATTCTGCATGCCTAGGGTGGGGTCCAGACAGATTCAAGACTCAGAGCTCACCTCACTGTCATACCCTTCGGACCCCCTTGATATCTATCCCTCTCAACCCCACTTAGAAACTTTCCCTCTTACTTTGTATACCTTCCTTCCACTACTTCACCAATCTATTTAATTATCCCATCCCCTTGATAGACCTTATATCTATTATTGTATTAACGACGAGCTCTCAGATAACTAGATAGGATTTTGGGCCTTATGCAGAGATGTAATTGTTAATGAGACCTAGGAAGCTTTTTTGTTGTCTCATATTTGGTGGTTTCATGCTTGCTAGTGTGTTCTTGTGTCAGGTTAGCATGGGCTAGACCGGAGGGGAGGCTTTTTGCGATCCTTTAAGTAAAGTCTGCTGGTGCATGTCCTGTGGACCAGCACGACTTTACTAGGATACCCGTGGGAGTCTGGGGGAATTTTCTTGTCTGTGTCCCTGTGTGTCTAGTGTTGTGTTGTGTGAGGGCCCTTGCCTAGTCCACTCAGCACTGCGCTAGCACGTCTTGCTTTTGTTTTAGGGCCGCCAGGAGAGAGTCAGATACTTGCAATCTGAGTCTCTCTAGAGAGCACCCTTTCAATTAGAGTAATTTGGCGCACAGACTTGGGAACGTCCCTAGGCTAGAGCAGGTGGCTCAGCCCGGGTATCCGAAGCCTATATCCTTCCGGCTAGACCTCTGCCACCTGGCAGATTAACAGCTAGGGGTTTATCATCTCTGTATGCTTGTTATTGTGCCACAGTTTACCGTTTTTGTGAGCATTGTGAGTCAGGGTGTGGCTTAGAGACTCTGTCCGAGCAGGCTTGCCTGACTAAGAGTGAGAAGCACACCTGTATGTGGTTATGTTGCGAGTTGCTGCCTTTATTTAATTATACCTATGCCATTATACACTGTATGGCCTATCACTAGTATTTATTCCTGCTTATGAGTTAAGAGTTCTCTAAATCCGTAACGTATTTTCTTTGCTAAGCATCAGATCCTACAGTAGCCGCATGCAGTGTAGAAACCTGCATCTTGTCTACCTGTACGGTGTTTTGAGGACTGTTTGCTTTCACCTTCTTTCACGCAGGGGTGATTAGTTGTATTAATTAACGTAACGTTAAATGTACTTTCTTCTAGTTTGTTATTAAATTGTTTCTGCAATTTCATTCCGTTATCTATCTTTTCCTTGAAGCTTTAAGTCAACTTAATTGTGTGATCTTTTATATAGCCTGCTTGACTATCAGCAGTCTATAGTCTGTGCACCCTGTAACCGAGTCATAGGATACCTCGTTGTCCAGGCAGGACTCTTGACGGTTTAGGGTGGTTTGTTGCCTGGGTTTATAGATAAGGGTTGGATCTAGCGTTTTCCGTTGTTGCTTGTTGCCGCATACCTAGTCCAATAGAAAGAGCCCAGTGTTTGTATATCCCAGGACGTAACAGAGTTCTGCGACAGAGTCCCAAATCGACAAAAGAGATATTGCATCCCAGGAGCCGGACTAGACGACATTGTTGAAGCTTTCGAAGATACCACAAAAGATGCAAACGAAAATACCCCTTTTGTCATCCATGCTGGTTCAAATGATATCATGCGCACCAGATCCGAAGAGCTAATGGAGAAATATCGCAAGATGATCCAGCACTACAAAAACAAGTCAAGGAATATCATCATCTCAGGCATTCTCCCCACGATCGATGCACCTGACATATTCTACGACAAGGCCTTCAGCACAAGGTAGGTAGTAGGGGTAGGCAGCCCCGCCCAGGAAGTACTACCGCCAAGGTTTCGGGAGACTCAGGGAATAGCCTGAATTCCATTTTCTCTCCCAGGCCTTGGTAGCTGGATACACATCTTTCTGCCTCACACATCAGGGGTATCAGGAAAACCCTTTTTATATAACATACACATCCATCTTCACGACATTGCCCTACATCGCTATCCTCTATCCATAAAACACTACTCTTCCCACTACATATCATACAGTCATGTAACACCATACACCTTACCCAATAAATATGGCAGTACAATTGTTAAGAGCAAACCTGGTGGTCCCTCGGATATCCACCCCCGGCAGGGTTGGGTCATTGACACAGGGCCCTCCCGGTCGTCATCATACGACTGTGTCAAGAGCATTGCAACATCCCAAAGCTGCTCGTCGGTGCAGCTTTTTCATTAGCAATATAAGGGGACTTCACTCTAACATCAATTCTGTACACCAATTTCTTCAAGCAGAATCCCCTACTCTCCTTTTTTTGACAGAGACTCAAGTAACATCCACATCTGACACGTCTAGATGTAATTTTCCAGGTTATCAACTGCTCCAAAATTTCAGACCTAAAGGAGGTGTATGTTGCTTCGCAAAATCTGAAATTGCCCTGGAGGAGGTTACTAGTTTCAATTGTCCCTATTTTGATTATTCTATATACAAATTAATTTCTGCTGGTAAATTTAAATACATATGTTGCATCTACCGTTCCCCAACTACTCCTCCAGAGCAAAGTCTTTTTGATTCTCTGTCCTCACAACTCAGTGTCCTCAACCTAAATGCTTCTGAAATCACTGTGTTGGGTGATTTTAATGTCCATAATGTTGAATGGCTCACTCATTCAGCCAGGACTGATGATGCTGGTCTTGAATGTGAGCTATTTGCAGACTCATTTAATCTCACTCAACTAGTCAACCAACCACCCGTGTACCAGATAATCCTAATCATAATTCCCACCTACTGGACTTATTTTTAACAACCAATTCAGAAAATTATGATGTTACAGTGAGGTCCCCGCTTGGATCTTCTGATCACTGTCTGATACAGGCCACCTGTCTATCACCTACCACACCTTCCCACTCTGAACCTGTTTTGGTGACTAAATGGCATTACGATAGGGCAGACTGGGAGGGTCTTCAAGGTTTCTTTATTGATATTCCCTGGACCTCTTTCTTTTCTAATGATGCACACTCCACCTTGAGCCACATACAAGATTTTGTAAAAATTGGAATGGAAACTTTTATTCCTCATCAAAAGTACATTAAAAGATCTAATTCACCTAAATGGTTTGACCATAATTGTGCTAGAGTAACTGAACAAAAAGCAATAGCCTACAATGCATACACAAGATCAAAAACACATGAAGCCTTTAATTACTTTAGAAACATCAGAAATCATGCCAAAACTGTATTAAACCTAACTAAATCAAACGTTCTCCACAAGCAGGCAAATAAACTTCTAAATAATCCAAATGATAAAAAAATATTTTGGTCTACTCTTAACTCATTCAAATCCAACTTCACAACTGCTTCATCCATTCCACCATTAAAATCTCCGACTGGCAATCTTGTAAGTGACCCATGAGGTAAAGCTAACCTTCTTGCGGATATTTTCTCCACCAACTCAACCTTAGATGAAATAAATCAAGATGTCCCTGTACTTAATTTTAATTCGCCTGAAATTCCTTCACTTAAGATCCACACCAGACATGTCAAAACTATTTTGCAGAATCTCTCAGTAGATAAGGCTCCTGGTCCAGATGAAATTCCTCCAATAGTAATTAACCCTTAAAAAGCGGCTCACCACATAAGTCGTATTTAATAAAGCTGGACTATGTGGCGGCGCTCGACATAGGTCGAGTGGCAATTTCAGCACGTAATGTTGCTGAGAGAGAGAGACAAGTGGTGGCAGGAGACTAGCGAGCGTATGACTGCTCCAGACCACCGCGGCGACCCTACTGACACGAATCTCAGCTCCCTCCTCCCTCTCTCACTCGCTATATACGGAATTGTATCGGGAAAGTGGCTAATTACATGCTTTTTGCACTCGCGTTGCACGGTTATTGCAAGAAAACTAGCCATCATAAAAGGATCGTTATGGTGTCATTCGAAAGCTCTGTTTATGCCCTTTCAGGGATAGATACTTGTTTTACGTTCTGGGTCTTATTTAGGCATGAAAATGATCACGTAAACAGCCCTATTTTGGCTAAAAACACCCCGCTGGGCGGTACATATAAATAAACCGCATAGGCCGCTAAAGAAGGATTAAGAATTGCTCCTTGGTGCTCACTCCTGTATTGGCAAAATTTGTCCGTCTATGTACTCATACCTCATGCTTCCCAGTACCCTGGAAAGAAGCAAACATCCATCCAGTTCCTAAAAAAGGTGCCTCTTCAGATCCATCAAACTACAGACCAATAGCTATAATTTCCACTCTTGGTAAAGTCTTTGAAAATATATTAAATAATCACATAATTAAGCATCTTGAGAATAATAAATTAATCAGTGATAGGCAATATGGTTTTAGACGATGTCGATCAACTGCAGACATTCTTCGCCTTCTTACGCATCAAATCAACCAAGCTACAGACCAACATGGTGAAACACATACAATAGCAATGGATATATCAAAGGCATTTGATAGAGTCTGGCATCAATCCTTATTGTCGAAGATGTCACACTACGGCCTTGCATCATTAGTTCCACTAATTTCTTCTTTTTTTTTTTTTTTTTTAAGAGACAATGAACGGAGGAAGGAAAAACACAGATAAAACAAAAAGGTCCATGTGCCTAAAGGCATCCTCCATTCATAAAATGTTTGTAACAACTGGATTTAAACATTTGTTGATTGTAAGTTTGTGGAAAGCAATTCGAGGGAAGTGAATTCCAAAGAGTAGTAGCTCTGGGGATAAATGAATTCTGATAAGCAGAAGTTCTGCATTGTGGAGGAGAAAGTGTAAATTCATGGGCGCTCTCAGCTGCCCTAGTTCTACGGGGAAAGATGTGGAGAGGCGGCACAATTGAAGCAAGTTCCTCGGAACAATTGCTGTGAAAAAATCTGTAGAATAATGCAAGGGATGCAACGTTTCTTCGTATGGCTAATGTAGGAAGGTCCTGTGTGATTGCAGGGTTATTGATTAATCTAATAGCTTTATTTTGAATTTTGTCCAACTGCCTCAATGCAACCACTCCACTTCCACCCCACAGAGGTGAACAGTAATCCATCTGAGAGCGCACATGACTTTTATATATTACGGCCAACTGCTCGTCAGTGAAGAATTCTCGAACTCTGTACAGGAGTCCCAGTTTTTTAGAGGCATTCTTAGCAATGCTTCTAACATAATGTGTCCAGCTCAAGTTAGTAGTTAATGTTACACCGAGAATGTCAATACTAGGGGAAGTGGGAATATTTACATCATTAAAAATATATGGGAGTCAGTGAGATTCTGTCGGTTAGAAAATTGAATGTACTTGGTTTTCTGTGCATTAAAGGAAACTAGATTCTCTTGTCCCCATTCATTAATTCTAGAAAGGTCCTGGTTCAGAGAAATTGCAGTGTTTATTTTTGAATTTATAAGATCGGGTTGGGTGAAAGAATTGGTAAATGTGAAGGAACTGTGGAGTGTTGAGTCATCTGCGTAGGAATGTATTGGATTATGAGTGGTAGATATGAGATCATTGATATGAATGAGGAACAGAGTTGGGGCCAAAACTGATCCCTGGGGAACACCAGCATTTATTGAGTGAAATTGAGAATAAAGGCCATCTACCATTACACGTATTTTTCTGTTATGAAGATAAGAAGAAATTAGTGGAACTAATGATGCAAGGCCGTAGTGTGACATCTTCGACAATAAGGATTGATGCCAGACTCTATCAAATGCCTTAGATATATCCAGTGCTATTGTATGTGTTTCACCATGTTGGTCTGTAGCTTGGTTGATTTGATGCGTAAGAAGGCAAAGAATGTCTGCAGTTGATCGACATCGTCTAAAACCATATTGCCTATCACTGATTAATTTATTATTCTCCAGATGCTTAATTATGTGATTATTTAATGTAATTTCAAAAACTTTGCCAAGAGTGGAAGTTATAGCTATTGGTCTGTAGTTTGATGGATCTGAAGAGGCACCTTTTTTAGGAACTGGATGGATGTTTGCTTCTTTCCAGGGTACTGGGAAGCATGAGGTATGAGTACACAGACGGAAAAATTTTGCCAATACAGGAGCGAGCACCAAGGAGCAATTCTTAAGTACTATTGGAGGAATTTCATCTGGACCAGGAGCCTTATCTACTGAGAGATTCTGCAAAATAGTTTTGACATGTCTGGTGTGGATCTTAAGTGAGGGAATTTCAGGTGAATTAAAATTAAGTACAGGGACATCTTGATTTATTTCATCTAAGGTTGAGTTGGTGGAGAAAATATCTGCAAGAAGGTTAGCTTTACCTCGTGGGTCACTTACAAGATTGCCAGTCGGAGATTTTAATGGTGGAATGGATGAAGCAGTAGTGAAGTTGGATTTGAATGAGTTAAGAGTAGACCAAAATATTTTGTTATTTGGATTATTTAGAAGTTTATTTGCCTGCTTATGGAGAAAGTTTGATTTAGTTAGGTTTAATACAGTTTTGGCATGATTTCTGATGTTTCTAAAGTAATTAAAGGCTTCATGTGTTTTTGATCTTGTGTATGCATTGTAGGCTATTGCTTTTTGTTCAGTTACTCTAGCACAATTATGGTCAAACCATTTAGGTGAATTAGATCTTTTACTGTACTTTTGATGAGGAATAAAAGTTTCCATTCCAATTTTTACAAAATCTTGTATGTGGCTCAAGGTAGAGTGTGCATCATTAGAAAAGAAAGAGGTCCAGGGAATATCAATAAAGAAACCTTGAAGACCCTCCCAGTCTGCCCTATCGTAATGCCATTTAGTCACCAAAACAGGTTCAGAGTGGGAAGGTGTGGTAGGTGATAGACAGGTGGCCTGTATCAGACAGTGATCAGAAGATCCAAGTGGGGACCTCACTGTAACATCATAATTTTCTGAATTGGTTGTTAAAAATAAGTCCAGTAGGTGGGAATTATGATTAGGATTATCTGGTACACGGGTGGGTTGGTTGACTAGTTGAATGAGATTAAATGAGTCTGCAAATAGCTCACATTCAAGACCAGCATCATCAGTCCTTATCTTCATAACAGAAAAATACGTGTAATGGTAGATGGCCTTTATTCTCAATTTCACACAATAAATGCTGGTGTTCCCCAGGGATCAGTTTTGGCCCCAACTCTGTTCCTCATTCATATCAATGATCTCATATCTACCACTCATAATCCAATACATTCCTATGCAGATGACTCAACACTCCACAGTTCCTTCACATTTACCAATTCTTTCACCCAACCCGATCTTATAAATTCAAAAATAAGCACTGCAATTTCTCTGAACCAGGACCTTTCTAGAATTGAAGAATGGGGACAAAAGAATCTAGTTTCCTTTAATGCACAGAAAACCAAGTACATTCAATTTTCTAACCGACAGAATCTCACTGACTCCCATACATTTTTAATGATGTAAATATTCCCACTTCCCCTAGTATTGACATTCTCGGTGTAACATTAACTACTAACTTGAGCTGGACACATTATGTTAGAAGCATTGCTAAGAATGCCTCTAAAAAACTGGGACTCCTGTACAGAGTTCGAGAATTCTTCACTGACGAGCAGTTGGCCGTAATATATAAAAGTCATGTGCGTTCTCAGATGGATTACTGTTCACCTCTGTGGAGTGGAAGTTGCGTGGTTGCATTGAGGCAGTTGGACAAAATTCAAAATAAAGCTATTATATTAATCAATAACCCTGCAATCACGCAGGACCTTCCTACATTATCCATACGAAGAAATGTTGCATCCCTTGCATTATTCTACAGATATTTTCACAGCAATTGTTCCGAGGAACTTGCTTCAATTGTGCCGCCTCTCCACATCTTTCCCCGTAGAACTAGGGCAGCTGAGAGCGCCCATGAATTTACACTTTCTCCTCCACAATGCAGAACTTCTGCTTATCAAAATTCATTTATCCCTAGGACTACTACTCTTTGGAATTCATTTCCCTCGAATTGCTTTCCACAAACTTACAATCTACAAATGTTTAAATCCAGTTGTTACAAACATTTTATGAATGGAGGATGTCTTTAGGCACATGGACCTTTTTGTTTTATCTGTGTTTTTCCTTCCTCCGTTCATTGTCTCTTAAAAAAAAAAAAAACAGTCGACTAAAATCTTTGTGTCTGAAGGAAGAAGTTGAATACATGAACCTCTGGGATAATTTCTATAACCAGCCTACTCTGTTCCGCAAGGATGGCACTCATCTAAACCCTGTGGGTTCAGCATGCATGGGTTGTCTCCTACACGTGCAGTCCGCAGCCATGGATCAAAAAGCACCATTCGAGAAGAAGAAACAGCAGCGACATAAATCATCCAACGCCAAGCAAAAAACAGAGTCAACCGAGGACCGCCAGCGATGAAGACCGAGAACAGCGAGGACCGAGGACAGCCATGAACATAAATGTAGAACCGACCAGAACCAATTTTTGTTATTAAAGAGCATTCCTTGAGTTCTAAAATAACAAATTCAAAGGTTTTCTATGCAAACGCTCGTAGCATACACATTAAATTTTCAGATTTAGAGGAACTAGTGTTTACAGAAAATATGACGTTATTGGCATAACTAAATCTTGGCTCAATAACAGAGACTTTTTAGCAGAGTATTCACTTCCTGATTATGTAATGTTTGAAAAAAGCCGAATAAACAAAAGTGGAGGTGGCGTTTTACTTTTTAACAAAGAAAGTCTTAACCCGACCTTTATATCAAAACCTCATATTGTGAACGTCGACACATCCTATGTGCTAGTAAAGAATAATAAAAGTACAAAAATAATACTTGCATTAATATACAGACCTCCAGCTCAATCAGTGTGAACTGACCGAGAATTTTATGAACAAATTGCAGATGTAAGTAACTCACATGATACCATACTTTTGGCCACTTTAATTTACCTGTGACCAAGTGGGGCGATACTCTTACTTCACACTCCGGACATGACTTGTATGCAAACTTGCAAGAGAGTTCGCTCTATCAATTTGTTCGATCGCCGACCCGACCCGTGGTAATAACATTCTTGACCTTGTACTTGCAACAAAAGAAGAATTAATAGAGAATTTGAATGTTGGTGATGAATTCAGTAACAATGACCATCGTACGATAACGGCATTTACTAGTAACGAACCAAATAGCAGCATCGAGAAAGTACCTAATTTCAAGAAATCAAACTTTCGCAAACTTAGAGCTATGTTTAAAGAAACTGACTGGCGCTTTTTAATTAACAATAACGACGTAAATACATCTTGGGAATTATTCGCAACCACTTACTTAAAAGCAGTGCAAGACTGCATACCATCGAACATACGGCGTACAAGCCATAATGATAAGCCCAAATGGTGGAATAAAGATATTTCAGAATGCTTTCTTGCTAAAAAGATTGCTAATGATTGATTAAAATCCTCACAAAATTACGAAGAACGAGTGAAATTTGTAGAACTACGACGCAAAGTAAAAAAGTTAATTAAGCAAAGTAAAAAGACCCTGGAGTTACATGTTGCGAATCAAAGTAAAATAAACCCGAAAGAATTCTATAGATATATCAGAAAGAAAAGAATAGTTACTTCAACTGTTGGTCCGGACCGTTAGTCGATGAAAATGGAGAATATACCAAAGACAAAGTACGAATGAGTAATGCCCTCAATACCTTCTTTGCATCAGATTTTATAACAGAAGACCTCAGTGATATCCCTACAGCATCGCCGATTCAGATTGATAATTCTGATGTTCTAAGCAATATCTCCATAACAGAGAAAGAAGTATTGAAATGTTTAGATAAACTCAAGGTAAATAAAACGCCTGGACCGGATACATTCTCACCTAGAGTTCTAAAGGAAGCTAAGGATGACCTCTCCAAACCACTGACATTGCTATTCAATAAATCCTTGCAGTCTGTAACCATGCCTGATCAGTGGAAGGTAGCCAACGTAACACCGATAATAAAAAAAGGCAGCAAATCCTTACCCAGTAACTATCGTCCAATTACCTTAATCTCAGGTGTATGTAAAACGCTAGAAATACTCATACGAGACAGACTCGTAAATCACTTAGAAGAAAACATACTTAAAGATACTCAACACGGCTTTCGTAAAACACGTTTCTGCTTAACAAACCTCTTAGACTTCTTCCACGATATCCTCAACCTCTATGATGAAAGTAAAGTTGTAGATATTATATACCTTGATTTTCAAAAGGCCTTTGACAAAGTTCCCCACATACCTTTACTGCTTAAACTAAAAGCGCATGGAATTCAAGACGGTGTATTGAAATGGATAGAAAATTGGCTCAGCGACAGAAAGCAAAGAGTAGTCATAAATGGTAAGGCATCCAAATGGACCAATGTAATTAGCGGGCTACCCCAGGGATCAGTCCTAGGACCAATTATCTTTCTAATTTACATCAAGGACATAGATGAGGGTCTCACCTGTACAATCTCAAAGTTTGCTGACGATACAAACATTGCAAATAGCGTACTCTCAAAAGAACAAGTTGACATATTATGCAACATAATCTAGATAAGTTGTCATGTTGGGCCCAAATTTGGCAAATGAGTTTCAATGCGGATAAATGTAAAGTACTACATACCGGATACCGAAATGAGAAAGCAAACTATTCGATGAATGGCACTCGGCTTAAGAGTGTGGACAGAGAAACCGATCTGGAAGTAACAATATCGAGTAACCTAAAAACCGAGTCAACAGTGTTCAGAAGTTGTTAAGAAGGCAAACAAAATAATTGGCTTTATAGGCAGGTCATATGAGCATAAATCCAAAGAAGTTATCCTAACCCTTTACAATTCCTTAGTCCGTCCTCTTCTGGAATACTGCGTTCAATCTTGGTGCCCTTATTACCAAAAAGATATAGACAAGCTAGAACGAGTTCAACGTAGAGTTACCAAAATTATACCTTGCCTACAGAACAAACCATACAAGGAGCGTCTTAAATAATTAAATCTATTTCCTTTAACCCAGCGCAGATTAAGAGGCGACTTAATTCAAGTGTTCAAAATCATCAAAGGCATCGGCATTATGAACTGTAGTAAGTACTTCACTATCGACCAATCTAATTGCACACGGGGAAACGGTTGCAAAATTATTGGTAAATCTTTTAACTCACACGAATCTAAGAATTTCTTCTTCAATCAAGTTGTCAACTTGTGGAATGGGCTTCCCCGAGATGCTATAGACTGCAGCAAGGTTGATTCTTTTAAACTTCTAGACAAATATCTTGCATCAAACCCGCGACTGACCGAGTTTGTAAATGAATAACTTTATTTTATCCCCCCCCCCCCTCAAATGTTGTAAATGTTTCTAAATTTCATTAATCGATTTTAGGAGTAGAGTTGGTTGTTGGAAGGAACATAATAATTCATCAAGGATTACTGCGTATTAATGTTACTAAGACGTTACTAGCCCAGATATACGAAAGAGCACTTTTAACTGTGTTATGTTACTGACCGATCTGTTCCCTACTAACTTCCTAATCCTGACACGGACATTAGTTTCAGGGCAGTAGTTCCCTTTCCAATGTTCCCTTACCCACTCTAAGCCACTGTTTGGAAAGTTGATCCTCAGTGTTTTGGAGGACAAGCAGCCTAGAGGGGTCACTAGACCTGTTGTTGCTTGATTTCCTTTATACTCCTTCTTTTGTACCCATATACACACAAACACACACACATGTTTCTATAGAAAAATGTAAAAATTTAGCTTGCTGTAAAAAACAAATATATACCGGTATATATATATATATACTGTATAATATGCTGGCTCGCTACCGCTCGTCAGGAAGATATTGACACCTGGATGCGGGTAAACGTCTTAAAACAGTAGGCTGAATGGGGCCGAATGGATACAAGTCAAGGAGAGAAGGAGAGCGAGAGAAAAAAAGCGAGGTGGGCCCCCTTAACCCTCCATACCATAGCCAGCCACGCCCCCCCCCCCCCCCCCCCCCTCCATAAACCCGCCCGTGTGGAATTACATTTACGACCCAGGAACTCATATTTACGAGTCCCAGAATTTAAGATACGTCCCTAGCCCACCTCCCAAGTGATGCATCTCTCTCGCTCCTTCTCGTTTTAACTTTCTCTCTCTCTCTCTCTCTCTCTCTCTCTCTCTCTCTCTCTCTCTCTCTCTCTCTCTCTCTCTCTCTCTTTCTCTGTATATATATATATAATATATATATATATATATAAATATATACGGTACTGTATATATATATTTATAATATATATATATATATATATATATATATATAATACACCCTCTCTCTCTCTCTCTCTCTATCTTGATACTGAGATTTGCATGACTATTCCTTTTTATCAGTGTTCTCCATGTCCTCACTTTCTTTCGTAGTTTCTCTCTCTATTTATTTTCATCTCGTTACTTAGCTTCAAAACCTTCAGCCTGAATACATCTCGTTCCAATTCCTTTTCAGTCGAATCAGGTGAATTCGATACCTACTCCTTTTAATCAGATCAAGAACTTTACATTTTATTCTAGTTACATATATATTTTTTCAGTGACGATAAGTAGATATTTGTGGTGCTAAGAATGTAATTAACCCCTTCTGTACCGGCGACATCCTTTTCATTATATTCTGGCATCTATTAGACGATTTTATTAAGTTAAAATAGGGTGACCAGCAATTAAGAACCTTCGTACTATCTCACTTAACCCTCTGTACTACCACAGATCCTTCTTAAACTGCACACAATCGTCAAAATATAGCTAGAATAAAACTAAAAAGACATCTCGGTAAAGAAGAAGTTAAGATACACGTATTCCCTTTGATATATGAAGGTGATTCTTATGCCAGATAAAATTGTCCGAGGGTCACAGGGGTGAAATGATACATCGTAGTTTGTATGAACCCTTAGAATCCTAAGCCTATGACTTAATTAACTTTCCCTATAGTTTGGCTATTATTTAATGACTTTAGTAAGTTTAGAAAGGATCTGTGGGTACTAAAGGGGAAATTGGGACACACTTTACCCCTCTGATTCCTATAGATCCTTCCTAAACCTTATAAAATCGTCTAATGATGGTTAGAGTATAATTTATATAGCGTCTTAAGACTGAAAGGGATATAAAGACTATTCCATGGTAACAGGACAAAGACAGCTTGTTTTTACCATGAATAGTAGCATGAATCATATGAATCATTGTCATCCGAAATCCCTTATAATTACGCTTGAATGATGGATGGTCTACACCGTATAGTTTACTGCCCTAATACATTACATTACATAATTCCATAAACAAATAAGCTACAGGCGCCTAGCGAGATTATTAGACTAGTTGATGTTATGCCTGATTTTATAATATATAATAATATAAATATGCTTTTGCCAGGTATTGGAGCAGGATTGAGCTACGAGGTAAAGTACAGATAATGGAATGACTTAGCCATGATCATATCTATGTTCAGAGATAATGGATTCATTTCCTTGGGAGGGGACCTAAAGGGGCATGTTGGAAGGAGTACAGATGGATACGAAGGAGTTCATGGTGGATATGGGTACGTCACTAGAGATGCCGAAGATGAGTGAATCCTAGATAGTTTGGCAAGGCCCTAGACATGACAGATTGTAACACAATGTTTAGGAAGAGGAAGAGCCACCAACCCCTCTGACGACATCAACACCTATCGAAACTACATGTCATCTGACCACAAAACCGACGAGACCATAATGAGAGAAATTATCAATACAAATGCCTACCCACCAACCCCGACAACATCATTAAATTAATATACTATAAAGCTCCCAATACCTCAAACCTAGTCCTCCGAAACAGACCTGCATCTGCCAAGAGCCCGATGAATGACGACCATGTGGTATACCAACACACCTGTTATAATGGGGACTGTGGGCCCCAATCCTATATTGGTGACACAAACTAGTCTGTCTCGTCGGCTCACCCTCCACCTTCAATCAGGAGCCATAAAAGTTCACTACCAAGCTCCCAACCACCATGCCCTAACTCATGCCGACTTAACTAAATACACTTCCATATTTAGAAAAATCGACCCTAGACGACTCCTAATACTCGAAGCCTTATATATTGAAGCCTTAACACCTTATGAGCGGCTAGGTCGGTAACTTCTACTACCTGCCAAGCGGAGGGTTTTACCCTAAACCAGCTTATTTCTGTGTTCTTTTTCATGCATAAACAAGAGCCAGAGCATAATACAGTTATGTATCCCTGAAAGGGCAATAATAGAGCTTTCCAATAACACCAGAAGCATCCTTCTACGTCCACGCGTTCTCTTGCAACGATCGTGCAAGACGAAGGAAAAATCCCTAAAATACGGTAATTTCCTTACATAATTCCCTGTGTAGTGAGGTAGTGAGTATGGATGAGTGTGGAGTGGGCCTCAGTTGTTGCGCGGGACCTGTGCCGACCGGTCAGAGCCGACCTACGCTCCTCCCACCACTCGGCTCTCTCTCAGAGCACATTATGTGCTCAAAATTGCATGCGACTATAGCCGGGCCCCGCTCTTTAGGTTGGGGTTCTCTTATCCGCTATAGCCGGGTGCCGCCAAAGAGGGTTTAAGCCCCAGCATTTACCCCTAACCATCGGGGCCCGACTTAAGTCCGTATCTAAAAATCTGGACTATGTGGCGGGGCCCGACTTTAGTCTGTGTGCAATTTTGGCACAATATTGGCTCTGAGAGAGAGACGAGCGACGGGAGGAGCATAGGTTACCTCATGACTGCTCGCCACGGCCACCGTGGGCCTACTGACATCTACTCCACACACATCCATCACCACTCCCTCGCTACACGCGTAATTATGTAACGAAATTACCGTATTTTAGCGATTTTGCCCTTCGGTTGCACGATCGTTGCAAGACAACCAGTGATCATAGAAGGATGGTTCGGGTGTCATTGGAAAGTTCAATTTACGCCCTTTCAGGGATACATAATTGTATTACGCTCTGGCTCTTGTTTATGCATGAAAAAGAGCACGGAAACAAGGCCATTTATGGTAAAAAAAAAAACGCTGGGCGTGTAGTGGAAAAAAACTGACATACCTGCTCGTAAGGCGTTAACAACCAAGCCTAGGACCTCCACGTAATGTCCTTGGCTAAGCGTCACACCCCTACAGCTCCCACACAACCAGAGATTATATACTATACTAGAAGATGGGAAACCTGCTATCTACTGTAATGTACTAATAAAATCGTGCTCCTAAAGATTGCCAAATGGCACCACAAAATAACGCCAACTGTTGTTGCTATCCAGAACTAATAGTGAACAAAAGTCTATGGATCGCACTTCTTTCATTAGTGCACTTCACAGTACTGTATAGTAGCCTAATCACAAATTTGACGTAATGATAAGACCTACATTATGTAGCCTCTAATCTATCCTGTTACAACATCTATGTACATAAGTAATGTTCTCTGATATGAACGAACTATATATATATATATATATATATTATACTGTAAAAGAACATATTATTATGTAATTAAAACCATTGTTTGAGCTCACGTCACCACCTAAAATAAATTAAATAGGTGCATTAATTGCTATTTAAGTATTACATAAAATGCATTCCATGTAATAATGCACGCTAACCATATAGCCTTAGCTGTATATACTGTACATATCAAGGACAATTAAAAACAACATACTCAATATACTTTATTTCATCCTGTTTTTCGATTAATATATATTTCATTCTTCCACTGGACAAAGGCAACGGCTACAAATAAAATTGATCCATACATCATCAGAGAGGACAGCTATCCTACCTTATCCTAAACTTGATTGATTAGGTTCTTCAATTTCCCTATGAATGACACGAGTGGAATATAAACGAAAATCGGTATTCAGGGAAATGACATCACCGACCTTTTCTTTCATGATTTCTTACTATTACGGTCGGAATATGAGGATAAGAATAGGCCTATCCCAATATAAAATAGCGTAGGCTATGATATGGATGGCTATAGCTTGCTTATTAAAGTTATTTAAAGAATCAATCAGGTTACGATAGCGAAACGACTAGGGAACGAGTTGATTTGTGTCCGGAGCCAGTGAAAATCACTATTTACCAGCTGATTTACATGAAATTATCAATCAATATTGCATAATGTCACAGCAACAATGCTTTCAGACCATGCCAGTGGAAGAATGGAAGATTACTGATTGACTTAGAACACAAAAAACACTAATTTGTCATTCACAAATCCAGTAGCTATCTCATGTTCTTTTGCAAGCTGATCGCTAGTTCGGCTTTTAACATATTAAGATATTCCTGGTAAAATTAGAAACTATCTCATAATAAATACCACACAACAATAATTGTATACAATTTGTTACGACCGGGACTCGTATAAAACAAGGGTTCTTAATCATTGGACTAGAAAGGCACACAGCCACAACGGTAACACTAGATCCAACCCTCGAACTTATATTGCCGGCGCACAAAAACACCTATACCCTCCAGAGTTAAATCTGCGATAGCGGGGTATCTTATAACTCGTATAAATGCACTACTACTACAGGCTGATGATCTCTGATACAGCCTAATCACAACAACATACAATTACGTTAATAATGTATACAAGAAAAAGGATAGAGAGCTTAATTAAATCACTGAAATGCTTTAATGCAAACAAGAAGAAGGTATAATTAAAGTTACTCTAAACAATAATAAATTGTCACTTCTATATTAAAGAAAGTGAATGAAAGTCCTAAAGCATCGAACGGGAATCTTCTGAAGAAAGTCTGATGCTGCTTAAGATGATCGAATCGGATTTTGAACTGTTATATAAAGCAGGAACAAGATATGACAAGTGTATGGACATACAGTGTTAACTGGCACGGGAATAATAATAAATGCGCAATAGCCGACGGTTGTCTCCAACAACAAAAGAAGTACTTCCTCAGGCAACTCAAAAAGCCTGCTCGGTTTGTGCAACTCAACAACAACCAAGGCTTACAATCAACGTGGATAAAAATGCTGCATACATAACATAAGAGCTTATAATCTTAATCGGGTGTCTGCTAGGCGAATAAAGTCTAGCTGGGATGTAGTAGGCCAGGAAACAATGGCTGAGCAAGCGGCTCGTAGCCTAGCGACGTCCCTAAGACTGTGCGGCCAAATTACGTTAAATGACGGGGTGCTCTCTTGAGAGATCCAGATCGCTAGTATCTGGTTCTCTCCTGGCGACCCTCTCAAAGTCAAAGCAAAACGAGTTAGCACAGTGTTGGGTGGCAGAGGCAAAAGCCCTCACTCGCAACACAGTGCTAAACTCACAAGGTACACAGTCAGAAAGACCACCTAGGCTTCCCACGTATCCGTTGCGATTGTACAAGTTCAACAAAACCTGTTACACATCGGAAATCACAACACAAGTAGCCTTACCCCAGTCTAGCATTAAATAGCCAAGCAGACAACCAAGGAATAGGTAGTGAGACACCGTGAGTGTGTCGTACCTCTACAGACAAAATGGTAACCCCTCCAAAATGCCTAACTAAACATGTAATATCTGAGAGTTTCAGCATATATTACGATGGCCGATATATGAAATCGTGCAGAACCAAAGGGGAGTTATGATATTAAATAGAGTGGAAGAATGAGAGGTAAGAAGTTGAGAGAGAGAGAAAGTGCTCTATAGGTAGAAGTCGGGGACAGGTGCTAAGGGAGGTGTGAAGGGTATGCTGGGCAGGCAAGCTCTGAGCAAGGAAGGCACAAGGCAGCAGGGAGTGCGGGGGGGACTACTTCCTGACGCGGCAGGAGGGTGGTACGGCAGCCAGCCACTCAGAGGGCCCGGCCGTGGCATGACGTCACCGAGACAACGTGTAACACTACGCGACTACCCTCTGCCTCCTGTACTTACTCACTCACACTCTCTCGCTGTATCATTCAGTCTTATACATTAAACTTATAACTGATGATATAAAATATAATGCATTGTCACAGGCGAAAATAAAGACCACTTCTGTACTGCCTGTGACATGACGATTCACAAGAAAGAAAGTACAACATTGTAGATAGACTGTAGCCAAATACATTGCCCTGGCGAGTGTTAGCGAGTGGACTAGCGAGCGGCTGAGGCCACGTGGCGTTCTGCTAAGCTGCAGGCGTCACACATTGAATACATGACCCTTATTTCTACTCCAACCTCAATATAAATTATTTTGCATTAGAAAGTCAATTACAGTATAACCATGGCAAACCCGATTGTCCTTGTCTGCAAAGGACCGGAAATTTAAGTTTGTATTTCGTGTACCAGGAGGCAATAATTGGTCAGGAACCAGACTCTATACAGTAAATGCCCTAGAGCTTGCCCTAAGGCCTACTAGACGCTAACGCCATCTGTTGTTGCTATCCGTCTGAATTTCGTCAACAAGTGGTGGGGTTCCAAATACTCGATAACAACACTAACTGCTAGTTGCCAGGGGTTGCACACAACAACACTTCCACCCCCTCCAACGCCATCCACCCCTGCGCATCCCCCGCGCAACTGAACAACGCCTCTACCATCTCCAGCCAATCACCGATGACTTCTGCTACCACAAGCCAACCACCGACAAAAACCAGCCAGCGCCTTGCTAGGAGGTTACTCGCCTCCAATTGTGGCCGCCCTAGCGCACTGTACCTCCTCCCACCTCTCGCATGATAACATAAGTCAGATTAATGATAATGTTTATAAACCTTGTTAATTGTATAGTTCTTTAATTCCCTAATGATGCTAGCTATGCCTAGTGATTCGTTGGATGATAATCATGAACTTTGCCACCCTTATCTACCTACTTACTGAACCTCAAAGAAGGCTGATCAGAAATATTGAAACCATTATCAATGAAATATATATATATATATATATACTGTATATATATATGTTTATTGGATGACAAATATAGCTGACAGGGCTAGAATTCGAACCATATAGGCAGGAGGTCCAGCCACCTACACCATCACGAGGGTTAAAAGAAGGAATTTGATGCTTCTACCAGTATTCCTTCCCAACAACAATAAACAACTTGTCATGCTTAGGGCAGCCGGATTTAGATTAAATACATGTCTGCCCCCCCATCAGAGTCGAGTTGGGAAGGAATACTGGTAGAAGTATCAAATTCCTTCTTTTAACTCTCGTGATGGTGTACAGTAAGTAGGTGGCTGGACCTGCTGCCTATATGGTTCGAATTCTAGCCCTGTCAACTATATATATATATAATTATATAAATGCCGGCATATATAATTATATACTGTATATATACTGTATATATAATTATATGAGATGCCAGGGGAGAAAAATATATCGAGTTACATTAGTACCCTCCAGGGCTACAGGGCCCACTCAAATAAAACCCTAAAACCATCAAATTATATTAGTACCCCCCAGAAATCCCTAAAACCCCCAGTGCTTGACAACAGTGAGGAACTCTTTATGCAAGTTCCTCACCAACTCCTTCAATACCCCCCATCGAGTCTTGTAATCATATTACAAACCAAATTAGCCATGCTAGACAACAAGCCAATTTCCCTTGTCTACCTTCCTCTCTGCTTACCACCATAGGACATCCAAATTTCCTAACCTGTCCCCAAACAGTAATTCCCTATTTTATTCCTTAACACCTTATTGGCGGTCTAGGCTGTCTATTTGACCGTACCGCACAGTTTTTTTTTTTACCCTAAATAGGGTTGTTTACGTGATAATTTTCATGCCTAAATAAGACCCAGAGCGTAAAACAAATATCTATCCCTGAAAGGGCGTAAACAGAGCTTTCCAATGACACCCGAACCATCCTTGTATGACCACTGGTTCTCTTGCAACGATCGTGCAACACGGGTGCAAAAACCCTGAAATAAGGTAATTTCCTTACATAATTCCCTGTGTAGCGAGTGAGAAAGGCTGGGGGAAAGTAGAATACAGTTCAGTATGTCCACGGTGGTCGTGGGGAGCGGTCATAAGGTTACTACGCTCGTCTCACCGCTCAGCTCTCTCTCTCAGCAACATTACGTGCTGAAAATGGCGCTCGACAGCTGTCGTGCACCGCCACTTAGTCCAAATTTATTTCACTCGACATATGTTGCGCACCGCCAGTTAAGGGTTAACAGGCCATGCCTGAGGAATACCCCTTGCCAATAAATGCAGAATGTTCTCCTTAACTAATAAACATCCTTCACATAATTGTAATACAACCTCCCACTTCACTATGAATCCAAAAGTACTTTCTAACCCGAGAGTCAAGCAACTTGACTCCAAAACAAAAAGGGTTAATACCAGCCCAAGCCAAAGGAAAGGTAGGCAAAACCAGGGCAATACATCGGGAGTGCAGCTCTCCTAGATAAGAAGGACTAGTATCTTCCGGAGTAACCTTGAGTATCAAGAATTACCTTCTGTAGTTCTGTAGTCGCCATTACACTTCAACTAAGGATCAAACGAGTGCAGAGAGGTGACCTGAGAAGAAGGAGAGAAGGATCTGGATCTACCTGGAGTGTGTGAAATCCTTCGAGCCCCTGTGACCAACCGGGGGACAACTACCCAAGTGACTACGCATTTGCCAGACTCTCTACCAGGCTTCTATCCTGCTTTCAAACCTTTAAGTGTTCTTTCGTTTAGTAATGGTCACGATGATTTCAACTAGGGTTAACTTTGATATGTTAAGGTTCACCATTAACGTAATTACCGAATTTGTCCATTCTTCACAATTCCTAGTTACCTGTCCCTTGATTTAGAGAGAACATTACACACTTGTATTTGGGGATAAATATAAACAGTACCGGGTATATACTTCTTCGGATATAGGCTCCTATATTCTTTATGGAGAGATATACATATGTTCGTGCGGGAAATAATACATGCGCATTTACACGTCAAAACCAGTGAACATTTATTCAGATATTGTTTTATGCTATATCATTTGGGTACGTAAACCATAGATAGGTTGTTCACAGAGTGTTTTATCAATCAGTTTCCTAATTTAGACTATTATTATTATCACAATATATGAAGTCTTATTTTGTGTATTATTTGAGTTGCTTTAACTCTATGTTATTCATGTCGCATTAACTTATCATTCGATTAGAAATATCAATCACGCATACATGACTAATATCTACATTTAACCTATTCATGAATTTATATTCATAATTATTACTCTTTGAATTATTTGAGATTAATCTCCTGTTCAAGTTAAATTAACTTATTGTTTATTTGCGAATCAAATACTGTCTTATTGTACATACCTTCAGTGCCGCATGTATGCTATCGCAGTAACTAATATTTACTCTAGGCTGAACCTTACCTCGAGTTTCCCCGTTTTCTATCAAGACACTATTTATTGTATTAGAGACTTAACATCTCTGTGTATAATATATTTATATGTTCTAGTAGTAACATCCTGATTATTTATATGTTATATTAGTAACATTAATATATTATATGTTCATCTAGTGTCATTATTATTCCAGTGATCATGTATTATTCATTATCTATAATTATCTATTCCTTCGACTATCTTGAGAATGTACCCTAGCTAATAAGGAAATAAAACTTGTGAAACTTGACTGTATATTTTGTGTCCATTGATTATTATTGTAGTGAAATTATAAAACCAAAGTTAGTTGTCACCCAGTAGAGAGAGTTGTTGATTGACGTGATTTCCTAAGGTGGAAAACGCAATCAGGATAAAACACGTTACATTATAACGTCGCATAACAATATATAATAATTTATATACTCTCGGCCGGACTCGAACCTCTGACATTCAGAACGAGTGTCCAAGCTTTTAATCCATTACATTACGGCGTGGTAAAGGAATCTTAACCTTTTTAAGGAAAAGGTTAAGATTCCTTTATCACACCGTGGTGTAGTGGATTAAAAGCTTGGACATTCCTTCTGAGTGTCAGAGGTTCGAATCCGGCAGGGGGTATATAAACATATATTAGCTCACGTGTTTTTGTGAGACATACATGATATATATATATATATATATATATATATATATAATGGAAGCAATTGATTCTCCTACTGGGAATCGAAGACGAATAAGAAATATGAAGAACAAAGCGAACAGGAACATATTTGTTTATTGGCAACGTTTCAACACTAATCTTGTGTCATTATCAAGCCTAAATAAGAGAAAGAATAAAACCTATCGTGAATATCATAAAATCATCACGTTAAAATTGAAAATGTATTCAAATGATAAAATTAACGAAAATATAACTAAGGTTCATTACATTAAGGCATTGAAAGTAGATATTTGATAAGTGTAAAAGGAATAAAAGAGTGAGAATAATGTACAATAATAATTATTGTTAGGCAAAATAAAGATAGAAGAGGGTGGCGAATTTAAAAGTCAAGGAGTGAAAGGGGCGGGGTCGACTAAAATAAGGACAGAGGAGTACAAATGGGCACATATATCTATTTAAACATATGCCTACACGTACCAGCACAGGACACTAAAAGCAGAGGAGGGGCGTGGAGGTCTCGTGGGTGCCTAGAGACGGGCGGAGGTGGTGGGTGAGGAGGGACTCAGCTGTCACACGTGTCATGTCGTCTGTTGCAGTGAACAATATGGTACAATCCTGGCTATTTATAGTATGATCTGAGGTTTCTCTGTGGTTTCGGATAGCAGCATATGATGGCATTGACAAAGGGAAATTGGTACGGTACCAATTTCCTAATGCAATGAACCTTAGTTATATTTTCGTTAATTTTATCTTTTGAATACATTTTCAATTTTAACATGTGATGATTTTATGATATTCACGATAGGTTTTATTCTTTCTCTTTGTTAGGCTTGATAATGACACAAGATTAGTGTTGAAACGTTGCCAATAAACAAATATGTTCCTGTTCGCTTTGGTCTTCATATTCCTTATATATATATATATATATATATAAATATATATACAGTATATAATTATGTTTTCTTTTCTGTTTTTCCTATATTCCAAGTACTCCCGCTCGGGCATAGGCTGACAGCCTTTACACTCTACCGCTAAACAAGGTGAGGCCCGTGAGGTCTGTATGTATGTATTCATGTATGTAGATATTAAATTGTTGCCTGGAGCCCACTAATGGAACCCAGAGCACCATGTAACCAGTCCAATACAGTAACCAGTGAGCCCTGTCTGACCACCACCACTATACCTAGTCTTCCACAACTCACCCTCACCACCACCTTACTATCACCTTTCTAACTATGCAAATATCGTTCCCTCTTTGAGAATGTAGCTTCTTTAGATTTATTTCTTTAACTTTGGATTTGTGTTAATTTTCTTTCATTGCTTCTCATTCATACATTTATTTTGTCAAAAGTGTATACTATTTTATACTGTGTGTGTGTGTGTGTGTGTGTGTGTGTGTGTGTGTGGCGGCCCATCAGCGTGGCCACGGGCAGCAACTACTGCCTGAAACTACTCACCACCACAGGTGTGTGTGTGTTTGTGAATGTGTGTGTGTGTTTGTATGTGTGTGTGTGCGTGCGTGTGTGTGTATAATACTAATAATAATAATAAAGTAGGTGTGCAGTGTTTGTATTACCAAAAAAAAAAAAAAAATTGCATACGCAACTCTGCGACCTAGAATTCTCCAAGTAGTATTGAATCTCTTAGGTAAAATCGGCATAATATATATATATATATATACTGTATATATACAGTATATTGTTTTTACACTCACATCCAGACTTGAACCACCGACAGTCAGAATAAGTGCCTATACTTTAATCCACTATACCACAGCATGATAGAGGATACTTGTGTGCAGTGGCTTAAAGCATAGACACTCGTCCTGACTGTTGGTGGTTCATGTCCACCTGGGAGTATATACAGTATATATAATTATATTGATGATCGCATTGAATCTTAACCATTGGAATATTTATCTATAATAAGGTCAGCGTAACATTATTGTGTAGCATTTTGAATGTGCTGTAATTCAAATTTAGAATATATATAAGAAAGAAATAGTGACCATAATCTGTGACCTTCACCATTCACCTTGAACTTTGAATAACAAAAACAAAAAAATTGGACAATCGTTGCATTGACCAACCGAATTTGCCAGCAAAATTTGGTGACGATACGTAACCCGTTCAGTACAGTTCTGTTAGTTTCATTTCATGCTGGATATTAAGACGATTTGATTTAGTTTGTAAAGGGCCTCCATAAAATTAGCAGGCTTTCAACTATCTTAATTAACCTTTTTTACTACCACTGATCCTTCATACACTCCGTAAAATAGTCTAATTATAGCTAGACTAAAATAAAAAAGACGTCACTGGTACACAAAAGGTGGACAGTCCAGGAAGAGTTTAAAGACAATTATTAACACTCTTTTGTTCTTTGACCTTGACCTTTATCCTTAAGTACTATAATATATATATATATATATATATATATATATATATATATATATTATATATAGAGTTGAATGGAAAATTTATTTTTGACTGACCATCGCATTGACCAAATGGATATACCTGTGAAATTTGGTGAAAATCCATCGAACGGTCTAGGAGGAGTTTCTGGACAGACAGACGGACGATGACGACGACGGACGACAACGACGACGACGGACGACGACAGATAAGCTGACTGGTGGTGCACAGTATACGGGCGGGATCTGTGTGCGCGATAACACTCTGCTTCGCAGAGTTGATAATAATAACAATAATAATAATTGGGTGTATTGTCATTGCAGCCCTGAGCTGAAACCCTACAGTTTTTCTTAGACCTAGGTAGAGTACAATACTTATTCTACCTTAACTACGAGGTCACATGCGACCTTTGGAGACCGTGAGGTGCCTGGCTTCCCACCAAGTACATACGCAGATGCACTTTGTATTGGTGAGAAGATGTGTAGGCTAACACAGGCTGATAGCTTGGTTAGGGAGAAACCACGATACAATTCTCTCTGTCGCTATGGCCGAAAAAACCTTTAGCATTCTTATGGGGACTCGAACGCTCGCCCTGGCCTGGCCCTCGTGGTCAGCTCGCAAAACAAAGCGCTCTAAACCACTGGACCACCGCGACCCGTATTTGGGCACGCGCGCGTGTGTGTGTGTGTGTATGTGAAATTTTAGTCTCACCAAATCCATAAACCTATGAGTGGTTACTTCATAATTTAAAATATAATTATGTTTGTTTTCACTTTTCATTTCGTATTTGTACCTTTTGAACTTTAAACAAATGTTTCCAAAGCAAAATATTAATATTCCGATTTTCTGTTCTTAGGTTTAAATTTACTTTCGGGTTATTTTTCTCGAACAAAACAATATTTTGACATCTGTTCTTTTATTTTGATATTGTTAGTCCAAACATATGACCGCAGCAATGTTCTTATAATTGTACATATTCATTAAAAGTGTATATGTATTTGATTATATAGTAAGTTAGTAGTAATTAGTTGGTTGTTGTAATTAGTTTGCTAGATAGCTAGTTATATATGTCTGATCAAATCAAAAACACATCTTAAAGTATGCAAACTATTATCACAATTACCATATATAAATACTCAATATGCACAACACACCAGTGATATTATATAGCAGTGCTATTATATATTATATTATATCTATTATCTATCTATTCTATCTATATGCTCAGGCCCAATCCCCATTTTGGGGGTACCCGACTCAAGACAGAGCAAGAACAGGGAAAACACAAAAACAACATAAAACAAAAAATAAACAGATAAAAAACACAAACTCACACACATCCAGGTCACCCAGGAGAAGACCCAGAGACCAGGGTTACCAAGGTCGCTCCAGCACTCCCCCGGCCCCTGACCACCCGGAGAGGTTCCGATCTCGGCAGGCAGACATGCAGCGGAGCCAAAGCCACAAGCCCTCCCACCACACTTCCAGGCACACCCTTCATATTAATCGTCTCCCCGGGCCAGGCGCCTGATGGACTATTATCTAGTCGAACTTGCGCCCGACCCCTTACTCCAAATGACCACGTGTTCACTCAACTATTCACAAGCATTCTCCATTCATTCCTGTCCACCATCACTTCCCCTGCCTGATCTATAGTCATTCCTCTATCATCCAAAGCCTTTCTTACACAGTCTCTCCATCTCAATGGGGGTCTTCCTGCCCTTCTATCTCCCCTTGTACCTGACTCACATATTCTCTTTGTAAGCCTTTCATCTTAAGCCTTTCATTGTAAGCCTTTATATTATATGACTAAGAAATATTCACGCATAGTTAGTACGGCATTTGTATACTGTATAGTGTGCTTATTACCAGCCGACTCTAAATTACCTGTGAACATATGATAACTCAGCTATTACGATGTTTTTGCAGCGAAATATCTTGTTAACCCATTCAGTACCAGGGACGTCCTTTTCATCATATACTTGCAACTATTAAATTTATATATTTATCTTGGGAAGGGTCTATAGCAATAATAAGGCTTCACACTATCTCAACCAACCCTTTTAGCTACCACAGATCTTAACTAAGCTGTATATATATCGTATAAATATAGCTAGATTAAAATATAACACACGTCGCTAGTACTGTTGGGAATAATTATGAGAGTTAAGCACTGTTACTGAACAGAAAAATGGCAATTTCATCATTTCCAAATGTTCAGAAATACCAATGAAGACTATCAAAATAAACTCTGGCATATGTATAACTATTTCATTAAGCTTAGGAAATACATACAGGGCCAAGATAGGCGTCAATGTTCTTAAGTACAGGAAAAATGTATCTCAAATTGTTTATAGGCCAAAATAGAGACCAGTACCATCCAAGATTTTGTTTTTTCTATGTGAATGAGGGAGACAATATGCAGAACTGCCTGTAGCGAGTGCCTCTCCCATATTTGAAAGAGTAACAGGGCCAAAATCAAGGGACATTCGAGCCAAAATGCCTGGACACACGGAGTTTGAAGCAATTTAAGTCATAGGAAGAGGGAAAGACTGATTCTGGAGGAAAGTTCCAGAGCTCAGCTGTTGAATGGAAGAAAGACAGAGTAACGTTTCACTCTTGGGTTGGAGAGTTGCACAGAGTAGGGGTGGGATTGTGTTGCAAGAAGATCATTTATGAAAATTAGAAAGAGAATAGGAGATAGGACAGAACCCTGAGGAACACCAGAGTTGATAGGATGAGGAAATGAGCGATGGCCGTCCACAATCGCAGCTATGGAGTGTCAATTAATATTAATATTATGAAGAAAATTTGAGTTGATGCAGAGGTACTATTTCAAGCTTATGGTTTGTGTAAAGGAATATATATATATATATATATATATATATATATATATATATATATATATATATATATATATATATATATATATATACCGGTATATATAATTATATATATATATATATATATATATATATATATATATGTATATATATATACATATCCTGTATATAATAAAAAGAAGGATCAGAGCAACGACGGTGTTCATCTTGACGGTTTTTATTTCTTGCAATATTTTGGACTAACCTTGTCCATCATCAGTCTTTCAAAACATAGCCGGTCCTATGAAAAACGATATTTTTTTCCTATGAGTATTGTAAATAATTTGACCATAATAAAAGCATATTAACCCCTAAGTGTCGGCACGTAATGTTGCTGAGAGAGAGAGACAAGTGGTGGCAGGAGAGTAGCGAGCGTATGACTGCTCCAGGCCACCGCGGCGAACCTACTGACACGAATCCCACCTCCTCCCTCCCTCTCTCACTCGCTATATACGGAATTGTATGGGGAAAGTGCCGAATTACATGCTTTTTGCACTCGCGTTGCGCGGTTGTTGCAAGAAAACTAGCCATCATAAAATGATCGTTATGGTGTCATTGGAAAGCTCTGTTTATGCCCTTTCAGGGATAGATACTTGTTTTATGCTCTGGGTCTTATTTAGGCATGAAAATGATCACGTAAACAGCCCTATTTTGGCTAAAAACACCCCGCTGGGCGGTACATATAAATAAACCGCCTAGCCCGCTAATAAGGTGTTAAGGAATGAAAACGTGAATTAAGGATTAAAACAATTAAAGCTGTCTAAAACTTAACCTATCTATTACATACATGATAACACGTTGATAAATATATTGCGTTACTTACATAGTGACTGTCTAGCTTTTGAGGGGTCTTCGTTCAAACTGAATGATAATGTTAGGAGGGACTTTACATCTACTGATGTTGCCTATTAGTGAATATTTATAAACAAATATTTTATTTTAAAACTAAAATCTGTCAATGAGCATAAAGCAAAGGGTAAACGTGAAGCGATTAATTGTGAAAACGAGTGGGAATGTTAAATTCTATACAACATTATTTCCTAAAATATATAAGGCAATACACACAGACATTAGAAACAGAAGAAATAAACAAATGGCGAACATAAAAAAAAAACTAAACACTACCAACTGGCACTGACCGAAAAGGGTTCACTTGGCCCCAACTACGAACAAGTATTTAGTTTAGGTTTGATTTTATTTATATAAAACTTATCTCCAATGAGAGTATCAACTTTATTGGAAAATCTACTAATGATTTTAAAATCTGTTTTCCCCAAATTATGGTCACATTCTAACGAGTGATTCCTGACTGCAGAGAATTGCATTTTGTGAATGTGCCGACCCGTTCGAACACTCTTCCCAATATGTTCCATTATTCTAGATCGGAAAACTTGAGTAGAGCAACCGACGTTCCTCACAGGACAGTGAGGACATGTGCATTGGTAGACCATATTAGGAGTCATGTGGTCGGGAATTAGGTCCTTAATTCTAAAAAATATATAATTTTACATCCGTTAGTGAGGACAATTCTAATATTGACTGCTGGAAATTTTGAATGAAGAATTTTGGCAAAAGAAAATCTGAGATCGTAGCTCGCATGACCATAAAAAGGCAAATTTACATATCTGATTAGCTTCGGGACATTTTGAAATGAACTTTTGCAGTAATATTTTGTGCAAAGGAAGGACTTCAGAATGTTTTTAAATAAACAAAGGCAGTAGATGTTATTCACAAAACATTGTTCTAGTACTTTAAATTCTTGATGCAGAAGGGAATAGCCAGAACATAATTATACTATACGCTCTATTTAGTAGAGTGTTTATAGAATTAATGTTATAGAGTGTAGGGCAAAAGCTAAACCAGTTCAGGCCTTGGTCAGTGGTAGTGTGCTTCCTATAGACTTCAGTCGTCAAACCTTTATATATTTTCGTAACATTGACATCTATAAATGGGAGACTACCTTGATTTTCAACTTCTGAGGTGAACTATATATTGACGTGTTGTTTATTCATATAGTCTAAAAACTCTTGTACATGTTCAACTTGGCTGAAAATTAAAAGTGTATCATCGACATATCTTCTATAATATATTGGCTTGAACTCTAGTGGGCAATTACCTAACCATGATGTTTCTTTATTACATAAAAATGCATCAGCATACAGGGGTCCAAGTGGTGATCCCATAGCAATACTGTCAATTTGATTGTAAAGGATATTATCAAACATAAATACCGAATCTGAGGTAGCGAAATTAAGCAATTTTGTAACCCTGGACAGGTAACGCTCAAGAGCGTAATTTTCATGGTATGGTCGTTGTGAATATGCATGTCGAATTTTACCTCAAATATCTCCCAAACCAAAAGACTTAGAGACTAAATTAAAATTGCCAAAAATAATAAAAGGATCCTTTAATATTATGTTAGTAAATGATAGATACTAAAGGATAATTAGTATTTTAAAATAATTTAATAAAAAACAAGTAGAGGTTTTAAGTTAGTCTTACTTGAAAAAAACACAAAAAAATAATTCTGAGGGTGCTGGGACTCTGGGGATGTGGATGGCAATGGTGGGGCTGATTGGTGTATGAAGGATGACCCTGTAGTCCCCATATGTTGAGAGAAGTGCGAAGTTGCAAAAATTGTTAAAAAATTTACCCTCTAAAAAATTTGACCCATTTTCAAATTTTTGTTGATACCTAAATATACTTTAAATCAAACCAAAATCAACATAGTGCTTCCTACATGCTCCTATTGTAATACCAATCTGCAATAATCGAGATCTGAGTACCATAGATATTACAATAGAATATTATATGGAGGTAACTGAAATCATGTCATGAAAAATTCCTGACCCAAAGTATGGCAACATCAGACACACTAACCTGCATGAGCTTGTTCACTCACCATCTGGGTAAGATGTCTATCACTCCCAGATAAATATCTCAAGTCACAATATCACTTGTTATACACTTTTCAATATAAGTAAATGTCACATACTAGGTACATATGTTGCAGATTTGCAACGGATATTTCCTGTTTGGGCATGTTCTCATGTTGCTGGGTGAGCAGCACCTCCACACCCGACTGAGGCCCACAGCACACTGACTGCCAGCAGGCCGATAACTGAGACAATGGCCATGTGGGCTGCGCAGACTCAAAAAAACATGTTTTGCGCACCACGCCATCTTTAAAAGCTACTTTTAGGCCTAAAAGTGCTTTATAAATACCGGCCCAGGGAATGAAGAGCCGCGCGACTGCCCCGAGGCTACGTGTCCCGCTAAGCAAAACTAGTTAGAGGTTAACCCCTCGTTGACGTGACAGCCAAGTTGACAAGTACTACCACCATAATATGTATCTACAAAGAGTTCTCAGTAACTGTCATGGTCCCCTACTATACTGATATTTAGATGTAGGTTACAGAGATAATATATTCCCATTTCGTATATTTATTGCTTGTATTGTACTGTGTATAATATATTGTATGTTCTTGTGTACAAATAAACTATAATAGACCCAAGATACGATTATGCCCCAATAATATAGGCACTTCAATATAATTGTTATTATTATCATTATTATTATTATGAATATTTTCTTATATATTATGTCATCATTAATAGTATCCTTTATTCAGTGTCTCATCAATATTAAGGGAAACCCCAGCCTGCCCTCCAAAACACCTTCTCCTCCTAGCAATACATTTATGGATAATTTAGATAAGTGGACTGTATATTATTGATAATGAAGAAGTAGTAACCATATAGAATATTTACCCTTTGATGAACTCAGCTGGTGATTGGAGGATGGCAGAAAATAGGCTAGATGACTTGAAGTGGTTAGTAAGGTAAACAGCGTATGAAAAGAGGCTACAATAGGCTAGGAGAGGCTAGATATTTATGTTAAGTTCGTGCTAATTAACAAAGATGATGATGTAGTGACTATATGGAATATGAGATGAAAGTGAAGCGAAAACACCTGGTGAAGTAAAGGAACTATAGGAAGAAGGCTTAGCGTGTGTAGCTGGGCTACACACTGGGCCAAACCAAGGCTCTCTGGCGGGAATGAAACGCCATTCGCATTTTACATCCGCTAGGCAGGTCTGAATCTTAGGATTGTTGCTCACTTCTTTGAGATATGTAGATGCCCCTATGAAAGTCTTTGCATCGTCACTCAGCATGATACGCGGATATCCTTGTCGACTGCAGAATCTTCGGAAGGCATGTAGGAAGCTATCACAAGTGAGGTTAGTGACCAGTTCCAGGTGAATTGACCTGGTAACAGCACAGGTGAAACGTATCATATACACCTTAAGATTGGGTGAATCTTTCACAGGGATTGTTCCACTGTAGTCAACCCCGGGAACTTTGTAAGGGTCACCTGGGGTGGTTCGCAGGTTTGGTAAGGGAGGAATTCCGACGGGATCATAATGTGTTCCCTGTACTCTTCTACTCTTTAAGCATTTGCAAAGGACTTTCTTGACCACCTGCCTGATTCTAGGCACCCACCATCGTTGTCTTACATAGGTGACTATATGACCAACCCCATAATGACAACAGAGTCGGTGACACCTATCGATTATAAGATGGGTGAAGGGATGATTGGGGGGCAGTAGTATTGGATACTTACTTGCCTCGGAGAGGGCTGCCAATCGTAATCTGCCTCCGCAATGTATCAAGTCCCCCTTCAAGTGTAAGCCCAACTGGTTGATCAGGTTATTCCTAGACTTTGTTCCCTTAACCAGTAATTTATATTCCTGTGTATATATTTCTTGTTGACAGAGCTTATGTAATAATTTATCTGCAATTCTGATCTCCTTCACATTGAGGTAAGCACTACCTGTGGGCGGTGTGCGTTTAATTTTTGCTTTTACATTTCCTACAAATCGTATCACCCATGCTGTAACACGTTGTAACTTCTCATAGCTGCTGAATCTATCCCAGTCCCATAACCGTGTGTCTTCGTCAGGCACCGAGTCAATTACCGGTCAATTACAATAGCAGTGTTGCTCGCTCAAATCTATATTTTCTGGCCATTCGTTGGGATCACTAAGCCAGCATGGGCCATTCCACCACAACGCAGAAGGTTTGAGAAATTTAGCAGAGACACCACGAGTAATGCAGTCACTTGGATTACCTTTGGTAGGCACATACCGGAATTGTGCGGTTGGGAGCAGGGTACGAATTTCGTCGACATGGTTGGTGACGTACACTGGTAGCTTCTTTAGGCTATGTAACCAGTAAAGCGTAATTTGGCTGTCACTCCACATAACTGTCTCGAAGATATTTAGCAAATTTTTAAAAAGTTTCCTCTACAAAGAGAACGAGTCTAGCAGCCAACAGAACTGCAGTCAGCTCTAATTTTGGGATGGAAAGGGATTTGATCGGGGCGACTTTCGCCTTCGCCATGACTAGATGGCTGCCACTTGTGTCAACAAAGTATATGGCGGTGCCGTACGCGACCTTGCTAGCGTCTAAGAAGGCATGAATGGAAACAGGATGGTCTTTGACAACTCTCCGAGGAAAATTAAAACCCTTACAGAGACGAAGATCCGAAATAATGTCTTCCCACTCCTGAACCAGATCGCCAGTCAAAACCTAATCCCAACCTAATTTTATCCTCCATAATTGCTGAAGGAATAATCTTGATTTGATCGACACCGGTAGAACTATCCCCAAGGGGTCAAAAAGTTTAGCCGTCATACTCAAGCAGATTTGTTTTGTAATCTGCGAATATTGCGCGTACTGAACGCCGAATGAGAGGGTAACGGTATCCTCATACGACGATAGTGCTTGACGCTCAACCTGTGAGTATTCCTTAGGGGTTATCCCAATGTGATCTAATTCCCACAAAACGTTTAAGTCATTTTTGCATGGTGGAACATTACCAGTGGACATGTATTCGTCCATTGGGTTTACTGCTACATTCAATACAGTAATTACTTCTGTGCTGGAGCTGGTAGGTTGTGCCACATATGAACCACTGATGGCGTACCCGTAATTGGTAGGAAGCAGAATTAGGCTACCTGACCTTTTATACCCAGGTCGCACTATATTGTAGTAGTGATCCGCACCAATAAGCAGCTCCAGCTGATCTGTGTCCGTTGCGTGAGGATCGGCTAATTTTATGCCTTTAGGTTAAGTTCACCTTTATGTTCTGGCAACTCATCAACCACTATTGCGTCTAGATGATGAAATTTACCTCTGTGTTTGTATTGCAGTGCCACAACATTATATTTCCTAGAGGCTTGTTTCCCGGTAAATCCGTGAAGACATAACTCCTCAGTTCCTTTAGAAATGTAGGAAAGGGAGGATAGAACAGAAGACTTCACAAAGGTCCTCTGAGAACATTGGTCAAGTAGCGATCTGATTTTAACACAATTATTATCCTTACCCTTTACCGGCAGCTGTACGGTGGGCAAGATTACTATATTTTTACCTGTGGAAATGGACATTGTAGTTGAAGTAGCAGCAGTCTGCTCTCTCTTGGTGTTATCCTCCGCTGGTCTACTTTCCTTCCCCTGTTTTTATGTACACAGGGAATGAAAGTGTTTGCCCTTACAAAACTTGCAGCTTCTTATGTTAGGATTAGTACAACCCGAATGGCCATGGTCTTTTGACAAGCACCCAGTGCAGAGACGTAGTTGACGGGCTCTTTTAACTTTAAGAGGCCCTGTCTTATACTTCATACACTTGTACCATAAATTATTGGTGCCACTACACAGAACACAGTTGAATTTCCTGTATTCACTTTGGGCGGTAAATGTTGCCGTAGCCATGGGTGTACCCCCTGCTCTATCTTGACCCGCCATATTGTACACTTCAGCCTGGAAGCAATGGGTGAATTTCTTATAATCCAGGCTCGAGTCTCCCATTTCTCGTTTTATGGTTTCTTTTAGTGGTGAGGTAACTTATTGACAAGAGTCACCACACAAAATTCCTTCAGACAAATACCATGGCTAATGATTGACCTCATCACACTCTCTGTATTGGCATAGAAGTCCTTCTGGTCAGCTGTTTGGGTGACACTAATTGATTGAATTTGGTAACATAAGCTGCCTTGATTCGATCTGGATGCCCATATGTCTCTTGCAGGAGCTCAATTGCTGGGGCATAGCTTGCACTTTCGATAATGAATCCTTCGACTAGCTTATGTGCATCACCCAGAAGCTGACCCTTTAGATAGGTGAAGCGTTGTATATCTGTGAGGTCGGGATTGTCATGGATGGTACACTTGAACATCTCCCAAAATCCCGACCACAATGTGGCATCACCCTCAAATTTTGGAAGAGTAAAATGTGGTAATTTGACTGCGGATTTCCTTGGCTCTTTCTTGACCTCCTTCTTGACCCCTTCAGTGTGGCAACGATTACTTGTATGCCCTCCATATATAGGGTATCCTCTCTTATCAGCTCGATATACTCGGCGTCCTCGTAAATGTCGGCCAGGTCCTCCTGTGTGACCTCATTCTTGTCAAGTTGCTTTTGAATACTGAGCAACCTGGTCTCTACCTCCACACTAGACGCTGAATCAAGGAATTCGTCAATGTCAGAGGTCAAGACCGTCAAAGAGCCCTTAAGCCCAGCCCGACGCTTTTGTACACTTTTAGCCATGATTATGCGGGAAGGAAATCTATTGACGTTAAATCAAACTATCAATGCCAGACCGAATAAGTTGCGGACAACAATACAGTACTCCGAGAAATCAAATAAATCGCGAGCCGAAAATAAAACACCCTCACGAAATGCGTAATAAGAATTGTGCGCAATGTAGACTAGCAATCCGGAGCTTTTCCATTTAACTCCTTACATAATAGTTATGAAATTATAGAATCATTACGCCATAAGTTAAGAAAAGCCGGGAGGGAAATTTAGTACAACAGAGTATAGGCTAAAAGTCTCCAGATGTAAAAAAAGAGAGGTACGGTTTAACGTTATAATAAATTCAAGAATTTGAAGAGAGAGAGAGCCTATAGGGTAATTTAAACAGGCTAAACTCAATGGGTACCGCTAATTCTATATTATTAAATTTAATAAATGTGAAAATTGTACACAAGAAAATTTCATCTCAAGAAGTCACAAGGAAAACAGTTTTTGAGTTGGATTAACACACACTCACCCTATCAGCTATCATATTACCCTGCCTTCAGGGTACACGACGAGAGTAGAATTTAGAAAGATATGTGAATGAATAACCTTTAATTTTTAAAGAAGTTTTTTTCAGTATAATTTTGATCTAGATTTAAATTATTATTCAGTACTGTATGGATGAATTTAATCTTAATGCCGTGCCAATTGTGCAATATTTGCTAGGGCTAAAGTAGTTTTAATATAATTTAATGAGCCCGAAAAAGCATTTAAAGTAGGCTAATTATTGTTTTGAGTACTGTACTGATTCAGATTTATAACTTTTCATTCTGGGTAAAACTCCCGTCGCAGCCCTGACCTATCCACTAGTTTTCACATCCAGTCCCACTGGTGGTCAGGTACCTGGGGCGGCCAGAGCAAAGAGCGGACGAAAAAAACCGACAGCCCCATGGGGCCAAAAGACCGGGGCTTGGAGGACGTAGTAGGACTCATGACAAAAACAGGGATAGGCCAGCCCCACTCCAAGCAAGGCCCCCCCCCCCCCCCCCCCCCCCCCCAAAAAAAAGGGGGGGGGGGGCAAACTAGTGAAAGGTTTAAGGACCAATTATATGGTTAATTTAGATAAGTGGACTGTATATTATTGATAATGAAGAAGTATTAACCATATAGAATATTTACCCTTTGATGAACTCAGCTGGTGATTGGAGGATGGCGGAAAATAGGCTAGATGACTTGAAGTGGTTAGTAAGGAAAACCGTATGAAAAGAGGCTACAATAGGCTAGGATAGGCTAGATATTTACGTTAAGTTCGTGCTAATTAACAAAGATGATGAAGTAGTGACTATATGGAATATGAGATGAAAGTGAAGCGAAAACACCTGGTGAAGTAAAGGAACTATAGGAAGAAGGCTTAGCGTGTGTAGCTGGGACGGAGGTTGGTTGGAGAGTGCGCGAGCGCGTTATGTTTGTCTCTGTCGTGACATACCGCGCACGCGCATAACAAATTATGGAAAATGTATCCCATCCTTTTTACAATGAGATACTTATGAACAATCTTAAATAATACAAATATATATATATATATGGGAATTATAATCCTACAATACTTTCCCATATACAACTATAGAATAATATATTCTACCCAATCATGGAACGTTCGACCAAGGTTATGGAAGCGGTCAACTTAAGACTACGGAACGATATGTAACGCTACATCAACCCAGATTATGTAACATCGAGACTGTTCATACTAGTTTGAGTACACTAAGTATGGACAACATTATACTACAAACACCTTACATACTACACTAATTTTTCCAAAGAAAGTTGAAATGACGAAACCTCAACCCGCCTCTGAGTCCCCAGGAGGGGGGGAACAGAAATGCCCCCATCAGTCTGTCGCCTAGTAACGACTCGTCAAAATGCTCTGGACCACCACCTTCTACTCTCACTATTAATTTATGTAATATTCGTGGCCTTTCCTCCAACTTCAACTCTGTGGAACACCACCTCTCCTCTGCCAACCCTGACCTTCTCTTTCTCACCGAGACACAGTTGTCTGGGACTACTGACAGCAAACCCTTCTCTGTATCCTCCTACTATCTCTATCCTCAGTTTCGAGCCAAAGGTGGATGTTGCGTCTATGTACGCAACAATCTTGCTTTCTCTCGTTCCCAACTTAGATTCTTCTGAATTCTCAACTCTCTAGCTAAAGCTTTCCTGTCACTCTCAGACTAAATATTTCTGCGTTTCTATCTCTCCCCTAATAATTCTACTGACTACCCAAAATTCTTTGACTATCTAACTTCTAAAGTGGAACACATTCTAACCATCTCTCCTTTCTCAGAAATCTCCATCTTAGGAGATTTCAATGTTCACCACCACCAATGGCTCTCCTCTGTTACCACTGACCAACCTGGTGAACAAGCCTACTTCTTTTCTATCTTAAACGACCTAGAGCATTTAGTCCAGCAACCCACCGGTATCAAGGATTGCTTCAGAGATCGGCCCAACATCCTTAACTTATTTCTAACCTCTAACCCTTCTGCTTATATGCTGTAAAAATGTTCTCTCCTTTGGGCTCCGCCGACCATATACTAATATCTGTCACCTGTCCTATCTCTCCAGTATGGCCACCCGATCCTCCCAATTGGCGGTGCTTGTGGCACTTTGGCGCTGCCGACTTGGAGGCTCTTCAGCAGTACTTCTTTGATTTCCCATGAAAAGATTTTTGCTTCCGTGGCTGGGGTCCCTCGGAGAGTGCTGAACGCCTTACCGAGGTAATCCTCTCGGGCATGGAAGCATACATTCCCTTTTCTTTCTCTCAGTCTAATGCAAACAAATCTTGGTTTACTCACGCTTGTTCTACTGGTGTCCGCAACAAGGAGGAAGCATTCAAACGGTACCGACACCTTAAGACTCAAGAATCTCATTTTTCTTATGTTTCTGCTAGGAATCAAGTCAAATCTGTTCTTCGACTTGCCAAACACTCTTTCATTAATACTAAATGCACTGAATTATCCAAGTCTACAGTAGCTCTTCCCAAGGTTTTTTTCATCTAGCCAAAACCTCTCTAACAATTTTCTTCCTTGTCTTTCCCTCCCCTTTTCCACTCGGATGGGATAACCATCACTTCTTCCTCTGACAAAGCTGAACTCTTCGTGTAAACGTTTGCTAGAAACTCCACCTTGGATGATTCCGGTGCTATTCCTCCTTCTCCACCCCCTCTCTCCTACTTATGCCTAATATCCTAGATAGTAAAAGAATTTTGGATAGTCAGGAGAATTAGGGGAGAGATAAACAGCGCAAAAATAATTAGCTCGAGAGTGACAAGAAAGCCTTAGCCAGAGAATTGATAATTCAGAAGAATCAAAGTACATAATATATATATATATATATATATATATATATATATATATATATTGTGGTATAATATCAGTGGAAGTTAAATATCTCTAAGCTATAATTATTCAAACAAAATCAATCTAAATTAGTTTACTCCAAATCTAAATTGAATTCAATCTGGAAAAAAAGCTAATTTACATCCAAAGGTCACACACAATTATTTATATATAAGGTAAGGTTATTAGGGTTAATAATATTCCAGGAATTAACTCACCAATAGTACCACGTGGCAATGAGACAAAGGAGAACGTTTACCCAATATGGCGGACGATGGGGAAACAAGATACCGGCCCCAAGGCTCGGCCAAGGGAAAAGAACAAATGATTATATTGGAATGGACATGAATAATATGCTTATCTGTCAGTCAGTCATGGCGTCGATGAGAGCATCGTAATTGTGTAGATGTGTGGATTGCTGGCAGTTTAATGTGATTAGATGCACAAAAGCTCGATCAACTGGAGGCAGAAATTAGATGTTAACTGGATGGTGTTCGTGAAGGCTCTCACTCTTCCAGCCCTTCGCCTTGCTGCCGTGGCATACGCCAGGAGCCCAAATTATCGTACCGTATCTATGTTGCTCAGTACGATAAATTAAATCAATATATACGATAAATTCATATATACTACATAAGACCATGTCAATATTGCTTAACGCCTTACGAGCAGGCCCGTAAGGAATTTATACTACCCGCCAAGCGGGTGGTTTTACCCTAAACGACCTTGTTTCCGTGCTCTTTTTCATGCATAAACAAGAGCCACAGCGTAATACAATTATGTATCCCTGAAAGGGCGTTAATTGAGCTTTCCAATGACACCAGAACCATCCACCTACGACCACGCGTTCTCTTGCAACGATCGTGCAAGACGAGTGCAAAAACCCTATAATACAGTAATATCCTTGCATAATTCCCTGTGTAGCGAGGGAGGGAGGGTGGATGTGTGTGGAGTAAACATCAGTAGTCGCGCGGGACCCATGCCGAGCGGTCATGAGCCGACCTACGCTCCTCCCATCGCTCGTCTCTCTCTCAGAGCCATTATTGCTCAAAAATTGCACACAGACTTAAGTCGGGCCCCGCCACATAGTCCTTTCTTCTCTAGACCGACTTAAGTCCACCCCCGCTAGACAAGGGTTAATTGCATATTAGGCCTTTTATAATCTTAACTTACTTACAATCTTATAATACATGATCTAATCGTCCTACGCCCTACCGTGGGAACGAACGTTAGACTGTCGTATACCTAGTGATGTCACAGAGACGTACATAAGCACATAAATTATCTTACACTATCGTATTACACGATAATATATATATATACATATATATTATATACAGTATATATATATATATATATATATATATATATATATATATATATATATATATATATATATATATATGTAATTTATGTATACAGGTATATATATATATATATATATCTATATATCCTACGGCTCCAGAAAGTTGGCAAAGTCACCACCAACCCAGCCTTACAACCCACCCTACTAGCAGAAGCGGCCAATACCAGAGGATCTCATCAAAGTAAAATCCTCAAAAAATATTACTTCCAAGCAGCCAAACAACTAAGGGAGAACCCTAACATCATCATACGACGAGCTGACAAAGCCTCCTGTCAGGTGATCCATGGAAAGGAGGAGTACCTGCGGAAAATGGACACCATCTTAAGTGATAAAAATAAATTCAAAAGGATCACTCGCAACCCCACAGATGAAATAAAAAGGAAAGCCAACACCACCATCACCGCCATCAACGCTAAAACTGAAGGGGTACACATGAAAAAACTCATCGGGGAATTTTCCCCTGGTTACGCCTATGGTACTGTAAAAACACAAACCAAGAAATCCCCTCCGCCCCATCATCTCCCAGATACCTACGGCCACCTACCAGATCGGCAAGACCCTCAACAACCTCCTCACTCCCTACATACCTCGTCAATATAACCTTAACTCCGCTAATGATTTCCTAGAAATTTTACGAGACGCCCACCGAACTAACGACCACATCACCGCCTCTCTCGACGTGGAGAGCCTATTCACCAACGTACCTGTGGACAGGACCATCAACTTAATCCTGCAAAAAGTTTACCATTGCCCTGACACACCCAATCTTGACATACCGGAGAAGGCACTAAAGACGCTGTTGGAGATCTGCACCAAAGAGGCACCTTTCCTCTGCCCCCATGGAAACATGTACCAGCAAATAAACGGGATAGCGATGGGTAGCCCCCTGGGGGTCCTGTTTTCTAATTTTGTCATGGGAACCATAGCAGAGGAGCTCCTTGATGCCCACCGCCCCTCGGTCTACTGCAGATATGTGGACGACATATTCGTACTAGTAAAGGACCTCAACGAACTCAGGGACCTCCAGCATCGCTTTATGGCCGCCTCAGGACTCAACTTCACCTATGAAGAGGCCACCAATGGACAGCTTCCCTTCCTCGACCTCCTTGTTTCGTTTAATAATCAAGAATTCAAAACTACCGTCTACACCAAACCCACGAACAATGGCCAAAGCCTCAACGGGGAAAGTGAATGCCCCTAACGATACCTGCTGTCCACCATCGCAGCCTACATCAGGAGAGCCCTCACCCATTGCACCGCGTGGAGCGACACCCATAAGGAACTAGAACGCCTTACCCAGGTACTCGTTAACAACGGATACTCTAATACAGATGTCACCAACACCATAAGAAAACACCTTGATAAATGGTACAACCAAGCCCCCCTACTACCAACCCAACCAACGACATCACTATCTTCTACCGCAACTACATGTCATCTGATCACAATACCGACAAATCCATCATGAAAGAAATCATTACCAAAAACGTCCTCCCCACCAACCCCGACCACAAAATAAAACTTATCATCTACTACAAATCCTCCAAAACCTCCAACCTCATCCTCCGTAACAGACCTATCTCTCCCAAGACTCCGAAAATAGACGACCATGTGATATACCAACACAATTGCAATAATGTGGACTGTGGACCTCAAACCTACGTTGGTATGATACAAAATCGTTTATCACGCCGTCTCACCCTCCATCTCCAATCTGGAGCTATCAAAGACCACTATAAAGCCCCCCACCACCAAGCCCTTACTCGCTCTGACCTAGATAAACACACCTCCGTAATTGATAAAGAGACAGAACCCAGAAGACTTGCTATACTTGAAGACCTATATATTCAAACTCTTAATCCTTCCATAAATAATCAAACTCTCGACCCCCAAATACTCCCATCAGCTAAACGTTACTCTCAAACACCCCCTAACATTACTCCCCTTACCACCCCGACTCTGCCCTTACCCCCTCTCTCCTCCCCTACCCTTCCCCCACCGGCCCACCCACTACTTCATTTAACCAACGCGCGCCGCCCCTCAACCCTACGCTTCAAACTGGACCAGAAACCCGAGATACTACTGGCCCGCCGCCCCTCACAATGGCCCAGCCAAACAATTACCGCCCAATCTCGCTCCTTGAAGTTCCCGGCAAAATCTTCGAGAGAGTTATAAACACAAGATTAAGAACTCATCTTGAAATAAACGACAAACATAACAATAATCAATACGGTTTCAGACAACACAGAGGCACCACACACGCACTTGCAGTAATAACAGAACAAATTGCCTTAAGCAAAGCAGACAGGGGACAATGCCACCTAGTCCTGAGAGACATTACTAAGGCTTTTGACAAAGTATGGCACCAAGGACTAAAGTACAAAATTCTACATCTGGACTTGCCTGTCATCATAGAAAAACTCTTATGCGATTTTCTTGATGACAGAAAAGCCAGAGTTAAAATAAACTCTTACCTTGGTGAGTACTTTCAATTAAGTTGTGGAGTACCTCAGGGCAGCGTCTTGTCACCCACTCTCTTCATAATATACACCAGAGATACACCTAATTCTCACACAGGACTAAATATCAGTTATGCGGACGATATCACCCAGATAATCCATTACCAGGGAAAATCCAAGCACATGATGAACGCAAGAACAAAACTAGAAGTTGAGACAATTAATACATATGAAAAAAAATGGAAGATTAAAACTAATGTCAATAAGTTCGCCATCATTCCAATCGGCTCCAAAAAAAATGAAGACTTGGTAATAAATGAAAACCTAGTTAACTTCCAACAAAATGGAAAATCTCTTGGACTTAAAATCTCAAGTACAAGCTATATCACTAACGTAAGTGAAAGAAAGGGAAGAGCTATCCATGCCCTGAGCAAACTCTTCCGTTTTAGAAACCTCAGTACACCTATTAAAATACATTTAATAAAAGCCTTAGTCCTCCCAATCCTTGAATACCCCCCAATACCTACACTGGCTCTCAGCAAATCACAAATACTAACATTACAACGAGTATAAAACAAAGCTCTCAGATTTGCAACAAATACAAGATACCCTTATTTACATACAACCCAAGATTTACACCACATAGCAAAAATAAGCCCATTAAATGTTAAACTGTACCATAGAGCGAAAAAGATCTGGGAAAGAATTGAACTAATAAATGAAAACTTATACAATGATTTAAGAGAAAGACACCAACATATAAACAATTTTAATAGGAACTTTCCTAGCAGCCTAACTGCTATAGGAAGAAATGAACCAGATCCACTATACACTTAATACTTAAGTTCATAAAACTGTAAATCCAATACATAATTATAATGATAAAATGTTCACCTAAACCTAAACGAATCCCAAAGTACATCATGTAAACACAAATTTTAAGAAAAACTTAGCTAGCTTAGCTTTACCTGCCTAAGGCAGAAGAATTATGTAAAAATATGCAAAAACCTAAATAAATACAGCAAGGTGGCCGGCCCACTAACCTTCTCCCTTCTACTGTACTTCATAATTTCCTACTTTACCTTCCTGACCAAACCCTCTACTTATTCCCCCTCCTTCCTAAAAAAAAAAAAAAAAAAAAAAAAAAAAAAAAAAACCTATTCACTTACCTTCCATTCCCTGAAGATGATAGTTGTCTATCGAAACGCGTCGGATCACCATGAATTTTGCTCACCTTTTGCACAATCTCCCAGAACACCTGAGAATTGCTGTTCGTTCTATTGAAAGACTTAATAATAAAATAATTAATGCTGATACCTGTATTTCCTTCAACCTCGCCTGCCTTAAAGAAAATGTATTACCTGGCTACACCAACATATCTCTCTCTCTTTCTCTCTCTCTCTATATATATATATATATATATATATATATATATAATTATATATATATATATATAATTATATATATATATATATACAGTATATATATATATATATATATATATATATATATATATATATATATATATATATATATATATATATATATATATATATATATCTGATTCCTTCTTCCTTCTTATATTTTTCTCTGCATCCATCTATCACTCTTTCTCTCAGTCCTGTTCCGTGGTCCCGGTGTCTGCGTGTCCAGTGATCCTTCCATTCCCACAATTTGTGTGCCAGGCTCCGGGCAGATCAATATGGACAACAGTTTAGGTACACGACACCTACCTACCACATCAAAGGAAACATCAACACCCAACGTTGTCAGCATCTCTGGGTAAACACCTTAACCCCTTCTGTACCGGCGACGTTTTTTATTATTTATTGTTGCTTTATTTAGACGATTTTGAGCAGCTTAAGAAGGATATGTGGTAGTAAAATGGGTTAAGTGAGATATTTCGAAGCCTGCTCATTGCTGAAGGCCCTGTTTAAGCTGAATAACATCATCTAAGAGTAGCCATAATGAAGGTAAAAGGGCGGCTCTGGTAGAGAAGGGGTTAATATTTCAGATGGAGCCCAAACATCAAGGATAAGAGACACAGATTCTGACCTCCTACTACCACTTTGTTACCCTTCGCTGCACCATAGGTGTAAAGCAATAGGTAGTGCTTCTGCCCTTGTGTGTGTGTGTGTGTGTGTGTGTATGTAAATAATCTCGAGAATGAATGAACGGATTTCGTTAAGACTTGATCAGTCCATTCATATTGTACCAATAAGGATTCCGTTACGGTCCCCTCCCTCTCAATAAATATCATGATAATTTTGTGTTTGATATTCACGATTTTCATATTATTAGTTGTTGGCTTGTTGATGACACACACATTTTAGAAAGGACTGAATAACCCCAATGGGAAGTGAGGGCCTTGACCTCCATATGTTAGTATGGTTTATCGCTCCAATATTGTTGCACGAAATAACACAATTTGTAAGGGTTATATATTCCTTGCATTATTATACTATATAAGCCTAATTAACTGTTATTGATTTTTCCAGTGTGTCTTTCTGTGTGTACAAACAGTGTATCAATGTATCTGATAATTACACAGTATCTTGTTAATTAACAAATTTCAACAAGACTGATTATCACTTCTATATGGAACCCGAAAGGATCCCTTTAACATTTGGTTAAACATTGAATGATATCCCCGCACCCTATTCACTCGTTCTTGATTTCCATTGAACAAATTTCCAAGACGTTTTTGTTCCATAATTGCGATATTCAACATATTAGTTTGTTGTTACTTTCGGACTTCACACAACATTGTGTAGATCATTGGATGACCCAAATGAGAATTGAGTGCTGTCCCCTGTATTAGGCCTCGTGAGCATTTAGCCAAATATTCCTCCTAAACCAAAAATTGTACCTGTGCTAGACATATGAGGCAGTTAGCACTGCGTAGGTTTTACATCCTTTCGGTGCGTTTTCATTACATTAATTATATCGCCTACTTATATTCGTTCAGTGGTAGCTTGAATAACAGTTAACCAAGTACCAAAATATCAACCTTTTTAAAACAAAAAACTGAAGTGCTTATTGGGACAAAGGTAACGTGTCTATAAACAACATATTGCCACCACTTTTACCACCATGCTGAATGGATCTTGCTAGTATTTTTTTTTTTTTTTTTTTTAAAGCTGACGACATATTGGGCGGGAGGGGAATTCCCAATCAGTTTATAGTTTCTTGATAACCTTTCTCATGTGACACTGCCTTTAAGCACGAGATGCTTTATCGGCGAATGCTATCGGAATACTGCATGTGCTAAATATCATATTACGGTATTTATTTGAAGGACCTGTGTCATTTATTCTTGTATATTTAATAAAGATTATGTGCTACAAGTTATAAACACTGCGGTCATGTTGGAGGTTAACATAATCGAAAAATAGACTTTAGTTCAGTATATTTTAATCCCAATATAGCAACGACGAAACATCGGCTCCTATATACTGTAGATGTTCACCCCTGATATACTGTAGATGTTCACCCCTGATATACTGTAGATGTTCACCCCTGATATACTGTAGATGTTCACCCCTGATATACTGTAGATGTTCACCCCTGATATACTGTAGATGTTCACCCATGATATACTGTAGATGTTCACCCCTGATATACTGTAGATGTTCACCCATGATATACTGTAGATGTTCACCCCTGATATACTGTAGATGTTCACCCATGATATACTGTAGATGTTCACCCATGATATACTGTAGATGTTCACCCCTGATATACTGTAGATGTTCACCCATGATATACTGTAGATGTTCACCCCTGATATACTGTAGATGTTCACCCATGATATACTGTAGATGTTCACCCATGATATACTGTAGATGTTCACCCCTGATATACTGTAGATGTTCACCCCTGATATTGGTAGATGTTCACCCATGATATACTGTAGATGTTCACCCATGATATACTGTAGATGTTCACCCCTGATATACTGTAGATGTTCACCCCTGATATACGGCTCCTATATACTGTAGATGTTCACCCCTGATATACTGTAGGTGTTCACCCCTGATATACTGTAGATGTTCACCCCTCATATACTGTAGATGTTCACCCCTCATATACTGTAGATGTTCACCCCTCATATACTGTAGATGTTCACCCCTCATATACTGTAGATGTTCACCCCTCATATACTGTAGATGTTCACCCCTCATATACTGTAGATGTTCACCCCTCATATACTGTAGATGTTCACCCCTGATATACTGAAGATGTTCACCCCTGATATACTGTAGATGTTCACCCCTGATATACTGTAGATGTTCACCCCTGATATACTGTAGATGTTCACCCCTGATATACTGTAGGTGTTCACCCCTGATATACTGTAGATGTTCACCCCTCATATACTGTAGATGTTCACCCCTCATATACTGTAGATGTTCACCCCTCATACTGTAGATGTTCACCCCTCATATACTGTAGATGTTCACCCCTCATATACTGTAGATGTTCACCCCTCATATACTGTAGATGTTCACCCCTCATATACTGTAGATGTTCACCCCTGATATACTGAAGATGTTCACCCCTGATATACTGTAGATGTTCACCCCTGATATACTGTAGATGTTCACCCCTGATATACTGTAGATGTTCACCCCTGATATACTGTAGATGTTCACCCCTGATATAATATATGGACTCATGATACATATTAAGGGAGCCCACCCCGCTTTGTTTCTCTTTCTCTCCCTCTCTCTTTGGCTTGTATCCAATCGGCCCCATTCAGCCTACTGCTTTAAGACGCTTACCCACATCCAGGTGTCAATACTTTCCTGGCGAGCGGTAGCGAGCCAGCATATATATATTTTTGTTTTGACAGCAAGGTAAATTTGTATATTTTTCGATAGAGAAATTTCACCGGCGAAGCCGGAATTCTCCATACAATGCTGGCTCGCTATCGCTCGCCAGGAAAAAATCGACACCTGGATTGGGAAAAACGTCTTAAAACAGGTAGCTGAATGGGGCCGAATGGATACAAGCCAGGGAAAAAGAGAAACTGAGAGAAAGATAAAAAAAAAAACGGTGACCCCCCTTAACCTCTGATAGATTGTTGACTGATGATAAATGTTAACCCCTAATAGATGTTCACATTTGATACATTTTAGCCCATAATAGATGTTCACATTTGATACATTTTAACCCCTAATATATGTTCACATTTGATACTTTTTAACCCATGATAGATGTTCACATTTGATACTTTTTAACCCCTGATAGATGTTCACATTTGATACATTTTAACCCCTGATAGATGTGCAAACTAGCATGGGAGAAGGGGAGTGCACCCGATGACTGGAAGACTGGCAAAATAGTCCCCCTATATAAGGGCAAAGGGGAAAGAGGAGTGTGTGGTAACCACCGAGGAATATGTCTTCTAAGCGTAGTAGGGAAGGTATACAGTAGGGTAGTGATTGAGAGAGTGAGAGTGAGAACGGAGAAATGGATAGGCGACGAGCAGGGAGGTTTTAGGAAGGGAAGAGGATGTGTAGATCAGATTTTTACCCTGAATTGTGTTGTGGAGAAGTATCTGGAGAAGAAACAAAAGGTATATGTTGCCTTTATGGACTTTGAGAAGGCCTATGACAGAGTGGATAGAGAAGGTTTGTGGAAAGTACTTAGAATATACGGAGTAGAGGGCAAGTTGCTGAAAGCAGTGAAGAGCATGTATGAGGGTGCAAAGGCGGCAGTACGTGTGGAGAGTGAGCAGAGCGAGTTCTTTGACCTGAATGTTGGTTTGAAACAGAGGTGTGTGATGTCCTCGTGGTTGTTTACTGTATATATGGATGGAGTCATGAAAGAAATCCTATCAAGAGCAGTGGATGTTGGTGTATCACTGAGAAGGGAGGGAATTGAGTGGAAGCTACCTATACTGCTGTTTGCGGATGATACAGTTCTGATGAGTGATAATGAATGGGAGTTGCAGGGTCTGGTAAATGAGTTTGGAACAGTGTGCGAAAAACGGAATTTGAAGGTAAATACGGGGAAGAGCAAGGTTATGGTCTTCGAAAGGGGTGAAGTCACAGAGTGTGAGGTGAAGCTGAACGGTCAGGCTATGGAGATCGTCAACTCTTTTAAGTATCTGGGCAGTGTGTTGAGTAAAGATGGGACTATGGATGAAGAGGTGTGGGAGAGGGTACAACAGGGGAAGAGGGTTGTAGGAACGCTAAAAGCAGTAACAAGAAATAGGGTGGTCAGTATGGAAGTGAAGAAGTCCTTGCATGATAGTGTGGTAATCCCAACACTGACTTACGGAAGCAGCGAAGCATGGACGTTGGTTGAGAGACTCAGACCAAGAGTGAGAGCAGTGGAAATGAATTACTTAAGGAGTGCGTGCGGAGTTACATGGAGGGATAGACAGACTAATGAGGAAGTAAGAAGGAGGTGTGGTGTGGAGGTAGATGTGCTGGAAAGTGTGAAAAGGAACAACTTGAGATGGTTCGGCCATATGGAACGTATGGAAAGCGAGAGAATGAATAAGAGGGTGTACGAGAGCGAGGTGGAGGAGTACAAAGGAGTACAAAGGAAATCAAGCAACAACAGATCTAGTGACCTTTCTAGGTTGCTTGTCCTCCAAAACACTGAGGATCAAGTGTCCAAACAGTGGTTTAGAGTGGGTAAGGGAACATTGGAAAGGGAATTACTGCCCTGGAACTAATATCCGTGGCAGGATTAGGAAGTTAGTAGGGGAAATATGGGTTAGTAACTGAGGGGGGGATAAAATAAAGTTATTCATTTACAAATGCAGTCAGTCGTGGGTTTGATGCAAGATATTTGTCTATGCAGAGTTTAAATGAATCAACGGTGATGCAGTCTATAACGTTTCGGGGAAGCCCATTCCACAAGTTGACAACTCGACTGAAGAAGAAATTCTTAGATTCGTGTGAGTTAAAAGATTTACCAATAATTTTGCAACCGTTTCCCGCGTGTAATTAGATTGGTCGATAGTGAAGTACTTACTACAGTTCATATTGTCGATGCCTTTGATGATTTTGAACACTTGAATTAAGTCACCTCTTAATCTGCGCTAGGTTAAAGGAAATAGATTTAATTCTCTAAGACGCTCTTCGCTCTTCGTATGGTTTGTTCTTTAGGCTAGGTATCATTTTGGTAACTCTACGTTGAACTCGTTCTAGCTTGTTTATATCTTTTTGGTAATAAAGGCACCAGGATTGAATGCAGTATTCCAGAAGAGGGCGGACTAAGGAATTGTAATGGGTTAGGATAACTTCTTTGGATTTATGCTCAAATGACCTGCCTATAAAGCCAATTATTTTGTTTGCCTTCTTATCAACTTCTGAACATTGTTGACTCGGTTTTAGGTTACTCGATATTGTTACTCCCAGATCGGTTTCTCTGTTTACATTCTTAAGCTGAGTGCCATTCATCGAATAGTTTGCTTTCTCGTTTAGGTATCCGATATGTAGTACTTTACATTTATCCGCATTGAAACTCATTTGCCAAATTTGGGCCCAACATGACAATTTATCTAGATTGTGTTGCATATTGTCAATTTGTTCTTTTGAGAGTACGCTATTTGCAATTTTTGTATCGTCAGCAAATTTTGAGATTGTATAGGTGAGACCCTCATCTATGTCGTTGATGTAAATTAGAAAGAGAATTGGACCGGTCCTAATACCGATCCCTGGGGTACCCCGCTACTTACATTGGTCCATTTAGATGCCTTACCGTTTATGACTACTCCTTGCTTTCTGTCGCTGAGCCAATTTTCTATCCATTTCAACACACCGTCTTGTATTCCATGCACTTTTAGTTTTAGCAGTAAACGTTTGTGGGGAACTTTGTCAAAGGCCTTTTGAAAATCAAGGTATATAATATCTACAGCTTTACTCTCATCGTAGAGGTTGAGGATATCGTGGAAGAAGTCTAAGAGGTTTGTTAAACAGGAACGTTTTTTACGAAAGCCGTGTTGAGTATCTTTAAGTATGTTATTTTCCTCTAAGTGATTTACGAGTCTGTCTCGTATGACCGTTTCTAGCATTTTACATACAACTGAGGTTAAGCTAATTGGACGATAGTTACTGGTTAGGGATTTGCTGCCTTTTTTTAATATCGGTGTTACGTTGGCTAGCTTCCACTGATCAGGCATAGTTCCAGACTGCAAGGATTTATTGAATAGTAATGTCAGTGGTTTGGAGAGCTCATCCTTAGCTTACTTTAGAACTCTAGGCGAGATTGTATCCGGGACAGAGGGACAGAGAGGGAGAGGTAGACCGAATATGAGGTGGAAGGATGGAGTGAGGAACTACATGAACGAAGGCGGTGCTGGTTGGGGGGAGGGGCGTCGACTGACTGGGGACAGAGGTGCATGGGGGCGGTTCGTTCGTGGCCACCCCTTCGGGCATCATGGCGTCAGGCAATAGATAGATAGATAGACGGATAGATGTTCACATTTGATCAATTTTAACCCCTAATATATGTTCACATTTGATACATTTTAACCCCTAATAGATGTTCACATTTGATACATTTTAACCCCTAATAGATGTTCACATTTGACACATTTTAACCCCTAATATATGTTCACATTTGATACTTTTTAACCCATGATAGATGTTCACATTTGATACTTTTTAACCCCTGATAGATGTTCACATTTGATACATTTTAACCCCTGATAGATGTTCACATTTGATACATTTTAACCCCTAATATATGTTCACATTTGATACATTTTAACCCCTAATAGATGTTCACATTTGATACATTTTAACCCTTACTAGATGTTCACATTTGATACATTTTAACCCCTAATAGATGTTCACATTTGATACATTTTAACCCCTAATAAATGTTCACATTTGATACATTTTAACCCCTAATAGATGTTCACATTTGATACATTTTCACCCCTAATATATGTTCACATTTGATACATTTTAACCCCTAATAGATGTTCACATTTGATACATTTTAACCCCTAATAAATGTTCACATTTGATACATTTTAACCCCTAATATATGTTCACATTTGATACATTTTAACCGCTAATAGATGTTCACATTTGATACATTTTAACCCCTAATATATGTTCTCATGATAGATTCTAACCCATGATGGATTTTAACCCATGCTTGATTTTATCCCACGATAGATATTGACCTGTGATAGATGAGGAATCATGATAAATGTTGAACCGTTGATATATGTCGATCCATGATATCGACCCATGATATGTGTTGACCCATGTTATGTGTTGACCCATGTTATGTGTTGACCCATGATATATGTCGACTAAGCCAAGCGATCATGTCAAGAATTACCTGGAATGGATCGAATTGTGGTCTGAACCCCGCCTGGAGAGCCCCCTGGGAGAGGAGTCGGAAGCTGAGTGCAGATAGGTTCTGACGCAACGTAGACCCCAGAGTTTGACTGATAGAGTTTGCTCGCAATTCATTATACAATTCTAATTTGGCAGCTTCATTATAATATTGCTATTGTAATTCACCTGTAATAGTCTACTTACTCCACTAATACCTATACAAAACAATATCAAAATGTTACAATGATTATGTTGCAGATTTAGAGTTGCCAGAAAAACACCAGGTATAAATCCGCCTCAACAATTATACAAAAGAGAAAACAAATAATTCCGCTTGACCCAGACGCTTTGCGTGCTCAGACAAAAAAACAAAAAAGCTATGTTAAATATCAACATCAAAGCTATAAGCCCTCAACATAATATTTGCCCAGGTAAGCTATCAACAGGTGTGTATAAGCTATATTTGTGTTTGGCAGGGGGAGAGGGGGAATTTGGGGAAAGGGCGGAGAGGGGTGTTGAAGGTGAGTGAGGAGGGGAGAGATGGGAAGGAGGAAAAGGGAGGCTGAAGAGAGGAGTTAGTTGGGAGAGAAGTGATTTTAGGAGGTGAAAGAAGGTGGATTAATAAGGAGAGAAGAGTATGAGGAAGAGAGGTGGAGAGAAGAATATGAAGAGGAGATGAGAGAGATATGAGAGGGGGGGAAATAAGGAGAGGAAAGAGGGAGATGAATGGAGTAGGACATGGAGAGAGAGAGAATATGAGAGGAAGAGTTTGAAAGGTAAAAGGAGGGGTAAGAAAGGAGAGGAAAGAGAGGGGACAAGGAAGGTAAGGGGTGAGAGGGGAGAGGTATACGAGGAGGAGGCAAATGAGAAAGGAGTGGAGAGGGAAGAAATGGAATATTGAAGAGGGGGAAAGAGAAGAAGCGATAAGAAGAGGAGATGAGAGGCATATGAGGAAACGGTAGAGGCAGAAGGATGAGGGGAGTAAAGGGGAGATAAATGAGGGGGAAAAGGGAGATGAGGGAATGGATAGAGAATAAGGGAGGGGAGAGGGACATGGAGAGAGAGGGGAAGGGATATGAGGAAGAAGAGAGGGAGAGGGAAGCAGAGGGGAGAGTGAGGGGGCTTGTTGTTGTTTTCTGCAATTTCCGTGCCGAGTTGGAAGGTTATGAGCGAGTTTGGGTTTGTTTGTTGCTGTACGTGTAGCAGGGTAAGTGGATAGATACGCAAGTAGATGGTTAGATGAATGGATAGAATATCAATGGATTAATGGGAGGACGGATGGATAGCTGGATGGATGCATGGTTAGATAATATTATGATGATGAATGGATGGATAGATAAATGGATGGGAGGATGGATGGATTGGTAGATGAATGGATGGATGAATAGATAAATGGGATTATGAATTGACGGCTGGACAGATACATGGATGGATAGATATATGGATGATTAGATAGTTGAATGGACAGATGGATGAATGACTAGATAGATGGACGGATGGATGGGTTAACAGATGAATAGAATAGTGATGAGCTGGTCTATCAGAGTGAGAACTGAGCGATCTCTGCCATACCCATAGCTTACTCTGACTGTTCTTTTTACTTACATATTTTCTAAATCTCAAGTGACGGCGTCTCTTCCGTGGATTGACCTAACTACTGCCAACCTAGAGGTTTGCAGATTGGGAGCCAAAGCATCACATTTGTCCTTTACCCCTCAACTTTCCCTTCATAATTGCTAAGGGGCACAGGGTCTTGGGGTGGGGCTTTGGTTTCCCGGACGTTTCCGCACCCTCCTCAGCTCCCCGCCTTAGAGTGGCTTTGGTTACCCGGTCTTTATAAGTGGTAAGCAGGGAGGGTTTTGTGGGGGCGCTCGTTTATGGCCTTGGCCTTGCTCGGGACCTTGGCGCTGTTCGGCCAGACAGCCTAGGGAACAGCAACAACAACAACAACTGATGAATAGATGGACAAATAGATAGATAAAGGTGGAGAGACAGGCAATAGATAGATAGTATACTCATAGTCAGGTGAATGAATGGATGGATGGGTAAATGGATTGGTGGATGGTTGAATGAATGAGCGGATATGTTGGTAGATGAGTCAAGAATTTGATTGACTGATATATAGATAAATGACTAAATAGTTTCATTATTATATTGATAGATAAATATACAGACAAAGAGAGAGAAATATATAAACAAATGTAGATAGGTCGATAGATATAATACAATCAACGAAAGCCTGACATTAGCAATCAAAGAAGCAGCACAATATACAGGTATCACAAACATCAGTAAAGAAAGCAAGTACTCACAAACCACTTACAATATCATAAGGAGAATAAACACTAAGTAAATTAAAACAAAAGGAGATGGAGTAGATAGATCAGAACTGAACAAACTAATGAACAAAATACGGAGATAAGATGAAATGTGGCTTTAGTCGAGGAAACAATTATTAAAAAAGTAATAGCCTCAAGCTACCACAACGTAAAATAGCTTTAGACAAGTATACATTTTTGCCTGAGACACAGCACTTATGAAATTATAAAATGCAGAGAACCAAAGGTGACACGAGTCAATGAGTTTTCAGTTGATGAAGTAATGTCTGCCCTAAACAAAATTAAAGTGGGAAAAGCGACCACCTGAAGGATGCAGGAGATGATTTTCAATCTAAATTACCTCAGCTCAATTCCATATTCAAGTCAGTCACTTCCAGAGACATTCATCATAGCGAGTAGCCTGACTTGGGAGTTGCTAGACCGATATGCATCACCTTTCACATATCCAAGTTTAGTGGCGTCTGACATGTCTCAAACCATTCACCCAATCTGTTAAGATCCATCCTGAGCTGTTCAACCCCTTTAGGGTCACTTCACATTCAAACATTCACAAACTTTATGTCATCTGTAAATTTGGAACTCACAATCAGCAGACAAATACCAATGTCATTGACATATATGATAAACAGCAATGGGTCACAGACAGATCCCTGTGTAACTCCAGAAGTGACTGGAGTCCACTCAGAAGAAACACCATTGATTACCACCCATTGCTGTCTATCTGTTAGCCAACTTGCTATCCAATTTGGACCTCTCTTTCACCTTCTTTCACGCAGGGGTGATTAGTTGTATTAATTAACGTAACGTTAAATGTACTTTCTTCTAGTTTGTTATTAAATTGTTTCTGCAATTTAATTCCGTTATCTATCTTTTCCTTGAAGCTTTAAGTCAACTTAATTGTGTGATCTTTTATATAGCCTGCTTGACTATCAGCAGTCTATAGTGTGTGCACCCTGTAACCGAGTCATAGGATACCTTGTTGTCCAGGCGGGACTCTTGACGGTTTAGGGTGGTTTGGTGCCTGGGTTTATAGATAAGGGTTGGATCTAGCGTTTTCCGTTGTTGCTTGTTGCCGCATACCTAGTCCAATAGAAAGAGCCCAGTGTTTATATATCCCAGGACGTATCAAATGGCGACCTTGCATAGGATTTACTGAACAGAGGAATATAGTGGTCATTTGTTTTGAGATTCCTTATGATTAGAGGAATACAGTGGACATAGTTTTTTTTTTGGAGCAACCAATATAACACATTAAAGACTTTAAATAACATTAGTATATACATACTTGCATAGGATATAAGGTACATTCTATAACCGTGATAATTACTGTAGTATACAAACATGTCTAATACATCAGAACACAGTGATGGGTCAGGTCACGATACGGGCTCGGAGGGAGAAAGACCTGTGGAGTGGCTAGTCGATAGCGAGGAGGGTGCTAGAAGATTTTTAGAGGTGCCCCTTACCGCTGCCAGGGTGTTGAAGCTGAATAAGTATGGCTTAAAGTGTGTGGCAGGTCTTCAGGGTCACCAGGGTTTAAGTGGCATGAGGAAAGATCAGCTGAGGACTTTGATATTGGGTTTACAAGGGAGAGACCTGGGTGGAGAGGCGACTAGGTGCCCAAGTCCCCAGCCCCCCCTCCACTCTACCCCCATATCAAACGTCAGGGTGCCAGAATTTAGTACATACCCCCAAGTTGATGGTCAATGGCAGCGTGGAATTCAATCACAGGGACCCTCTCCATTTAATGCACCTTCCCCTCCTCAAGGGTTGACTCCAGATTTGTTGTATCGGCTTGAGATGGCCAAGGCTGAGGCCGCTAGAGCTCAGGTTGAGGCTGCCGAGAGACAGGCTATACGAAAGGCTGAACTGCAAGCAGAGTCTACTAGGTATCGGGCTGACAGGGAGATGGGGAGATCTCGAGTGGAGGTAACAGGGCGAAATATTGGGGGAGGTAACAGACATCGGGACCAATCATTGTCGCACCTGCTTAAACTAGTTCCTGTGTTCGATGAATTAGGTGTGGCTGAGTTTTTTATGCGATTTGAGAAGAAGTGTCAGGAACACCAGTGGCCTCAGGAAAAGTGGGCAGCATTAGTTTCATCAAGACTCCTAGGAAAGGGGCTAAAAGCGTATGATGCACTACCTTTAGAGTCCTGTGTAGTTTATGATGAGCTAAAGAAGGCTGTGCTATGGGCCTATGAGTTACAACCAGAAACTTACCGCTTGAAGTTTCGGGGTGTTACTAAGGGCAAGGATAGTACCTTCCTAGAACACACCCGGGACTTGTCTGATGCACTACGACATTGGCTGCGTTCTGAGAGGGCAACTACTTTTGAGGAGTTGAGTGAGCTGGTTCTCTTGGAGCAGTTCTTTAAGTGCACAGGCGGGGACTTTACATTAAATATAAAGGAAAAAAATCCTAGAACTCTCCAGGAGGCAGCAGAAATGGCTGACGTCCGATTGTCATTAATTCGAGGGTGCGGAGCAGCAGCTAGGAGTGAGTCGGGTGCAAAGGATCGTACCCCTCCCCCTCCCAAGAATTTTGATACACATAAATACACAAAACCATGTAACACTGACAATGAAACTGAACATAAACCAAATACCGTCCCGTATAAGAAGTCTAATGGTACCTCCCACTCCCAAGGGAAACCAAAGAGTAAAGAGTGCTTTGCATGTCACAAGGAGGGTCACTTTGCAAATGCTTGTCCGAACAAGCCACCAAACAAGGTTGTGTCATTGGCCCGCAGCATAGGGGTGTCGCCTATATCTTCTGTGTTTCCCAAGGGTAGTTCGTCAGAGGGTGGGACACAGCCTGTGTTCAAGAGTCCGGAAGGCTCGAACCCTGTCCGCGACGTCTTTGGGGGTCATAGAGGGCATGGTTTTGTGAGGTGGGCTGGCGAAAGGCGAGGAGTTAAGCTATTGCGTCATACGGGGGCTTCTCAGACCTTGTTAAAGAACTTTACTGGTAGGCCGATTAACGCTGCTCGGGTGGTGGTAGTTCAGGGGATCAATGCTACGAAGTCCTACCCGCTGGTGCGGATGGAGCTGGAGGTGGGTGGTGTGGCGAAGGAGCTGGATGTAGGAATTGTAGAGAACTTGCCTGTTGGGGGCGTCGATCTCCTCCTCGGCAACAACTTTGCGGTACCTGCTTCTAAGGTTTCACCCTTGGTCATTGCCGAGAAGGCGGCCGACGTTAGTAGGGAGGAACAGGAGTGGGTTGAGAAGTGTAGCGTACAAACCATGGCGTGTGTTGTGACGCATTCTCAGACATCCGGAGCCTTGCAGCCACCACCTCAGTCTATCATACCGCGGAGGAAAGGTCACAAGAAAACGGGAAGTGTTGGTCAATTGGAGAGTTTTGAGCCGGCAGTGTTTGTTGGTGACTCATTATTGGCACCTATGTTAGAGTCTGGAGAGGCCCCGGGGCCTGTCACCGCTAGTGCAGGTGCAGGGCAGGAAGAGACTGCAACAGCATCGTTATGCGCAGCGTGAGGAAAGGATGGCTCAGCGGGACATTGGAGGTGGAAATAAATTATTTAAGATGAACTTGGATAATCTCGCACCTGCTGATATATGTTCCTTGCAGTTGGAAGATCCTGAAGTCAGGGCGTGTGGTAATGGTGCTATCGAACTGGAGAGCGATGGGGATGCGCAGCCTGGTGATTTTTTCTTGTCCGAGGGGATCTTGTATCGGAGACATCAGGATCCCAAGAAAAAGTGGGATGGCGGGTCAGGATTAGTGGACCAGTTAGTAGTACCGAGGGTGTGCCGTGAGAGCTTATTGAGATTAGCTCATGATGTGCCTTTTGCAGGGCACCTGGGGGCACGTAAGACGGAGGCAGCTCTGAGCAAGCTTTTCTGGTGGCCTGGGTTAAAGGCGAGTGTCGTGTCATGGGTTACACAGTGTCACACTTGTCAAGTTGTTGGGAAACCCAATCAGGTCATCCCGAGAGCCCCGTTACAACCCATCCCTGTCATTGGGCCGCCCTTCAGCAAAGTAGTTATCGATATGGTTGGCCCATTGCCCCCCACTATCTATCTATTCTATCTATATGCTCAGGCCCAATCCCCATTTTGGGGGTAGCCGACTCAAGACAGAGCAAGAACAGGGAAAACACAAAAACAACATAAAACAAAAAATAAACACAGATAAAAACACAAACTCACACACATCCAGGTCACCCAGGAGAAGACCCAGAGACCAGGGTTACCAAGGTCGCTCCAGCACTCCCCCAGCCCCTGACCACCCGGAGAGGTTCCGATCTCGGCAGGCAGACATGCAGCTGAGCCAAAGCCACAAGCCCTCCCACCACACTTCCAGGCACACCCTTCATATTAATCGTCCCCCCGGGCCAGGCGCCTGATGGACTATTATCTAGTCGAACTTGCGCCCGACCCCTTACTCCAAATGACCACGTGTTCACTCAACTATTCACAAGCATTCTCCATTCACTCCTGTCCACCACCACTTCCCCTTGCCTGATCTATAGTCATTCCTCTATCATCCAAAGCCTTTCTTACACAGTCTCTCCATCTCAATGGGGGTCTTCCTGCCCTTCTATCTCCCCTTGTACCTGACTCACATATTCTCTTTGTAAGCCTTTCATCTCCCATTCGTTCAACATGACCATACCAGCTCAGCACCCTTCTGTCCACTCTGGCTGACAAATGTTCCTGCTGCCCCACTCTCCTACGTATCTCTTCATTCCTCAATCTGTCTCTACGAGTAGCTCCACACATACTCCTCAAGCAGCTCATCTCCATCACATCCAGCCCTCTTTTCTCCTTTTTCTTCAGAGCCCATGTCTCAGCCCCATACATCACTGTTGGCACAACAATTCCTTGATACAGTGCACTTTTTACTTTCACTCCGAGATTTCTCGTCTTCCACATACTTCCCATTGCTCCGAAAACCTTCCTTCCTTCACACACTCTCTGTTTTACCTCCACTTCCATACCTCCACTCCTGCTTATCGTTCCTCCTAGATATTTAAAACACTCTACTTGTTCCAATATTTCCCCATCCAGCCTCACATCTAGATTCACCCTATGCTCTCCCCTATTACACACCAATACTTTACTTTTATTGACGTTCACCTTCAGTTTCCTCCTTCCACAAACCACACCAAACTCTTTGACTACCCGCTGCAGTTTCTCATCAGAATCCGCCACCAATGCTGTGTCATCAGCGAACAGCAACTGATTCAACTCCCAATCTCTACCATTCTTTCCTACTAAACCCAATCCTCTTCCCATAGTTCTCCTTTTCATCTCCCTCACCACACCATCCATAAACATATTAAACAGCCATGGTGACATTACACAACCCTGTCGCAAACCTACCTTTACCTCAAACCATTCACTCAACTCACCATTTCCTACTCTCACACATGCTCTGCTCCCTTCATAAAAACTCTTAACTGCTTCTAACAAATTTCCTCCTATTTTATAAATCCTTAACACCTTCCACATTGCTTCACGGTCCACACGATCATACGCTTTTTCCAAGTCCATAAAAGCCCAAAATATCTCCTTATGCTTCTCTAAATACTTCTCGCATAACTGTCTTACTGCAAACATCTGATCCACGCACCCTCTTCCCCTCCTAAAACCGCACTGTTCTTCTCCTATTGCAACTTCCGTACACTTTATTATCCTCTCTATCAACACCCTGCCATACAGCTTTCCAACCACTGACAATAAACTAATACCTCTATAACTTGAACACTCCTGCCGATCTCCCTTCCCCTTGTACAACGGCACAATACATGCACTCTTCCAGTCTATTGGTACCATTGACACAACAAAGCACACATTGAAAAGTCTCACCAACCAATCTATTATCACATCTCCACCCTTCTTTATACACTCCACAGCAATACCATCCAAACCTTCTGCTTTTCCCGCTCTCATTTGTTTCACTGCTTCTTTCACCCCATTTTCCTCAATCCTTTCATTCATTCCCTGCCACCTGGGTGGCCTGGGTAACCTATCTCCATCCACCTCTGCTTCAATCACTGCTTCTCTTCCATCTCTTGTATTTAACAAAGATTCAAAATACTCGGCATATATTTTCCTCACTTCAACAGGTTCCACTAGTAATTCTCCATTTTCATCTTTCACTGACTCTTCCCTCTTTTGTCCTCCTTTCCTTACTTTATTTACCTCCTTCCAGAACATCTTCTTTCGTTCTTCAAAATTCTCACTCAGCCTTTGGCCCCACCTTTCGTTTGCATCTTTTTTCGCTTTTCTAATTTTCCGTTTTGCCTCTCTCCTTTTCTCCTTGTACCTCTCCCATATCTCAACACTACCATCCTGTAAAACCCTCTCAAAACACTGTCTCTTCTCCTCAACTGCCTTTCTCACCGTATCATTCCACCACTCGCTTCCCTTCCTTATACCTCTGCCTCCTACTTTCCTTTTGCCGCATACTACCTCTGCACTTGCTTTCACTCCTTCCTTAAACTGTTGCCATTCAACCTCTACTTCTCTCTCTTCCATCTCTCTCACTTCCATCCACTTTTCATTTAGTCTTTCCTTGTACCCCCTCTCTTTTTCACTCTTCTCTAACTCACTAACTTTTATTACCTCTCTTACTTCACGCTTGTCTCTTATTCTCCTGTAACTCTTAACTCTTAGCTTTCCCTCCACCAGGTAATGATCTGACATACCCTCCGCCTCACCTCTCATCACATTCACATCCAGCAGTCTACACAATTTTTCCCTTGTCACCAGCACATAATCCATCAATGCCCTCTCTACAATCTCTCCCCTCACAAGTCTATGCCAGGTGTACTTGTGTATACGCCTTTTTTTGAAGAACGTATTACCTACACTCAATCTACACTCTTCACATACATTTTTCAGTCTTTCTCCACTCTCGTTTACACCATCCACACCAAAACTACCGATGACTCCCTCAACAGGCTCATTTCCTACCCTAGCATTTAGGTCCCCTAAAACTATAACATTTTCATTTTCATCAAACCCTTGTAGACAATCTCTCAAATCCTCCCAGAAACCCTCTACCTCGTCTAACTCTCTTTCACTTCCTGGTCCATACGCACTTACAAAAACCCACCTTTCACCCCACTAGTGCCGGCAATAAATTTTTACTAACTGTAATGGATGTAGCAACACGGTATCCAGATGCTTACCCCATGCGCAACGGGATGGCTAAGACTGTTGTCAAAAACCTACTTGTCTATTTCTCTCGTTATGGCTACCCTCAGGAGATCCAGTCTGATCAGGGATCCAATTTTACTTCTGCTCTGTTTAAGCAGACCATGCAGCAACATGGGATAGTGTCTGTGGTGTCATCTGCCTACCATCCCGAGAGTCAGGGAGTTTTGGAAAGGTGGCACTCGACTCTCAAGAGTATGTTGCGGTGTTATTGCATGGAAAATGGGAAGGACTGGGATCTAGGTCTCCCATATGTTTTATTTGCTGCGAGAGAAGTACCTGGGGAGAGCTTGGGATTTAGCCCGAACGAGTTGGTTTTTGGACACAGGGTCAGGGGGCCCCTCCACATAGTCAAGGAGATCTGGGAGGGAGTCACAAAGCCATGCTCGCTTCTAAAGTATGTAGTTGAAAGCCGTGAGAGAATGCTAAAGAGCTTGGAGGTAGCAGGTCGGAACCTTAAGAGTTCACAAGCTCAGATGAAGGACAGATACGACCAGAAGGTGAAGCTGAGGGAGTTTGAAGTAGATCAGGAGGTACTGATACTACTGCCTCTTGTGGGACACCCCTTGTCTGCCAAGTATTCTGGTCCGTATCGGGTTGTAAGGAAGGTTTCTGATCTCGACTATTTAGTAGCTACTCCTGATCGTAAGAAAAAGAACCAACTTTGCCATGTAAATCTGATGAAAGAGTATGTGAGGCGCCCCTCCGAGCCTCTCACTGTCCGGTGTTGATCTGCAACGATCGTGGTGGAGAAGGAGGAAGGGACAGTCAAGCTGCGGGGGAGGATAATTGGGATTGTCATGTTTCCGCGGATCAGTGGGCGGGGAATTCTAGACAAGTGGCTCACGAGTTGATATTGCACCTGCCTGAGCAACGGCGTGTAGCTGTGCAGCACTTGTTTGATTCAAACCCAGCTGTTTTCGCGGAGCATCCTGGCCTCACTACTCAAGCGGTGCACGATGTCGATGTTGGAGACCACCCGCCCTTTAAATCAGTGCCATACCGTGTTCCCCCTATTAAATTACCAGCACTTAGGGAAGAGCTGGATTATATGCTGAAACGTGGGCTGATTTCTGAGGGTGCAGTAAGGTGGACTTCCCCAGTCACACTGCAGCCCAAACCAGATGGCAAGGTGCGGTTTTGTATAGATTTCCGCAGGTTGAATGGTTTAACCCCCACAAATGCCTACCCTCTCCCTCGCGTGGGATGACAGTGTGGATAAGATAGGAAAAGCCAAGTTCCTCACTAAGATAGACCTTGTTAAGGGTTATTGGCAAGTGCCCTTGTCTGAGCGAGCGCGAGAGGTGTGTGGGTTTGTGGTGGACGGTGCCACATATCGTTGCCATGTTATGCCATACGGGCTGAAAAATGCCCCTGCAACGTTTCAGAAATTAATGAACGACATTGTAGCCGACATTCCCAACTGTACGGTGTACCTAGATGATCTCATAATATACGACGATGATTTTAACAGTCACTGTGCTCACATCGGACAGCTTTTTAATAAACTGAATGAAGCAGGTTTGGTGGTAAACCTGGGTAAGTGCGATTTTGTCAAAGCCACAGTTTTGTACCTGGGGTTCGAGGTGGGGATGGGTCAGGTGTGCCATCCTCAGACAAAGATCAAAGCCATCGATCAGTTTCCCCAGCCTACGACTAAGAAACAAATCATGCGGTTTCTAGGTATGATAGGCTATTATCGTCGCTTCATCAAAGGCTATTCGACTGTACTTGCACCTTTAACTGACTTATTATCTAAGGATAAGAAGTTCCGGTGGGTTCCTGAGTGTGCAGAGGTGTTTTCCTTGGTGAAACACCTGTTATGTACCCACCCCATACTCAGGGCCCCGGACTTCAGCAGACCTTTTCAGCTGGCGACTGATGCCAGTGGCGTAGGGGCTGGGGCTGTCTTGTTACAGACAGATGATGAAGGTATCGAACATCCAGTGAGTTTTTACAGTAAAAAATTCAATAGTGCACAAAGGAATTACTCTGTAATTGAAAAAGAACTCCTGGCGATAGTGCTGGCGCTCAGGCACTTCGATGTATATGTTCCTGCTTTCGGACCAGTCGTAGTGGTTTATACTGATCATCACCCTCTGAAATTCTTGAATCAGTTTCATAACCGGAATATGAGGCTGACCAGGTGGTCACTCATGCTTCAGGAGTATAATCTGGACATACGCCATATTGCCGGTTCTGATAACGTGATCGCGGATTGTCTTTCAAGGGTGGATGATGTTGGTTAGACTGCCACAGGATTGAGGGTTGAGTGTGGAGGAAAATAGGCTGTCACTGTAGTTCAGCTGGAAAAAAAAAATTAAAAAAGCAAAAACCTTATAAAAACTCTTTATTTTTATAACGTGTAGAATTTTGTATAAGATGTTGTAGCAGTATCTAAGTTGAATGTTTTCGCTTATTGTCGCTAAGTTAGTTGAACTTGCTCGGTGGAGCGCAACAGTCTTTATTTTTGTTATATATAGTGCCTTGTGTCGCAACAGTGTGTGGTACTATGAGAAGCTTTCTGTTAGATATGAAGAACTTAGTCAAGGGTCTTATATCTTGGGGGAGGTGTGACGCTTCTGCATAGTAGCCACGTGCGGGCATGCGCGCGCGTCGACTGCCCAACCGTTTAGAAACCGGCTGATGGCAGCCGGCCGGCAGGCTTTTCCTTAGTATATATCCTACGACAATGTAACTAATGTCTGGGATATTCTTGTGTTGTTTCACAGCTTGTAGCTGCCCTTATTCTTAACCAACGCATCTTAGTATATTTTATTCTCGATAGTTGATTGTTTCATTATAATATATAAGATGTAAGTCTAGTGAGAGCGGGAAGAGACGAGCGGGAGAGAGAGACCGGCTTGGGACGTTGCTTCGCTTGCTTAGCTTGGGATGAGCCTGAAGCGCTGCCACATGCATTTGATTGCAACGTTAGGCTTAGTTTCGACTCACGCACGGGGTAGAGGATTTTGACCCGGCAACTGTGTTGAGTGTTGCCAAGCATGGGATGTATTTTGCATGCCTAGGGTGGGGTCCAGCCAGATTCAAGACTCAGAGCTCACCTCACTGTCGTACCCTTCGGACCCCCTTGATATCTATCCCTCTCAACCCCACTTAGAAACTTTCTCTCTTACTTTGTATACCTTCCTTGCACTACTTCACCAATCTATTTAATTATCCCATCCCCTTGATAGACCTTATATCTATTATTGTATTATCGACGAGCTCTCAGATAACTAGATAGGATTTTGGGCCTTATGCAGAGACGTAATTGTTAATGAGACCTAGGAAGCTTTTTTGTTGTCTCATAATTGGTGGTTTCATGCTTGCTAGTGTGTTCATGTGTCAGGTTAGCAGGGGCTAGACCGGAGGGGAGGCTTTTTGCGATCCTTTAAGTAAAGTCTGCTGGTGCGAGTCCTGTGGACCCGCACGACTTTACTAGGATACCCGTGGGAGTCTGGGGGCATTTTCTTGTCTGTGTCCCTGTGTGTCTAGTGTTGTGTTGTGTGAGGGCCCTTGCCTAGTCCACTCAGCACTGCGCTAGCACGTCTTGCTTTTGTTTTAGGGTCGCCAGGAGAGAGTCAGATACTTGCGATCTGAGTCTCTCAAGAGAGCACCCTTTCAATTAGAGTAATTTGGCGCACAGACTTGGGAACGTCCCTAGGCTAGAGCAGGTGGCTCAGCCCGGGTATCCGAAGCCTATATCCTTCCGGCTAGACCTCTGCCACCTGGCAGATTAACAGCTAGGGGTTTATTATTTCTGCATGCTTGTTATTGTGCCACAGTTTACCGTTTTGTGAGCATTGTGAGTCAGGGTGTGGCTTAGAGACTCTGTCCGAGCAGGCTTGCCTGACTAAGAGTGAGAAGCACACCTGTATGTGGTTATGTTGCGAGTTGCTGCCTTTATTTAATTATACCTATGCCATTATACACTGTATGGCCTATCACTAGTATTTATTCCTGCTTATGAGTTAAGAGTTCTCTAAATCCGTAACGTACTTTCTTTGCTAAGCATCAGATCCTACAGTAGCCGCATGCAGTTTAGAAACCCGCATCCTGTCTACCTGTACGATGTTTTGAGGACTGTTTGCTTTCACCTTCTTTCACGCAGGGGTGATTAGTTGTATTAATTAACGTAACGTTAAATGTACTTTCTTCTAGTTTGTTATTAAATTGTTTCTGCAATTTCATTCCGTTATCTATCTTTTCCTTGAAGCTTTAAGTCAACTTAATTGTGTGATCTTTTATATAGCCTGCTTGACTATCAGCAGTCTATAGTGTGTGCACCCTGTAACCGAGTCATAGGATACCTTGTTGTCCAGGCAGGACTCTTGACGGTTTAAGGTGGTTTGTTGCCTGGGTTTATAGATAAGGGTTGGATCTAGCGTTTTCCGTTGTTGCTTGTTGCCGCATACCTAGTCCAATAGAAAGAGCCCAGTGTTTATATATCCCAGGATGTAACAGACAGATCCCTGTGTAACTCCAGAAGTGACTGGAGTCCACTCAGAAGAAACACCATTGATTACCACCCATTGCTGTCTATCTGTTAGCCAACTTGCTATCCAATTTGGACCTCTCTATTGATACCTAGTGCCCTCACATTTTATAATAGCTTGCAATGAGACACTTTGTCAAAAGCTTTTGGAAAATCTAAGTAGCCTAAAGGATATCTATGGCTCTAGTTTTGTCAATTATTACTCACTCAGCATTTCGTGGAAAATTCCACCAAATTGGTACGACATGATCGGTATCATCTGAATTTATGTTGGGAATCTGTAATTAAGTTGTGTATTTCCAGGAGGTTAACTACCTTGTCTACTAGTATCGCTTCTAAAAGATTTATCATGATAACAGTCAAGCAAATTTGCCGATAATTCTTGAGACACTCATGAAGACACTCTCTTAAAAATTGGGGTCACATTGGCTAGCTTCCAGTTTCCAGGGATCTCTTCAGTTTCTAGTGATTCATTGAAGATTTCTGCCAAGAAATGTGCAATTTTATCTTGCACTTCTCATACAACTTGGGGAAGAAAGACATCTGGGTCAGATGAATTGAACCCAATTAACTTGAGTATTCTTGTTGCTACCTCCTCTGGGATATATCTAATTATGCTAAGAACTTCACCCTCATACACAAATCCTGGGCTTGGCATGTCACTGGTCCTTGTTAATACCGAGGCAAAATAGTAATTTAGGGATTTAGCTATTTCAGCGTTGGAGGTTTGTAGTTGGCCGGTTGGATCCTTTAGAGGTCCAATGATACTTTTGATGGCTCTCTGTTTTTCACATAGCTGAAGAATTCTTTAGGACTCTCTTTGCAGAGAGCTGCAACCTTGAGTTTTCCATTCTGCTTTGCCTCCTTTATAAGATATTTCACTCTCCTACTCATATGTTGAAGGAATCTACTTAGATCTCTTTGGTGCTGACTTTTTTTGGCCTCTCTGTATGCAACCTTTCTCTTGCTCATTGCTGAAGCTATGTAACTTGTGAACCATTTTGGTTGAGGTAAGCCTGATTTGGTAAGCAAAGTGGGAACGAAGGCAGCTTCAGTTGGCCTACCCCTGGCCAGGGTATGGCCTACCCCTAATTTACGGTATGAAAACCAAATAATGAAAATCAGCATTCAGACAGCTGTATATCAGATTTTAGTTGATAAAATGTGGTCTATGGGGTTACCAACCCCGGAGAATTCAGAAATCAACACCATTTGGGTCTGTGATGTCGGGAAGTGCTCCAATTCGGGTATGTGATATTTTCCGGGTTAAATCCTATGATAGAAAGCGAGATGATGGGGCGACCTCTAAATTAAGTTTTATCGCCATGAAATTTCATAGGCTTGTAACCTATGGGTAATGGACAAAAAATAACCTTGTGGAGGAATAAAATTATAAAAATATTTTTTGTGGACCACCCTATTATATATATATATATATATATATATATATATATATATATATATATATATATGCCTGTTTGTTTGCTTATCTCTATCAGAATTAAGTCCTGTCTGTCAGGTTGGGGTCGTATAATTTGGGTGATTAGTGAATATATCTCATTTTCACTCGCACACGTTCTCTCTCTCTCTCTCTCTCTCTCACACACACACACACACACACACACACACACACACACACTAGCGTCGTGGATTGATGTACCCTATCCAAGGTTTAGAAAAGAAAGGCTTTGGTCCGGCATGCAAAGATTCCATGGTGCGTATATGGTACATATATATATATATATATATATATATATATATATATATATATATATATATATATACCGGATATATATAATATATATATATATATATATATATATAATTAATAATATATATATATATATATATATATACCGGTATATATATATATACCGGTATATATATATATATATTATATATATATATTATATATATATATATATAATATATTTTTCTTTTTTAATACATACGAGGTTGAAAGAAATGGCAATTTCTGCGTTGGAAATTTTATTATTCAAAGTTCCCAGGTCTCTGATGAGTTTTCGCTGGGTGGCAGGAAGTAGATGAATGAGATGAGCAAAATTCATGGTGGTACAGGGTTACATAAATGTACATGATGATACAGGATATACGACGCGTTTCACTTGACAACCAGCATTATCAAGTAAGGGTAGAATGATATAAAATGTAAACAGGAAAGGGCTTTCATTACCATTGCCCTGATACACCAACACTGGACATCCCGGAGAAGGCCCTGAGAACACTACTGGAGCTGTGTACCAAGGAGGCCCCCTTCCTTTGCCCCCGGGGCAACATGTACAAGCAGATAGACGGTGTGGCGATGGGCAGCCCACTAGGAGTTCTTTTTGCGAACTTTTTTTATGGGTACCATCGAGGAAGAGCTCCTAGCTGCCCAACGACCCGCCGTCTACTGTAGATACGTGGATGACTTCTTCGTGCAAATCAAGGACCTCCACGAACTACAGGAACTTCAGCGTCGCTTCATGACCTCCTCCGGACTTAACTTCACCTTTGAAAAATCTAACAATGGACAACTCCCCTTCCTCGTAGCTCTGAACGACCATGGGTTCAAAACCACCGTCTACACTAAACCAACTAACACAGGACAATGCCTCAACGGCGATAGTGAATGCCCCCGCCGTTATCTTCTATCCTCTATCTCCGCCTATGTAAGGAGAGCCCTCACGCACTGCTCTACCGGGGCCGATACCCACCAG